>CP125976.1:111769916-111872934 GCA_030063025.1 Avena longiglumis | reverse complement strand
TGTTAGCACATGATGATGGACATAGAAGTAATATATCTAGGAAAGGAATTCCTTAATTAGAAGTCTAGAATTATGAAATATGGAAGATAGGAATCCTTGGTAAACCTAAACCCTAAATGTATAATCAAGCAACATCCATCTCATTTGATGGATAAATCATACTGTAGGAATATTTTCTTATAACAAATTAATTAAGCACATCTTTTCTCAATTCCATTTATTATAACCATATGTGCTTAGGAGCTATCTTTAATCAATTCTTTCTCATAAGTCATTCTAAAGAATCACCCCCTTTGTTTGTAAAAGGGTAACATCATTATGATCATGAGACATAAAGACACTATGTTTGCCATTAATCTTTATTCACATCAACAAAAGATTATAAGTAAATTAAGAACCTAAACCCTAAATTGCAATTATAATTAGAACCTAAACTTATTAATGAGTTTTCTTATCAACACTCATAAATATTTTATCTATATTCATTAAACAAGTCTTTGATCCATTTCTCTAACCACTCATTCCATATGAGCATGGAATAAGTGGGGATATAATAATTATAAACCACCTATGCTTTTGCTATGTGATTAAATACATAAAATAAACCCTATGACTATCACTAAACATTTAAAACTTCATTACTCCAAATAAAAGTAAAGGTAATGTTAGAGTTAATTTTAAGATCTTAAAACAAATCCTAAACAAAAACCTAAATCTCGTACTCTATTTAATAAAGGAATGTCTCTATAATTATAAAGTTAGAAAATAATAAATAAAGTATGATATCCAAATACTAAACTCATACCAGAATTTGAAATACATTTTTACACTGCAATTGTTCAGCAAGTAAAATTTCATAAAGAAAAGTTCAAATAAAATATTAAAATAAAAATCTAGAAACAAAACCCTAAAAACCTAATTCTTATTTTTTCATTCAATAAATGAGTTTTTATATAATTGTGAGCATTGAAAAATATCAACATGATTAGAGTAATCAATCAGTATAGTTATATTTGGAATATTAAAAATATTATACAAAAATTATGGTATTTAAAACCTTGAAGAAATTTGAATTGAAAACAAAACAGAATAAAGAAAAGGGAAAGAACCAGGAAAAAACAGAAGAAGAATCAAATCTGGCCCACGACCCATCTTTCCTCTTTACTACATGCTCATCACGCGTTACACATAACCCTTGGCCCTTCCTCGGCCCATCTGGTTTCCACTTCTTTCTCCTTTCTTCCTCCTCTCGAGAATGTTGTAGCCGTAGCTTTGCCACAACACCGTCGTCGAAAATGCGTCGTCGTCGCGATGCCATTGTCGCCAAGATCCAGCCGCCAGCGATGTTGCCTATAAGAATATCATTTGTCGGAGAGCCTTATCTCCTTTCTTCTGTTTTCCTCTTACATTCGAACCCTAGTTCTTCGGTGTTACTTACGGCCAAGTCGGTCACCCGTATGCCTCGCCAAAGCCACCATTAGAAGCTCCATCGTGGGATCGTTCGATTAGGATCAAGGACGGGAGTCGGCGTGCCGAGAATCAAGTGGAATCAAAGGTTCCCTTCTAACGGCCACCATGGCCATCGTCGATTAAGTGAGTACTGCGCCTCCTCTCGCTTCCCCAAGCACTCCATCACAATAAGGGTGAGCTCCTCTATCTTCCAGTAGTCGTCGTTGGTTCAATTGCATCCTGTATCGCGGTCTCGCCGTGTGTGCGATATCTGGCCGATCGTATGTGCCCGCCATCCGATGACCATTTTGGCGGCGCCACCATAGCCTAGGCTCCTTGCATCATCCTCTTTCCGATACACACAACGCGGCAGCGAGCAGGAATCCATCGATCGACAATCGATGGAAGGATCATCCATGTGAGGTCGGCATGACATCTGATGTCACTTTGACCAGTCAACAAATTTGACTTAGTCTTGCACGCGTGGCGGATGACGTGGTCACTGGCCCACTGGTCAGTGACCTTGGGTAGGTTTAGCTTTGGTACAAAACATCTTTTCTGTTTAGGAATTAGATAAAATATTATAATATCAAATATAAATATTTCCTGAAATGTAATTAAATAATTAAATCTTGTTTAATTAATAACTTTTGTTTCGTAATTTAGAAATGTATGTTTTATATATGATTTTTTTTAGAAAAATAAAATCTATAACATTAAACCATTATCAAACATTATTATTCCAACAATTTAAATAAATATTATTTAATAAAGATTTTATAAATTTGGTACTTTGAAAATTCATATTTTAATATTGGTAAATGTTAAAAATATAAATAAAATACCAAAATCTTAGAAAATAAGAACTATAATTTAAACTATAATCATGTATTCTTATTTCAATTAATTAAGTATTTATTATTTATTAATTATTTACAAAGTAATAAACCTTAAAAAATCATATCTTATTATTTATAAATCACAAAAATAAGTGTAATATACCAAAAATGATCACAAAAATAATACCTATATGTTAAAAAAATAATATTCCACTTTAAGTTAAATAAAAATTCAAACACTTTAACAACTTGAATTTAAACCCTTTCCTTAATTAATAATTCATATAAAGGTAAATAAAATTGTAATAATTCTAAAATTAGTCAATTAAGTCTAATCAATAGTATTAATCTTAAATATTGGTGGTGTGCATTCAAAATGAATTAACACACTTTAAATACAATTTTATTGAATTATCCTCGACCATAAATGTAGATTATTTTATAAAGGATTCTTATTTAATATAAAATGTCAAAGAATAATTTGTAGTGAAATAGAACCTATTCCTTTACTTTAACCACAAGTTTACAAACTATAACCACTCATCCATAAAAAGGAAATGATTATATTCACTAAACAATTAGGAAACCACTTTATTCAAATAGAAGTATTACCATTCTTAAAGTATCCTTAGGGAAACATTATAAAGTACACCTGGTAAAAATAACATAAGCAATATGACTTAAGTCCATCTATGTCTCTAAAGTTAACTTTAGTCTATAATACTTTAAATACTATTCTAAAAAGACTTTATTATGTGTTTTATAGTTAACCTTGGTCTATTATAATTAAGTTATAAAGCATTTTAATCCCAAACTAACCAAGTTCAAAACCAAGATAGATAAGTCTCAAATACTATTAATATCAGTATTCAAGTAAAGCAATTCTTTCTTACTTAAAGACTATAACTTAAAAGAAACCCTAATAAGGTTAACTTAAAATTTAAATACTTCTCTTTAGCTAAGTAAGATTTTCTTCAAAAGTTATTCTTTTAAGAAACAGTATAAAGCAAGACATAAGCATTTTTATGAAAGCTCTAAATAATAAATAAACCTTATATACATAGTCTACAGATATATTTTCCACTTGAGTATTCCATTACTATGTGTGCTTTACTATACTTAAATATTGTTTCACACACACTCGCAAGCCTTAATAAGAAGCACATGTGTGAAACTTAATATAAAAGGGCAACACATTCCAAGGAAACCCTTTCCAGTATCCAAACCCTAGAACAATGTTATCCTCGGGATTCGCGTTTATCAACTTGCATTACATTTCTTATGCATAAAAGCATCTTGCTTCTTTAAACATTAGTCCTTACCGGACCAATGATGCTGATTTTAGATATTGGATCTTTTATATTGTCTTGAAGACCGTCAGTGCATAATCTTGCAATCACAAAAGGCAAGTTCACACTTGCTCATGTCCTTTGATTAAGTATTTTGCAAATACAGTGTTGTCATCACCTGCATTTGAAAAAGGACAAAAAACACTATTTTCATAATAATGTGATTATAGGTTATTTACCATGAGGTAATAACCTACTATAAAGTTCGGTGGTAAAGGAACATATTACCTAGGACTTAACAACCAATATGCTTGATTCTTGTATAGTATATCGCGTTGACCATGAGATTTGGAATGGGACGGAGAAGTTGTATCTTTTCCCTCGCATGGAGCGGATGTGCGGTCGTGGTATTATCACTCGTGGCGTGCATATTATATGGTATTCGTAGAGGATATGCAGCATATGGGTGGGATCCTCAACGTCCCGATAGTTCCGACATTTGAGCAGATGCATTGCCAATTGGCGTAATTCAATAGGTGGGGTGGCGTACACCAAGGAGACATGCGGGTCGGAGAAGGCGTGATTGGCTTGGATCTTAGTCTGGGCCTCACACCAAGGAAGTGTGAGCAGACACTGCAATTCGGATGTGCAACAAAGCTAAGATCTCTCATGGGTAAAGTGGCGCACCTCTGCAGTGTAAGGCTGTAACTTGTTACTCCTGTTCGGGAAGGTGATCTGAGCGTGGAAAAGGAACTCCATAAAAGTTACAGTAAACCCATGAAGGGCGGACATAGCTTTTCGAATAGCCGCAACCTTTGAAGAAATGTTTGAAAACACTGCATTGCCACGACCTATGGTCTGTGGCTATAGATATAGTGCATCAAACACTCCTTTTCTAGTGAACTTGTTGAGTACGCTCGTACTCAAAGTATCTTCTTAACCCTTGCTAGGTTCTAAAGCCAGTATAGACGACGTCTGCACCAAGTTATGCTCCAAGAATCATCATCAAAAGCTAAATCTCTTCAATGAAGTCAAGGAAGTCAACATATTGTAGGGGTTCGTAGCATGGAAAACAAAAAAATTCTATCGCATGAACACACACAAGCCAAGATCTATCTACTAGATTGCAGCAACGAGTCGATAGAGTACTAACCCTCGAAGATCCAAAGCGGTTAACGAGAGCAGATTCTCGTGGGCGATGTAGTCGTACACTTGCCGATCTCAAGATCGCGTGGCGATCCTTCGGCTGCGTTAAGCGGCTTCCATGATCGGTCACGTTCGGTACTCAAGACCTTCCTCTCCTTGTTCCGGCGGCGGAGGTTGTAGCACTCTCCTCATGATTCAGCGGCGGCGGCGTGGTGTCGAAAGTAGAGGAGATCCGCGAGGCCGCCTTAAGCGGGCGGTATGGTGGAGTAAGAGGGCCTTGGCGATCTGGATTAGAGGGCACCAAGGGGTGGTGTGAGCGGCTAGGGCTTGAAGCCCTAACTGGCGACTTGAGGAGCCTAGGCGTGCACTTGGGTGGAGGCGCCAGGAGCTAGGGTTTTTGGGTGTGAGGGGTAGGGGCGCCCTACCCCTCCTTATATAGGTGGGAGGGGGCGGTTTGGGAGGAGGGAGTCCTCCAACTCCTCCAACTCCTCCTCATGGACGGTGGGTGGAGGGAGTGGGACTTCCTCCCCAAGTAGGTTTCCTACTCTCCCTCCACCAAGCAAACTTCGGATTTGACTTTTCAAATTGTCGTTTGACTTTCAAACTTGGATTTGATTTCTCTCTCCATATTGCACAGCCAAGTGACCTAGTACATGATGCAACCATTCCACATTATCATGACACATTCATGTACCCTTCCCTTGGTCTTAGGACCTTCGACCCTTCTAGATCATTCTGGTGAAAACTGGAATCATTTCCGAACTCCGGAGCAGGACTTTCCTTATATGAATCTTATTCTCGGACCATTCCGAATCTCCTCGTGATATCCGGATCCCATCAGAGACTCAACAACATTTGGTCTCTTACTCATCATTCCATAACTACTCAACAACGAATCCTTAAGTGTGTCTCCATGGTTCGTGAATTATGCGGACATGATCGAGACACTTCTCGAATAATAACCAATAGAGGAATCTGGAAATTCATATGGCTCCACATATTTCTCGATTACTTTGCGATCGAATGAACCACTTACATACGATACCAATTTCCTTTGTCTCACGATAGTTTACTTATCAGAGGTTTTGATCGTTGATATCTCTGCATACCTAGTTCAACCTTGTTACCGATAAGTACTCTTTTTCGTTCCGTGATATGTGATCCCTTGTGAGCGGTCACATGCTTGCAAGCTAATTGGATGAAATTCCATGAGAGGGCCCAAAGTATATCTATCCGTCATATGGATGGACAAATCCCACTCTTGATCCATGTGCCTCAACACATACTTTAGAACACTCAATGCCACCTTTATAGCCACCCGATTACGGTGTGGTGTTTGATGTCATCAAAGCATCCTTCGGTGATGGTGATTAACATGATCTCATGGTGAAGGAATTAGTTTACTATGTATTAGAAAGCATATAGCAAATGAACTATATTAAATGACTTGATCTTTATGCTACGCAACTATAGGAGTATGTCCATCATATCATTCTCCTAATGATATGACCATGTTGTTAATAACATCTCTATGTTCATGATCAGGAAACCATGATCATATATTAACCAACAAGCTAGTTTAACAAGAGGCTTTACTAGGGACCCTTTTATGTTTACAAATCACACAAGTATTAATGTTTCCGGTTAATACAATTATAGCATGGTATGTAAACATTTATCATAAGCATGAAGATATGATAATAACCACTTTATTATTGCCTCTTGGGCATATCTCCAACACATATATATCCACTCAAGTGAAGACGAAGTTGCGGAATAGATAAGAATAGAATTTCTATCCATAGAACCTACTTCTATAGAGTATTGCAATAGTAGCAATACCAGACCATTAGTTAAAATACTAGTCTTATTAGTATGATAGTTTTTGAGTTGTTTATCTCAGATCTTATTTGTAAGAAGTTTCTTTCTCTCTCTTTTATCTAGAGTGTTCTCTGGATCTTGTGTAAAGAGTTGAGTTGTAACCTATAGTTATGTCTTGGACCTGCTGTGTTTTTGTTGTACCACTCTGAGGGATGTAATACTAGTGAACATTGTTTCATTGGTGTTATGTCAACGACTATAGTGTACTACATCATGCGATGGTATCTTTGTTCTGCATGATGGCTATGGTGGTGGAGAAGGGTTTAGATCTAGATCTATTCCTTGATTGTGGCGACATGGAGAGTTTAGGGTGAAAAAAGCGATATTGTGGAGGGGCTTGTTTCTAAATGCGCTGAAGCCTCTTTATATAGGGTCCCTTCATGAAAGTTGTTACATTTGACCTAAGGAGGGTGCTGAACTATCTGACGGGTAGTATAGTTGGTCGTTAAACTTGCGATAGCCTCCTCCACGGTTTTTGGCGTGTTGGAAATCTAGTATCTTTGGCATTTATGTAGTGATTTCCATCATCATCGTCATTATCTGTGCATGCAAAAATAGCAAGAAAGGCTTGTATACTCCTTTGATCATTAGGCATTAGTGGTAGGAAATAGAGATATTTCATTAAATATATGAACAATATCTAGTTTAAATGCGGACGTGGATGGCTATATTTCACAGCCATCACTAGTGCAGTCGGGGTCGCGGCGGTTGAAGAGGTCGATGGTGTCGTCGACGTGATTGCGCAGGTGGTACTCGTGGAAGAGGAGGTAGAAGTACGTCCTCCAGGCATGGAGGTTTTTCTCGGTGTGGGAGAGCTTGGCGGGAAACGTGGTCGGAGATGTGAACCTCGCAGAAAACCACATGACTGTGTGTGTGGCCACTCTTGGATAAAACCTTTTACATTGATTAGACTAGTCATAATAGAAAGTATCATATAATAGTATCATGTATATGATACTAGTATATGATATTATGTTCACAATGCATAGTATTATGTACCAGTATCATAGTCTTAGTGTATTTATTGTTTTATAAAATCTCAATGTAAATTTGTGTACAAGCTTTATTTAAAATTAGTTTTTTTAATTTTATGTACTATGATACCATATCTACTATGATATCAATATAATCTCTTTTATCATTGCCATGACACGTAAACATTTTGCAGGTATATAGTACATAATATTACCCATGATACCGATCGGGGCTAGTCTTAGCAGACATGACTGAACACCACCAATTTAACATCCACTCGAAGCCAACGTGGAAGAAAGCCATAAACTGCCTTTTTTTTTCATCTTCAAAAAAAAAAAGCCAAGAAGAAATTTTGAGCCGCATATAATCTCAGGACCAGGCCAACGGCCAAAACAAAAACAGACGATCCGAAAAGTCAGCATGATATTGGCAACTGAGAAGAAAAGGGAGAAAAAAATATGAGGCGGGAGTAAAACGGAAAAGAGTAGTAAACAAAACCGAGGGGAAAAAGAATGCGCATCGGCTGGCGACGACGGCGACGTGTGGTGGCGGGCGGCTGGTCCCAAGCTCGGGCACACCGGTACCGATGCCGATGCTCCTCCCACTCCCCCCCAGCCCAGCCCACCTACTATTCTCCCCTCCCCTGCCTATCCGCCCCACCTCCATCAACTCGCTCGCCCGCCCACACCTCCCTCCCTCTTTCCCCGGACGATGTCATCGTCGTCGGCGCCGCTGTCGCCACGCGGGGCGGCGGCGGAGGAGGGGGCCGCCAGGAGCGACGGCACCGGGATCGGCGGCGGCGGCGGCACGGTGTTCAGCTACGGGGAGGCCGGGTACTGGGACGCGCGCTACGTGGAGGAGGGCGGCGCGCCGTACGATTGGTACCAGCGCTACGCCGCGCTCCGCCCCTTCGTCCGCCGCTTCGTGCCGCCGGCCTCGCGCCTCCTCATGATCGGCTGCGGATCCGCGCGTACGCACCCACTCTCTCTTCCCTTCTCCTCGTCCCCTTGATTGAACCGTAGAGACTGCGCTCCCTTATAGTGCTCGAACAGTCGAACTGGAGTACCTGACGACTGACGTGTGCTGATTCTGCCAGTGCTTTCGTATTTGTCTCCATATTTTATCCGGAAGTAGAAGCCTCCTTTCTTTTTCTTCACCCCCTTTCGGAATTTATTCAAATATATTGGCGTGATTGCGATCTGTGAATTGGGGTGACTGTCACGGAGCAGTGATGAGCGAGTGATCATTCAGACTAGTAGCTGCTTGCGCAGCGCATAGTCAGCGTCTATTCTGATTGAAATTGCTGTCGCTCTGTAGCTAGAAAATAGTTTTATCGAAAGCTCCTCGTCTAGGTGGTGATTTGACTGCAATTCTTTCTCTGTCGATTCTACATGCCATTCTACCAATCCAACATGTGTTAGTGCCCTTAATCTGGTATTTATTCTGAATCGGACACCGTGGTATGTCGCCACAATTAGGCAATGTGTGAATTGACAGGGTCGTGATGCTGATGCCACACAATTGCAGTCACTGGGAACTGTCATGGCCTAATGTGGCAGGAACAGCTTGTACGAAAAGTTCAAATTTTAAGAGGGACTATATGGAGGCACACATCTGAAACCAGCATAGCTCTCTATGATAATCCCAACCAAAAAACAACCTTGATTCAGCGAGTTCCAAGGCAACACAGAGTTGCTTCGGGCTCAGTATTGCAGTGCAGGCAGGATGTACTGCATGAAGTAGCATCCTGTGACAAGTTAAAATCACGGCCAGCACCTTTGTTTTCACTGCCTGAGCGAACATTGTGCCATGTTGTGTTCCATTAGTCATATTCGGTTACAGATATGTCAAGGCTAATGCAATGGGTTTTGCAATCTGGGATGGGTTTTTGACAGAGTATACGTTGTGCTTCTAAATCTAAGCTCCAAAACATCAATGATTACACTCCCTGTGCTAACTTAGATTTTCTTCCCATGCTCTGCTGTTTGCAGTTATGTCAGAGGATATGGTCGCTGATGGGTACAGAGAGATAATAAACATTGACATTTCTTCGGTTTTAATTGAGTTGATGAGAAAGAAGTACTTTGATCTTCCACAGCTACAATGTATCCTTAAATGGATTTTCCTTTCCTTTTCTTGGGAAGTGCAATCTAGCGTCTGTTGTTTTTCTTATGATCCGTAGACATGCAATTGGATGTTCGGGATATGAGTAAATTTCCTGATGAATCATTTGATTGTGCCATTGACAAAGGTATGAGTTTCTTCAGGCTGCAGTGGCATTCTAATAAGTATTGTGTCTATTGACAAACGTGCTTAATACCGCTTGTTCGTTTTGGGCATTTATTCAAGGTACTTTGGACTCTTTGATGGTAAGTAGGTAACATTCTATTCATTGTGTATTTTCCTTATTTTGGTACTATTTCAACATCTCGGCCTTGCTACTTCCACAGTGTGGTGTGGAGGCTCCTCTCAGCGCAGCTCAGATGGCCCTAGAAGTGGACAGGTTTTAGTACCTTCACCCCCATTCAGTATCACTTACATTCTTATCAACATCCATATATCTTGTAAACTTCAGCATTCCTGCATTCTTATCAGCTGTACCTTCTTACTGTAGGCTTCTTAAACCAGGGAGTTTTTATGTTGATGCAGTTTGGATAAGTTCCTTTGCAGAGCAGATTTAATATGCTATTTCTTGCCACTGACTATAATGATCAAAATTTTGTTTCTTGAACTGCTAGATAACTTATGGAGATCCATCAGCACGAATTCCTCACTTGAACCAACCAGTATGCAATTGGGAGATTGTACTGTACATTCTGCGTACGTACAAGTATTATGTCACTTTGGTCCTGTTTTTGCATGGCAGACATGTTCAAGTTCAGTCTGCTGTGTTGACACTTTTCCTGCTTAATAAAATAGTATTTCTGTTTGTTTGCCAATGAATAGGGTTGCCCCACGTTTCATATTCCTTGGGCTTTAACTTACGAATTAACTGTAATTCCTAAGAACTTTACATGAAAGATGAAAAAAGAAGTGCAGTATGATTAAATGAAAACAATATTTTGTCACAAATCCTGGCTGAGTGAGTTTAATTTCTGTAATTTATATATTTTTTAATGTACTTTACCATTGGTATTTTAATGTATTGCAGCAAGACCTGGATTCAAGGGAAATGCAAGAAGGTCTGTCTTTGATCCCGTTCCACTGACGGAGAATGGTAGATTGCCTGATGGCTATACTCCGGAGGATCCCGACTCTCATTATATTTATGTCTGCAAAAAGGTGCATGGATTACAGGGATAGGTTCTCCAACTTTAAACCACTTAGAGATGCAAGATTCAGAGTGAGATGTAGGAAGATTCGTCTCACAATATGTGTGCATTGGTGTGATATTTACAAGATCAAACGGCGTGATGTTGCCACCATTATGGCCATCCAAAGATAGAAACTGTGCCTTTGCACGTGTAAACATTTTTTCAGCAATCTTGTAAGAATCAGCATGTCATTATATTGTGTTACACTGGTTATTATGTCGTGCTGAAAGAGCACAGGATTGTTTGGCTCATTTAAGGAAGAAAATGTGTCCGATTTTCATAATATACGCAATGAAAAAACAATTACCACTTTCCTCAAAGAGTATATTCATGAATCCTCTTCTGAATTTCTAGAGCATTTTCATATTTACTGTTTCATCCAGAAGTATTGTTACCGCTGCGTTGTGATATCTGAGGCATAGTGAAATTTTCAAATTTTATAGTATCCTTGCTTTGTTACCAATATTTAATTTCATTCTCCTGATTGGTCATTCTAATACATGCAGGCCCCAGCTTTTCGGCATACCATTTGGACAGTGATTCTTCAAACTTGGTAAATTGCACAATACAGACTACTAGTCTACTATGTATGTAAAGCATTTTGTTGACCTGGAGTTACATGATTCCGAAGCGCATGGGTACTTTGATGGATTTCTGTATCTAACTTTACTTGATTTTTCTTATTGGTTCCATGAAATGAAATGATATAGCAACTGAAATGGATATAGCAACTGCCAAATTTCGATAGTTTACAGAGTATCCCCTGCTTTAGAACCAATATATAAATTTCATTCTCTTGATTGTTCATTGTAATACAAGAAGGCACCACTTCATACAGTTATCTCTAGTATTGCAGCATGCCATTTTGGCATCAATATTCAGACTTAATAAATTGCTTCATACAAGTTCCTATCTATATGAAAGCATTTCTGACCTGCACTTACATGATCTGCTGCTGCTGCTGCTGCCAAATTTCGATAGTTTACAGAGTATCCCCTGCTTTAGAACCAATATATAAATTTCATTCTCTTGATCGGTCATCGTAACACAATGAGGCACCACTTCATACAGTTATCTCTAGTATTGCAGCATGCCATTTTGGCATAAATATTCAGACTCATAAATAACTTCATACAGTCTCCTATCTATAGGAAAGCATTGCTGACCTGCAGTTACATGATCTGCGGAGTGAAATGGGTTGATGGGTTTCTGTGTCTAACTTTACTTGATTTTGCTTATTTCTTGTACCGAATGAAATGGTGCAGCCTGTGAAGCTGCTGCTGTACTACTTTTACTGTAAAAACTTATTTATTTGGTTTTGTTAATCCAGTCCGCAGTTTCTGCAGTCAGGGAGCGTGGTGCCCGTGAGGAAAGACTGGACAAGCACAAGCGCTCGCTGCGGCTGGTAGCTGGGCACCTCGTGGCCTGCTCCTCTCACGGTTACCAAGCTGAGGTCGCCCTTGTACTGCACAACGTAGCCACCAACCTCTCCAGCGCCCTGATTTCACAAGATTGAGCAGATCATTAGTTTTGTCGAGTCCGAGCAGAGGTTAGTGATCATAATATCAGAGCTTCAGTTTCAAATTCTCGAGTTTATTCCCGGGGTAGAGTTATTTCTTCGCTCTTTTTTAGCAACTGAGTATTTATTTTTTTGTGTTTTTGCTTATTGTTTGCAGTGAACAGGTCAGGGCAGGGAAGAGCTGAGTTTAAGTAAGTACCGTGGTGCTGCTGAACCATGGCCTCCATTTTGCTAAGACAGGGAGCTGGAGCTGGTTGACAGAGAGCCTACTGGAAGTGACGGGCACTCTCCCGTCGGTGTCTCCACTGCAGAGGTCAATGCCCGTGATGTCATAATCAATTTGCATTTCATGTATAGCACAAACCAGTTCACTTCTCGTTGAAAAAAGCCATATCATGCATATACATACCTGTAGACCCAGACTCTGATGTTTCTCTGCATCAGCTCCCGGAGAATAGGCAGGACCGTGGTGGCGCTGTCGGCCCAGCGTCTCAAGACTTCACTGAAAATAAGATAGTTGAACAGCCATTTTTACAAGTTATTATGCCATGAGACTCGAAGGAAATAACAAAATTGGTTTGTCAAAGTGATCTGGACTGAAGGATGCGGTTGCACATGCATGGGCCAGCCAATCATCGCAGACTCTCGCAGCATGGCTGCATGGGCAACTATCAGTGTGGACAAAAGATCCCCAATAATTCCACGCATGTTGTGCGACTGCGAGATGCGGAGCATATGACATGGTTAGTATAACCCAAGAGCATATGGCGGTAGATGCAGTTCGCCGCCATGCTGAATAGGAAATCAGAGCAGACGCAGGCGATAACATCGTCAGATCTTGGCATCAATCTCTCCTCGAGAACACGCAGTATAAATTAGTCGGAGGCGAACTGGTACCACACGTGCATGGCCTATCTTCTTACTTGTTAATTATAGCTCCAAGGAGATGCTGGAGGAACAGGAGTTTAGACGCCAACCCGTTGAAAAAAATACTAGTTTGCATCTGCATCTAGATCGTGTGACGGGATGCAGGTTGGTTGGTGATCTCTACAAGTTTGAGCAACCAACCAGCCTTTTTTTTTGTTGCGAAAACCAACCAGCCTTTTGAGTACACACTAATGAATTACCACATTGCTCACAATTTCGCATCTACCTTCTTGTGATGCACCTACCGTCCATGGTAGAATAGTTGTAGCCTTGCCATGGACGCCAGGGCATATACTAGTTACTACCACAGTGGTACTTACCAAATTGGAGTAGTATTATAGTGTTTGTTGATGATAAAGAATTAGGTATCAAATGGAATAAGCTCTGCGTGCATGGTAGAATTAAGTGCTGATCTACTTGGTAGTTTGAACACTTTTTCGTGCAAGCGTATTAATTAGTGCGGTGTGTCATGTGTGTGGTTCGCTTCAACCAGGGTTTTAGTAGTACTAGTTGTTGACGCATGATTGACGAGGCAGCAGCACCCAAAAAGTACCCCAATAATGCAGTGTCATGTCGAGCCCCCTGATTGGGTTTTCTCCATCGATCTATCGACGGCAGCGTGCACTGTGCTCGGATCGATCATGACCAACACTAATGCGAGTGCTTAGCTTTACTTTTGGATAATGGAAGACCAAATCTATGGGCTTCTACATCCTATGATTCAGAGTATTTCTTTCTAGAAAGAGGAAGCGATCGAGTAGGATGGGTGTAGGGGTGTACCTGCAGGCCGACCATGGGTGGTCGAGGCGTGTGACGTTCGCGTGGAGCGCCTTCTGCACGTCCGGGCGGTTGAGGTAGGCGTCCACGTAATAGTCCGTGCACGGATCGAAGTGCTCGATCTGCCCACACGTAGAAGCCAAGTTAGCTTAATCAATTCATGTCCCTCCATGATTTTGTACCAGTATATACTGTGCTACTGTACTGGCTAGTGACGATGATCATCGATGGTGAAGAACGCACCGAGGGTGTGATGGGCGGCGTGACGAGCGTCTCCGGCGACTGGCAGTTGGGCGCGTAGATGTTGTAGATGTCGATGTCCCGGAGGCTCTCGTCGGCCTCGCTGGAGGCGTCGTCGCAGAGGTCGTTGGACGGCGCGCGGGCGGTGAAGTTGCAGTTCCGGTTGATGCCGTCGGCGGCCTCGTCGGAGATGAGCGCGTGCGACCAGAAGAAGTCGTACATGCCCTTGGTGTCCGTCCAGTCGTTGATCACCGCGTTCCCGATCATGATGCCCCTCAGGTTGATGGCCGGCGAGGCGTGCCGCAGGATGGCATGGGCCAGCTGCGGCACGTAGTGCCCCGCGTAGCTCTCCCCGGTGATGTAGAATTCGCGGCCCTTGTACTCCGGGAACCGCTCCATCCAGTTCGCCAGGAACGCGTACGAGTCCTCCGCCGTCCGGTTGTCGCCTCCCCGGCTGTAGTCCGCCGTCGAGTTCGAGTACGAGTACCCCACGCCCGCCGGGCTCTCCAGGAACAGCACGTTCGCCACTGCACAAACACCAGGCACCCGATCACTCACTAATTAATTGTCAATGGATATCACCTACTGGGAGTCTGGGACACGGCGTGTGACCGAGGCGCGTACCGTGGTTCCAGGAGTAGGGGTTGCGGTAGAGCGTCTTGCCGTCGCTCATGACGCGGAAGGACCGAGCTCCTCCATGGCACCGTACCCGAGCGACGAGCACCCGGGCCCGCCGTTGAGCCACAGGAGGAGCGGCAGGCTTCGACGACGACGCGCTGCCGTTGCCGTTGCCGCCGACGGCCTCGGCGAGATAGTAGAAGAGCGCGCGCCCGGCGGTCTGGTCCACCGTCACGTACCCGGCGTACTGCGCGAAGTCCACGCCGCGGGGCTGCCCGGGCAGCGCCTCCACGCGGTCGGCCTCCTTGCGCCCGGCCTCCGCCGCCGCCACCACCGGCTTCCTGCTACCCGCGACCTTCGCTGTCGTCGCCGTCTCCTCCACGGCCGCCAGCGACTCCCACGCCGACGACGGCGACCCGCGCAGCCGGTTCAGGTAGTCGCCCTGCCGTGGCCGCCGCGCCTTCGCGGCCGCGCCGGAGCCCAGAGCGAGGCATTGCACCGCCACCAGCAGCAAGACTGCTGCTGCTGATGCTGAGCTCTTCATGGCGCTGCTCTATCGGCCGGTAGCTTTCGGACAGGCACGCCGCGCACTGGAGACAACGGGCCGGTACGGCGCCCGTGTCGACCTGGTATTTATAGGGCGGGAATCCGGAGCACCGATTAAATTCGACGTGGGACAAGTGACAGGTAGGAGGAATCGGTGGCATACATAGTTCCCATCCAATACAGGATAGATCACCCAGTTGATCCGTCCATGCATCCACTGGGTAGCACACATGCTTCCATGGCAATAAAATTGGGATCCTTCTGTTAGTATAACCGATCGACGAGTCCATTTCCTGTTTGTTACCCGAAAGGGAAGGCAGCAATGAAGTTGCAACTAGCAAGTAGTATCATCATCTCCTGGATCTTGTCGATCGACGAGATAAATGTTGTGGTGGTGGCTCCAACAGAATCGACCGGTTCAGTTAAAGCATCTCCACTAGAACCTTATAAATGACTCCCAAAAAGTCATTTTCATGTTAGGATAATAGTAGCATCACTGAATACATATTGTAGAGACATGTACGTTTTCTTCTCTCGAAATAGACTTTCGTTCCATTTTATAAATAAAGCATAGAGGTGAGACTCTTTGGCGAACAACAACAGCTTATTTCAAAGGAACAACGTGCTACGAGGCTGGGGAGAACCCAAGCCCAAGGCGGAAAAGAAGAAGAAATAAAAGAAAAGGAAAGCAAAGAAGCGATGTGCAGCGGAAACTCTTCGCCGATGCTACAGCACACTACCGCGCACGACCGCGATCAAAGCGCTGCGTACCAAGGCAGCACTTCAAGAAGGGTGGCGGCGACCTTCTTCGGCCGGGACCTAGGTTTCCCGATGCTGCGACGCAGCGAAGTCGGTCCCGCTTCAAGAATGAAGGTGATACATGACGTCACGTGCATGTGTCAACATACAAGGATTTCTCCCGACCCTCGGACCCACACTCGAGCACTTTGTAAGCTCCGCCAATCCGTCACCCACAAGCACGCGCGCCATCCGGTTTGAAGTCGCACCGTCACAGAACCCGCGAGCCAGCCGGTAGGCAGGAGGCATAGACTTGGCGAGGCGGCTACTCGGGAGGAACTACCTCCGCCACTTGGTGGTAGCGGCCGGATGCGACAACAAGACAAACCAGGCCCTCGGGCCCGCGAACCAGCGGAGGCTTGTGAAGTCCCGCCACCGCCTTTGAAGGGTTTAGCGACATAGTAAATCAAAAATTTCTACGGATGCGAGCAGAAAGCCAAGATCTAATCTAGGAGATGCAAAATCGAGGGGGGTAGATGAGATATTCATACCCTTGAAGATTCATGAGCGGAACTTTCGGCGGGCGTGGGTGATGTGCGTACTCGCTTCTCCGCCGCGGTCGATCCGATCTAACACCGCAAGTGGCGATGCCTCAAGAGATGCACCGTGCGGCACCTCGGCGTCTCCTCCTTCCTCGGTCCAGCAAGTATGGTGGAGAGATGGATTGGATCTAGCGATGCCATGGTGCAAGTGGTGGAGAGTTTACTGCGAGGCTTCGCCTACATGCGGTCGGGAGGAGAGAGAGGAGGCGTGGCGGCTAGGTCTTGAGGAGGGCGTGGGAGGGTGCGCCCCATCCTCTTTATATAGAGGGGTGGGCGGCCCTCACAAGCCCTAGGGCCGGCGGCCAATGAGGGAGGAGTGGGGCAAGTTTACACTAGAAGCTCCTAGGGTTTCCCTAGGGTTTGGCAGCTGGGCCCTATGGCCTTGTGCTGCCCCAATCTTGACGAGGCACTCCTCATGGCCCATGCCCCCTCCCGAGGTGGGGCCACGTTGGTCCCCTGGAAGGTTCTAAAAGCTTAGGTACAATGTCCGATTAACCCAAAACAATTCCAACTCCAAAAGCTGCATTGTCTTATATGAATCTTATTCTCGGACCATTGAAACTTCTCGTGTCAATCACGGATCTCATCCGAGACTACGAACAAAACTCATAAACCAATTATCAATCTATCCTAGCGTCGAGACCGTTAAGTGTGTGACCCTTGTTCGAGAATATGCGAGACATGATCTTATATCAATAATCAACAGCGGTCTGAAACCCATATTGACTCCACATTCATCAATGATCATATCGGATGAACCACGATGCGAGATTCAATCAATACCATATATATTCCCTTCGTCTCGCGATATTTTACTTGCAGAGATTTGAGCGTCGATGCAGTCATACCTAGTTCAATCTAGATTCAACAGTACTTTACTCGTTCGTAATCCGATATCACTTTGTGAGTAACTCCTTAACCACATGCTTGCAAGCGGTGTTGATATCGATTACGAGTGGGACGAAGTATATCTCTCCGACTTGGGAGGACAAATCCCATCTCGATACATACAACCCAGGTACTTTCCGATCACGAGAGACACCTTTATGATCACCCTCTCATAGGATGACGTTTGATGACCTCAAAGCTTTCTTCCGATACCAGGGAGTTGCATTATCTCATGGTCTAAGGAATACAATATTTGACATAAGAAAAAGCTTCACAAAGATGAACATGATGACACGATCTAATTGCTCTGCTTGATTTGGGTCTGTCCATCATATCATTCTCCCAATGACATGATCTCATTATTAATTGACAACTCATGTCTATGGTTAGTAAACCTTAACCATCATTAATCAATGAGCTAGTCCATATAGACATACTAGGGGCACGGTGTTGTTCATAAACAACACAAGTATCAAAGTTTCCGCTTAATACAATTCTAGCATGGAATATAAACTTTATCATGAACAAGAATTATAATAATAACATCTTTATTATTGCCTCTAGGGCATAATTCCAACAGTCTCCCACTTGCACTAGAGTCAATAATCTAGTTTACATCTGGCAACAATCTAACACCCATGGCACTAAGGTGCTGATCATGTTTTGCTTGTGGAAGAGGTTTAGTCAACGGATCTGCGACATTCAGATCTGTATGTACTTTGCTAATCTTCAGATCTCCATCTGTTATATAATCTCGAATTATATGAAACTTGCGGTTGATGTTCTTGGTCTTTGGATGATATCTTGGTTCCTTAGCTAGTGCTATGGCACCAGTGTTGTCACACAATATCTCCAGTGGGTCCAAGGCACTTGGAACCACACCAAGCTTAGTGATGAAGTTCCTGATCCAAACTCCTTCACTTGGCAACCTGCGTGACCATTGACTAAACCTCTTCACGTGTAAAACATGATCGGCACCTCGATTGCCATGGGTGTGAATGTTGCCAAATGTAAACTAGATTATTGACTCTAGTGCAGGTGAAACTTGTGTGGTTTGGGTAAGGTTTCTAACCATAGACATGAGTTAGAATGATATATGGGATTGATTGAATGTCATCGATGAATGAGTTTATGGTTGAGTCTCGGATGGATCCGAGACATCACGAGGTTCGGTGGTCGAGAGAAATATTCATATAAGCGATGCAGATTTTGGAGTTGGAATGTCGGTATCTTGTAAGCTAGAACCTTGGAAGACTAACGTGGCCCCACCTTCGAGGGCATGGGCCTATGAGAGTGCCCCGCATTGGGCCAAGGCCTCATAGGACCCGGCCAAGAGAGGTTTAAACTCGAGATAGACCTTCTAGAGGGGGTTTCTTGCCCGGCTCCTTATCCTTTGGGGCCGCGCCGGTTTGGGCTTGGGGAGGGCTGGGGCTGCCCCTCTATATAAAGAGGGTGAGGCGCAGCCTACACCTTCCTCCAACCCTAGCCGCCCTGCGCCTCCTCTCTCCCTCCCGGCCTTGGAGGCGAAGCCTGCTGAAAATTCTCCACCATATACACTGCCGTCGTGTTGTAGATCCAATCCTTCTCTCCACCATACTTGCTGGTCCGAGGAAGGAGGAGGCGTCGAGGTGCTGCGTGTGAATCTCACGGGCACCGCCACTTGTGGTGCTAGATCGGATAGGATCGTGAGGAGGAGAAGCGACTACATCACCCGTTGCCGAGCGTTCCGCTGTGTGAATCTTCAAGGGTATGAAGATCTAATCCAATCTCTCTCGTTGTTTTCATCTCCTAGATTAGATCTTGGCTTTCCTCTTCGCATCCGTAGAAAATTTTGATTTACTATGCCTTGAAACCCTTGATGGTATCGAGCTAGATCTATGCGTAGATGTGTTTCACAGTAGAGCATGACATGGTTGTTGCGGCGTTGATGTTTTCTGTTGCAAGCCTCTTGTTTGTGTTCTTCTTATGGCGGATAGTGAGATTGAAGCGGTCCAGGCCAACCTTACGCGACGTCGTTCGCGAGACCGGCTCCGCACTTGACGTGTGGCTTGTTCCACACATGCGGCTGGTGGATGTCAGTTTCTCTCACTATAGTTGTCATGGGATTAACATTGGAGTTAGGAAACCATAATATCACCGTTGTGGCTTTCCGTAGGTAAGAATCGTTCTTAGCATCTAATCCCATAAGCCACGTAAAACATGCAACAACAAAGTAGAGACGTCTAACTTGTTTTTGCAGGGAGTGTTTTTCTGTGATATGGTATGGCCCAAGATGTGATGTGTATATTGCGATGATCATGTTTTGTAATGTTTCACGACTTGCATGTCGATGAGTACACAACCGGCAGGAGCCATATGGTTGTCTTTATAATTGTGTATGACCTGCGAGTCAACTTCTTATACGCCATGTAATAGCTTTACTTTATTGCTAAGTAGTTAGCAATAGTTGTAGTTTCTATTCGTGGTGGAGGCAATCATGGTGGAGTGATGGAGATCATGCCGGAACGCACAAGATGGAGATCATTGCACGAAGATTGGCTATACCATGTCACATAAAGTTATATGCATATGATGTTTATCCTTTTATGTATCTTATTATGCTTAGATCACGACGGTAACATTATAAGATGATTCCTCATAAACATCAAGATAAAACTGTGTTCTCCCCAAGTATGCACCATTGCGAAAGTTAAATCGTGTCCAAGCATCACGTGATGATGGTGCTATAGACTCTCGCTCACATACAACGGGTGCAAGCCGTTTTACTGCCGAAAATACTTGGGTCTAACTTGCGAGCCTAGCATGTCTGAGACATGGCCTCGGAACACATGAACCGAAAGGTTAAGCATGAGTCATATGCATGATATGATCGACGCCGTTGTCCACCATTGAGGCCACATCTCTTCTCGTGATGATCGGATTAGGTGTGGTGAATTTGGATCATGTTCACTAAACAACGAGGATGTTGAATTTAGTGGGAGTTCATCTAGTAATTTGATTAAGTTGAACTAGTTATCATGAACATAGTCTAATTTGTACTTGCAAATCTTGTAGATCACATGGCTAAATCCAACTTCAACTTCAGCGTTTTTCCACGAGAAGGAAAAGCTTAGAAACAATGGGTCTAACTTCACCAATTGGTTCCGCAATCTAAGAATCATTCTCTCTGGCGGTCAAAGGACTATGTCCTTGGAAAGCGTTAGGTGACCCCCCTCGCAAGCTACTGGTGATGAGAACATCTGTCGATCGGCAAAGATGATTATGGTGTGATTAAGAGCACCATGTTGTTTGCTATGGAACGAAACTTCAAAATCGTTTTGGAGACTATCCGCCCTTTGAGATTCTCGAAGAGCTAAAACCATGTTTAGACTCAGCCCGTTCGAGAGATATGAGATCTCGAGAAGTTCTTTAAGCGCAAGATGGAGGAAGGAGTTAGTTAGTGAGCACGCCATTAAGATGACGGGCTACACTCAGCATATGAGCAACTGGAATGCGATTCGGAGGAGCTCAAGATTGACGATTATTCGCAATCACTCCCTCAGCTCTGAAGTTTGTAGTGACTCATAATCAGTTGGTTCCGATACGATCACCGAGCTCTTCGCAAAGATGAAGGCCGCGAGTGGACATCAAAAGGATAATCATGTGTTGATGGTCAAGCCCACCTTTAAGAAAGGTAAGGAGCAAAGAAGCCCTTCAAGAAGGGCGTGACAAGCGCTTGCCCTGAGAAGAAGCTCAAGTCTGGTCCTAAGTCGGACCTTTGAGTGCTTCTATTGCAAGGACAAGGTCCTTGGGCATAATTGTCCAAGTACTTAGCGGACAAGAAGGCTGGCACCATCAAAGGTATATTTGATATACATGTTATTGATGTTTTCCTTACTAGCCCTCGTTGTAGTGCTGGTATTTGATCCGGTTCGATTGCTAATATTTGTAACTCGAAGCAGGGCTACGGAATGAGCAATGACTTGAGGATGAGGTGACGATGGCGTTGGCAGCGGATCAAGAGTTGATGTGATGGTATCGGCACACTCTCCTTAGTTTTACCTTGGGATTAGTTTTAAACCTTAATAAATGTTATTATGTGCTGCGTTGAGCATGAACATTATTTCGGATCGTGTTTATTGCAAGGCGGTTATTCATTTAAATCGGAGAATAATGGTTGTTCTATTTATATGAGTAACATCTTTTATGGTCATGCACCTCTTGTGAATGATTTATTTCTTCTAAATCTCGAAGGGATGAAACACACATCCATAACATTGAGGCTAAGAGATGAAAATTAGATAGTGATAATACTACTTATTTGTATTGTCGTCTAGGTCATATTGGTGTAAAGCGCATGAAGAAACTCCATTCGATGGACTTTTGGAGTCTCTTGATTTTGAATCATTTGACACATGCGAACCATGCCTCATGGGCAAGATGATCAAAACCCGTTCTCGGTATGATGGGCGAGCAGCGGACTTGTTGGAAATCATACATACCGATGTATGCGGACCGATGAGTGTTTGACGGCGGTGGATATCGCTATTTTCTCACTTTTACCGATGACTTGAGTAGATATGGGTATATCTATTTAATGAAACATAAATCTGAAACATTTGAAAAGTTCAAGGAATTTCGGAATGAAGTGGAGAACCATCGTGTAGAAGATTAAGTTTCTATGATCCGATCGTGGAGGTGAATATTTGAGTTATGATTTTCTCACGCATCTTAAAGCAAGTGGAATCGTTTCACAACTCACGCCACCGGAACACCATAAGCGCAATGGTGTATGCGAGCGCGAATCGAACCTTATTAGATATGGTCCGATCGATGATGTCTCTTCTTGATTTGCCGTTATCATTTTGGGGTTATGCATTAGAAAGCTGCATTCACTTTAAATAGGGAACCATCTAAATCTGTTGAGACGACACCGTATGAACTGTGGTTTGGTGCTAAACCTAAGTTGTCGTTTCTTAAAGTTTGGGGATCTGAAGCTTCGTCAAGAAGTTGATGCGGATAAGCTCGAACCCAAAGCGGAGAAATGCGTCTTCATAGGATACCCTAAGGAAACTATTGGGTATACCTTCTATCACGAACAAGGCAAAGTGTTTGTCAAAGAACGGTTCCTTTCTTGAGAAGGAGTTTCTCTCGAAGAAGTGAGTGGGAGGAAAGTAGAGCTAGGCGAGGTTATTGAACCTTCTCTTGAGTTGGAGAGTAGCGCAGCACCGAATTGTTCGATCACTTTGCACCAACAATAGAGGAAGCTAATGACAAGGATCATGAAGCTTGGACGATCTTGCTACTAAGCGTTGCAGGTCAACAAGGTCGCGTGCCCCTCACAGGTAATGCAGCAACCTGTATTTGTCTTGTTAGTAGAAGGCGGTGAACCTCTGAACTATGAGGAAGCGATGATGAGCCGGACTCGAGAAATGGCTAGAAGCCATGAAATCCATTGGGATCCATGGCGAAAACCAAGTATGGACTTTGGTGGACCCTCCTAGCGACGAAAGGCCGTTGAGTGCAAATGGATCTTCAAGAAGAAAGCAGCGGATGGTAATGTTACCGTCTATAAACGCGGCTTATGCTTAAAGGTTTTCGACAAGTTCAAGGTGTTGACTACGATGAGACTTTCTCTCCGTAGCTATGTTTAAGTCCATTGATTTTATTAGCAATTGCTGCGTTTCATGATTATGTAATATGGCGGATGGATGTCAAGACGCGTTCCTCAATGGCAGCATTGATGAAGAGTTGTATATGATGCAGCCGAAGGTTTTGTCGATCCTAAGGATCTTGATAAAGTATGCAAACTTGACGTTCCATTTATGGTGAAGCAAGCATCTCGGAGTTGGAACCTTCGTTTTGATCAAGTAATCAAGAGTTCTGGATCTGTTCCAAATTGCTACGAAGCTTGTATCTACAAGAAATTGAGTGGGAGCTCGGTGACATTTCTGGTACTATATGTGGATGACATATTGATTATTGGAAATGACATTGGTATGCTTAACGATGTGAAGATTTATTTGAATAAATATTTTTCAATGAAAAACCTAGGAGAAGCTGCTTATATATTAGGCATCAAAATCTATAGAGATGACAGCGCCTAATAGCTTTAAGCCAAAGTACATATCTAGACAAAGTTACGAAAAGGTTCGAGAATGGATAAAGCAAAAGGTTCATTGCCCATGTTGTCGGGTAAGATATTGAGCAAGGCTCGATTATGCTACTGATGGCGATAGAGATACTATGAGAAAAGTGCCATATGCCTTGGCCATAGGTTCTATCATGTATGCCATGCTATGTACTAGACGGATGTGTCCAATTCTCTTAGTTTGACGAGATACCAAAGTGATCCAGTGGAACCTTTGGACAACCATAAAGAACATCCTAAAGTATTTAAATAGGACTAAAGAAATTTTCTTGGTCTATGGAGGTGATAAGCTAAATCGTAAAGGTTACGTCGGCGCTAGTTTCGACACCGACCGGATGATTCTAAATCTCGAGCGGATACGTTTATATTTTGAATGGTGGAGCGAGTGGAGAAGCTGCAAGCAAAGCGTGATCGGGATCTACAACGAAGCGGAATACATGGCTGCTTTAGAAGCGTCAAGTGAAGGAGTTTGGATCAGAACTTCATCATCGAGCTTGGTGTGGTTCAAGTGCCTTGGACCCTTGGAGATATTGTGCGACAACATGGCGCCATAGCAGCTAAGGAACCAAGATATCATCCAAAGACCAAGCACATCAACGCGTTTTCATATAATTCGAGATTATATAGCAGATGGAGATTTGAAGATTAGCAAAGTACGTACGGATCTGAATGTCGCAGATCCGTTGACTAAACCTCTTCCACGAGCAAAACATGATCAGCATCTTAATGCCATGGGTGTTAGATTGTTGCCAGATGTAAACTAGATTATTGACTGTAGTGCAAGTGGGAGACTGTTGGAATTATGCCCTAGAGGCAATAATAAAGATGTTATTATTATAATTCTTGATCATGATAAAGTTTATATTCCATGCTATAATTGTATTAAGCGGAAACTTTGATACTTGTGTGGTTTATGAATAACACCGTGTCCCTAGTATGCCTCTATGGACTAGCTCATTGATTAATGATGGTTAAGGTTTCCTAACCATAGACATGAGTTGTCAATTGATAATGAGATCATGTCATTAGGAGAATGATATGATGGACAAACCCAAATTAAGCAGTGCAATTAGATCGTGTCATCGTGTTCATCTTTGCGAAGCTTTTTCCTATATTAAGTATTGTATTCCTTATACCATGAGATAATACAACTCCCTGGTATCGGAAGAAATCTTTGAGGTCATCAAACGTCATCCTTGTAGGGTTCGCAACATAGAAAACAAAAATTTTCCTACGATGGGAACTATGTACCAAGATCTATCTACTAGATACAAACAACGGGCGGATGTATATCTGTAGAGAACATACCCTTGAAGACCAACAAAGCTTAACGAGTTCGACTTGTGGTTGATGTAGACGATCTCTTGCCGATCTCAAGATCGAGAGGAAGTCCTAGCGCCGCAAATCAGCAGCGCATCCGTGCTCGCACACACGTTCGAGGCACCGAGCAACCTCCGCCTCCTCGCTCCAGCGATGCAGTGGAAGCACAACTCTTTCTTGCCGAATAGCCACAGGAACATGTATCTCGCTAGTCCGAGACCATGGGGGATAAATTCTAGACAGGGAGAGAGATCCTTCACGAGGAGGTGTGAGTGAGAGAGAGGGAGGGGGCTCCTTTTATAGGGAGAGAGGGGGGGGGTACCCAAGGGGCCATGCGCCCATCCATGGGTCTGCCCCCACCTCTTCCACATTCATGTGGGTGGACACTCCTGTCACATCCCAAGATTTTCCAAATCTTGTAATGTGAAAAATAAATAAACAAAATAAATTATTGTTGAAAATCAGGGTGAAAAGAAACTTTTGTTTTTAAATGGAAATTAAAATCCCATCTTGAACAAACTTTAATTAAAGTTTGAATCCAATAAAAATCCAAATCAAGAGAAATGCTTTCCTCATTAAATGCATCTGGAAATTTAACACTTGGAAAATAAATCCAAACCCTAAACCCTAATGGAATAAAAATCATTTCCAAGTTATCTCCAAGCCTATGGATTTGATCTATATAAAATCTATCATCAAACATTTATAAATGATCAAGAATTATAAATAGAAATATATTAAACCATAGAAATTGGTTTCACTTAATTTGGAGCCATAGATAAAATCTTATGAATTTAAATAAGATAAGGAAAGTAATTTCCAAAGCTAATAAAGAACCTATCTAAAATCCAAACCAAATAGTGGGCAATTAATACTAAAAAGATTTAAAGTGATAATTAAATATCAAATAAGATTTTACAAATTGGAATCACCAAGTTTGGATCTCTAAATAAAAAGATATGGATTTTATAAGATGAAGAAAGAAATATTAAATAAAGAATGTTTAAAGACCAAATCAAATCTTTTCCAAATCCATAAGCAAATGGAATGAATACAATACAAATCCAAATAAAAATAAAAAGATAAAGAATTTTCAAAATAAAATAAAATGGCATTAACCATTCTATCCCTATTTTAACAAAGACAAATCTTTAATAAGAATGATTATAATTCATGAGAGAATGGTATTTTGGACATTACCCAAATGAAATAAAAGTTGTTTCATTCAGCTTAAATAAGATTAAAGAAATCTTCCAAATAACATTTAGGGAATTAAAACTATATTTAATTCCATTGGGAATTAAAACAAATACCCAATTCAAATGATTTATGAATCATAATAAATACTTTCCAAATAATTCAAGATGAATTATTTGACACCCTAATAATCAAATAAAAACCTACTGAAAGGATTTGAAAGATTTTGGAAATTTAGATGGTGTTTGAATTATTATTAAATCCTAGTTGAATTAAAACAAGGGCCTATTTAAATAAATAAATAAAAAGACGCAAAAAGAATAAAGTTTATTTCCAAAATTGACTTCAGAATATATTACAAATCAATATTTAAACCTACACAAATTTTGGCAAAGGATTGAATTCAAATGAGTGTTTGAATTGTTTAATCAAAATCAAAACAGAATTAAAGAAATGGAAAAAGAGAAAACAAACAGAACAAAAAAAAAGAGAAAGGACTCATTGAGCCCATCCGGCCCAAATGACCCCACTTCCTCTCTCTCCATAAAAGCGTTTGAACCAGAGAACACACCCACTCCTTGTTGCGGGACCCACCTTCTCTCTCTCACTCCTCATCCAAGCGGGCCTGCGACCACGTCGTTGTCTTCAACCACGTGACTAGTTCTTCTTCTCCTCTCTCCTTTCGCTATAAATCATGGGTTAAATTCACCTTAACTCCGCGAGTAATCGCTGCTGCAACTACGCCCTACTAATCACCCCTCTCTCCCCTTCATTGCCCCTCCTCCAAGCCTATCTCTAGTTTAAACAATTTAAACTATCCCTTATCTAGAAATCCTATCTCTAGTTTAAACGATTTAAACTCTCCCTTATCTAGAAATCCTATCTCTAGTTTAAACGATTTAAACTCTCCTTATCTAGAAATTCTATCCGAGATTTAAGCAGTCAAATCTCTCTAGAATCGGTGGGCCCTATGGGGTCTTGTGCCCCTGGCCCAATGCGTGAGACACTCCCTCATAGGCCCATGCCCCTCCCGGAAAGGTGGGGCCACGTTGGTCCCCTTCCGGAAGGTTCTAGAAGCTTCGGTACAATACCGATTAACGGAACAATTCGAACTCCAAAAACTGCCTTATATGAATCTTATTCTTGAGACCATTAGGAACCTCTCGTGATATCCGGATCCCATCCGAGACTCGAACAAAATTCATAAACCAATTATCCAATCTATCCTAAGCGTCAAGACACGTTAAGTGTGTGACCTGCGGAGTTCGAGAATATGAGACATGATCTTCTATCAATAATCAACAGTGGGTGCAGGCACCCATATTTACTCCACACATTCATCGATGATCATATCGGATGAACCACGATGCCAGGATTCAATCAATCCCATATATATATTCCCCGTCTCGTGATATTTTACTTGCTCGAGATTCGATCATCGGTATCGTCATACCTAGTTCAATCTCGTTCACGGCAAGTACTTTACTCGTTCGTAATCCGATATCACTTTGTGATTAACTCCTTAACCACATGCTTGCAAGCGGTGTTGATATCGATTACCGAGTGGGCCGAAGTATATCTCTCGACTTGGGAGGGACAAATTCCATCTCGATACATACAACCCAACAGATACTTTCCGATCACGAGAGACACCTTTATGATCACCCTCTCATAGGATGACGTTTGATGACCTCAAAGCTTTCTTCCGATACCGGGAGTTGCATTATCTCATGGTCTAAGGAATACAATATTTGACATAGGAAAAGCTTCGCAAAGACGAACACGATGACACGATCTAATTGCTCTGCTTTGTTTGGGTCTATCCACCATATCATTCTCCCAATGATATGATCTCATTATCAATTGACAACTCATTTCTATGGTTAGGAAACCTTAACCATCATTGATCAATGAGCTAGTCCATAGAGGCGTACTAGGGACACGGTGTTGTTTACAAACCACACAAGTATTAAAGTTTACGCTTAATAAATTCTAGCATGGAACATAAACTTTATCATGAACAAGAATTATAATAATAACATCTTTATTATTGCCTCTAGGGCATAATTCCAACAGTCTCCCACTTGCACTAGAGTCAATAATCTAGTTTACATTTGGCAACAATCTCACACCCATGGCACTGAGGTGTTGATCATGTTTTACACGTGGAAGAGGTTTAGTCAATGGATCTGCGACATTCAGATCCATATGTACTTTGCTAATCTTCAGATCTCCATCTGCTATATAATCCCGGATTATATGAAACTTGCGGTTGATATGCTTGGTATTTGGATGATATCTTGGCTCCTTAGCGAGTGCTATGGCGCGGTGTTGTCACACAATATTTCCGATGGGTCCAATGCACTTGGAACCACGCCAAGCTCGATGATGAAGTTTCGATCCAAACTCCTTCACTTGGCCTTCTGCGTAACCATGTATTCCGCTTCATGTAGATCCGCGATCACGCTTTGCTTAGCTTCTCCGACTCTGACTCCTCCATTCAAAATATAAGCGTATCACTAAAGATTTGGAATCATCCTTGTCGATTATCGAAACTAGCATCGACGTAACCTTTACGACAAGTGTTCATCACCCCATAGACTAAGAACATTTATTTAGTTCTATTTAGGTACTTTAGGATGTTCTTCACGGCTGTCCATGTTCCACTCTGGATCACTTTGATATCTCGTCAAACTAAGAGCATTGGACACATCCGGTCTAGTACACATGGCATACATGATGGAACCTATGGCGAGGCATAAGACACTTTGCTCATAGCTTCCTATCATTTACCGTGGACCCGAGCCTTGCTCAATATCTTACGACAACATAGGCCTTTGAACCTTTCTTTGCCTTATCCATTCTGAACCTTTTCAGAACTTTGTCTAGGTATGTACTCTGGCTTAAAGCTATCAGGCGTCTTTGTCTATCTCTATAGATTTTGATGCCCAATATATAAGCAGCTTCACCTAGGTCTTTCATTGAAAAACACTTGTTCAAATAACTCTTCACATCGTTAAGCATGTTGATGTCATTTCCGATAATCAATATGTCATCCACATATAGTACCAGAAACGTCACCGAGCTCCCACTCACTTTCTTGTAGATGCAAGCTTCGTAGCAATTTGGAACAAATCCAAAGCTCTTGATCACTTGATCAAAATGAAGGTTCCAACTCCGAGATGCTTGCTTCAGTCCATAAATGGAACGCTGAAGTTTGCATACTTTACTAGCATCCTTAGGATCGACAAAACCTTCGGGTTGCATCATATACAACTCTTCATCAATGTTGCCATTGAGGAAAGCAGTCTTGACATCCATCTGCCATATTTCATAATCATGAAACGCAACAATTGCTAATAAAATCCGAATGGACTTAAACATCGCTACGGGAGATAAAGTCTCATCGTAGTCAACACCTTGAACTTGTCGAAAACCTTTTGCGACAAGTCATGCTTTATAGACGGTAACATTACCATCCGCGTCCGTTTTCTTCTTGAAAATCCATTTGCACTCAATGGCCTTTCGGTCGCTAGGAGGATCCACCAAAGTCCATACTTGGTTTTCGCTCATGGATCCCAATTGGTTCATGGCTTCGACCATTTCTCGAGTCCGGGCTCATCATCGCTTCCTCATAGTTCGTAGGTTCACCGTCTTCTACCAACAAGACGGTCAAGACAGGTTGCCGTACCACTCGGGGGGCACGCGACCTTGTCGACTGCGACGTTCGATGTGACATCGTCCAAGCTTCATGATCCTTGTCATTAGCTTCCTCTATTGTTGGTGCGGCCTGGAACAATTTCGGTCTGCGCTACTCTCAATTCAAGAGAAGGTTCAATAACCTCGTCAAGCTCTACTTTCCTCCCACTCACTTCTTTCGAGAGAAAGTCCTTCTCAAGAAAGGAACCGTTCTTTCGACAAACACTTTGCCTTGGTTACGTGATAGAAGGTATACCAATAGTTTCCTTAGGGTATCCTATGAAGACGCATTTCTCGCTTTGGGTTCGAGCTTGTCGGCATCAACTTCTTGATGTAAGCCGCATCCCCAAATTTTAAGAAACGACAACTTAGGTTTAGCACCAAACCACAGTTCATACGGTGTCGTCTCAACAGTTTAGATGGGTCCCTATTTAAAGTGAATGCGGTTTCTAATGCATAACCCCAAAATGATAACGTCAATCAGAAGAGACATCATTGATCGGACCATATCTAATAGGGTTTGATTAGGCGTTCGAGACACACCATTGCTGTTGTGGTGTTCCGGTGGCGTGAGTTGTGAAACGATTCCACTTGCTTTAAGATGCGTGAGAAAATCATAACTCAAATATTCGCCCCACGATCGGATCGTAGAAACTTAATCTTTACATTACGATGGTTCTCCACTTCATTACGAAATTCCTTGAATTTTTCAAATGTTTGATTTATGTTTCATTAAATAGATATACCCATATCTACTTAAGTCATCGGTAAAAGTGAGAAAATAGCGTTATCCACCGTCGAACACTCATCGGTCGCATACATCGGTATGTATGATTTCCAACAAGTCCGTTGCTCGCTCCATCATCTGGGAGAGCGGGGTTTTGATCATCTTGCCCATGAGGCATGGTTCGCATGTGTCAAATGATTCAAAATCAAGAGACTCCAAAAGTCCATCAGAATGGAGTTTCTTCATGCGCTTTACACCAATATGACCTAGACGACAGTGCCACAAATAAGTAGTATTATCACTATCTACTTTGCATCTCTTAGCCTCAATGTTATGGATGTGTGTTTCATCCCTTTCGAGATTTAGAAGAAATAAACCATTCACAAGAGGTGCATGACCATAAAGATGTTACTCATATAAATAGAACAACCATTATTCTCCGATTTAAATGAATAACCGTCTTGCAATAAACATGATCCGGAAATAATGTTCATGCTCAACGCAGGCACATAATAACATTTATTAAGGTTTAAAACTAATCCCGAAGGTAAAACTAAGGAGAGCGTGCTGACGGCCATCACATCAACTCTTGATCTGTTGCCAGCATCGTCACCTCATCCCTCGCAACGCCGTCTATTCCGTAGCTCTGTTTGAGTTACAAATATTAGCTGAACCGGTATCAAATACCCGTGCACTAGCGAGGGCTAGTAAGGAAAACATCAATAACATGTATATCAAATATATCTTTGATGGTGCCAGCCTTCTTGTCCGCTAAGTACTTGACGATTGCTTCGATGACCCTGTCCTTGCAATAGAAGCACTCGATCCGGCTTAGGACCGGACTGAGCTTCTTCTCGGCGAGGGCATTGCGCTTCGCCCTTCTTGAAGGGCTTCTTTGCTCCTTACCTTTCTTAAAGGTGGGGGATTATTGACCATCAACACATGATTATTCTTTTGATGTTCACCTCTACTTTCATCTTAGCAAAGAGCTTAGTGATCATATCGGTGGAACCAATATGATTGTGATCAACTACAAAACTTTTGTAGCTAGGAGTGTCAATCTTGAGCTCCTGGAATCTTGCATCCGATTGCTCAAGGCGTTGAGTGTAGCCCGACATCTTAATGGCGTGCTCACTAACGAACCTCCCTTCCTCCATCTTGTAGTTAAAGAATTTCTTAGAGATCTCATATTTCTCGAGCGGGCTTGAGTAAAACATGTTTTTCAGCTCCTCGAGAATCTCAAAGGGCGGCGAACTCCTCAAAACGATTTTGAAGATCCAATTCCATAGAATACAACATGGAGATCTTAATCAAATCATAATCATCCTTGGCTTGATAAACAGCTTTTTCATCGGTAGCGCATCTATAGGCGTCACCTAGCGCTTTCTCAAGGACATAGTCCTTTTGTCCTTGACGAGAATGATTCTCGAATGTGGAACCATTTGGTGAAGTTAGACCCATTGTTTCTAAGCTTTTCTATCTCGCAAATACGTTGAAGTTGAAGTTGGACTTGGCCATGTGATCTACGGATTTGCAAGTACAATTTAGACTATGTTCATGATAAATAGTTCATCTTAATCAAATTACTAGATGAACTCCCACTAAATTCAACATCCCTCAAGTTGTTTAGTGAACACGATCCAAATTCACCACACCTAATCCGATCATCACGAGAAGAGATGTGGTTTCAATGGTGGACAACAAAGTGTCGATCATATCATTCATATGACTCATGCTTAACCTTTCGGTTCTTGTGTTACGAGGCCATGTCCGTACATGCTAGGCTCGTCAAGTTAGACCCAAGTATTTCAGCGTGTGCAAAAGCGGCTTGCACCCGTTGTATGTGAGCTTAGAGTCTATAGCACCCGATCATCACGTGATGCTTGGACACGACGAACTTTATCGGTGCATACTTGGGGAGAACACAGTTTTATCTTGATCTTTAAGTGAGGAATCATCTTATAATGCTACGTCGCGATCTAAGCATAATAAGATACATAAAGGATAAACATCACATGCATATAACTTTATGTGACATGGTATAGCCAATCTTGGCGCAATGATCTCCATCTTGTGCGTTAGGCATGATCTCCATCACTCCACCATGATTGCCTCCACCACGAATAGCAACTACAACTATTGCTAACTACTTAGCGATAAAGTAAAGCTATTACATGGCGTATAAAGTTGACTCGAGGTCATACACAATTATAAAGACAACCATATGGCTCTGCGGTTGTGTACTCATCGACATGCAAGTCGTGAAACATTACAAAACATGATCATCGCATACAATATACACATCACATCTTGGGCCATACCATATCACAGAAAACACTCCAAAAAACAAGTTAGGCGCCTCTACTTTGTTGTTGCATGTTTTACGTGGCTTATGGGAGTAGATGCTAAACGATTCTTACCTACGGAAAGCCACAACGGTGATATTATGGTTGCCAAACTCGGTGTTAATCCCATGACAACTATAGTGAGGCCGACATCCACCGCGCATGTGTGGTACAAGCCACACGTCAAGTGCGAGCGGTCTCATGACGACGCCGCGTAAGGTTGGCCTGGACCGCTTCAATCTCACTATCCCGCGTCATAAGAAGAACACAAACAAGAGGCTTGCAATAGAAAACATCAATTCCCGCAACAACCATGTTGCGTTCTACTCGTGAAACACATCTACGCATAGATCTAGCTCTGATACCACTGAAGGGTTTCGCGGCATAGTAAATCAAAATTTTCTACGGGCGAGCGGAGGAAAGCCAAGATCTAATCTAGGAGATGCAAACAACGAGAGATTGGATTAGATCTTCATACCCTTGAAGATTACGCGCAATGAGCGTTCGTCGGGCGTGGGTGATGTAGTCGTACTCGCTTCTCCTCCTCGCGACCCGATTCGATCTAGCACCACAAGTGGCGGTGCCTCCGTGAGATGCACGTGCGGCACCTCGGCGTCTCCTCCTTCCTCGGACCAGCGAGTATGGTGGAGATAGATTGGATCTACAACACGACGGCGTGGTGTATATGGTGGAGAATTTCTGCTGAGGCTTCGCCTACAAGCGATCGGGAGGGAGAGGAAGGTAGCAAGGCTGCTAGGGCTTGGAGGAAGGTGTGTGGGGAGGCGCACCACCCTCTATATATAGAGGCGGCCAGCCTGCCCTCCTCCAAGCCTATCTCTAGTTTAAACAATTTAAACTCTCCCTTATCTAGAAATCCTATCTCTAGTTTAAGCGATTTAAACTCTCCCTTATCTAGAAATCCTATCTCTAGTTTAAACGATTTAAACTCTCCCTTATCTAGAAATTCTATCCAGAGATTTAAGCAGTCAAATCTCTCTAGAATCGGCTGGGCCCTATGGGGCCTTGTGCCCCTGGCCCAATGCGCCAGACACTCCCTCATAGGCCCATGCCCCTCCCGGAAGGTGGGGCCACGTTGGTCCCTTCCGGAAGGTTCTAAAGCTTCGGTACAATACCGATTAACCGGAACAATTCGAACTCCAAAACTGCCTTGCCTTATATGAATCTTATTATCCGGACCATTCCGGAACCTCTCGTGATATCCGGATCCCATCCGAGACTCGAACAAAAATTCATAAACCAATTATTCAATCTATCCTAGCGTCAAGACACGTTAAGTGTGTGACCTGGGTTCGAGAATATGCGACATGATCTTCTATCAATAATCAACAACGGGTGCAGGAACCCATATTGACTCCCACACATTCGATGATCATATCGGATGAACCACGATGCCGGATTCAATCAATCCCATATATATATTCCCTTCGTCTCGCGATATTTTACTTGCTCGAGATTCGATCGTCGGTATCGTCATACCTAGTTCAATCTCGTTCACAAGTACTTTACTCGTTCGTAATCCGATATCACTTTGTGATTAACTCCTTAACCACATGCTTGCAAGCGGTGTTGATATCGATTAGAGTGGGCCCAAAGTATATCTCTCCGACTTGGGAGGACAAATTCCATCTCGATACATACAACCAATGAGATACTTTCCGATCACCCGAGAGACACCTTTATGATCACCCTCTCATAGGATGACGTTTGATGACCTCAAAGCTTTCTTCCGATACCAGGGAGTTGCATTATCTCATGGTCTAAGGAATACAATATTTGACATAGGAAAAGCTTCTCAAAGACGAACACGATGACACGATCTAATTGCTCTTCTTTGTTTGGGTCTATCCACCATATCATTCTCCCAATGATATGATCTCATTATCAATTGACAACTCATGTCTATGGTTAGGAAACCTTAACCATCATTGATCAATGAGCTAGTCCATAGAGGCGTACTAGGGACACGGTGTTGTTTACAAACCACACAAGTATTAAAGTTTCCGCTTAATACAATTCTAGCATGGAACATAAACTTTATCATGAACAAGAATTATAATAATAACATCTTTATTATTGCCTCTAGGGCATAATTCCAACAATTCCGGCCAGCCCACGCCTCCCCTTGCTCCCTGGAGCACACGAGCGTGCTCCCCATTGTTCACTGCATCTCCTAGTACCGCCCGTCTGACCGTGCGTGCCCTAGAACCTCGACTTCGTCCCACGCCCAGCCGTAGTGATGCCATAACTCAAGAGTATTCGAGGTAAAATCCGACTGCGCCTCTCCTTCTCTTTCACACACGCGTGCTCACCGCGATCTTGCGCATCTGACTGCATCCTTTACACGCTCTGGCATGTACCGTAGCATCACCTTCGTCTTCAACCGAGAGCAACCGTCGCCAGAGAGAACTCCGGCGAGAGATTGACAGCAACCTCGTGCGCCACTTGCCTTCCCGTGAGTACCTTGAGCTTCGCCGTGATCTCCTGAACCTGGTGAGCATCTCCTTACTCTTCCTTGCTTCCTCTAGCGCCAGCTCCGCCGCTAGCCGAGCACCGCCGCCGCGCGCCACCGTCGTCGCGCCGCCAGTTAGTGGCAAGTCGATGATAGCCGTCCGATCCAGATCATAGTGACGCGATAGATACTGAAAGGGTATGGATGGATCTGTTCCGCACGATCGTCATTAGATCCAAAGCCTCACGTTGCTGATCCACGCTAAACGGTATCAACGAGTAAGAACACGACACGTGGCTTAGACTTCGTTTTAAAAACAGAAACTTTCTATTAGATGTTCAATTTTGTAAAATTCATAACTTTCAAACCACACGTCCAAAATTTGCAAATTTTATATCAATGCATTCAGCAAGACAAGGCCTAGCCAACCATGCACTTTGTTTAGTAAAAAGCTTCTGGTAAAATGTTTGTTTTTGCAGAAACTTGTGTATGCATGTTTAGAATATAAAAATTGTTCAAAAATGATTTTGGGGATAAAATCTTTGGCAAATGGTTTGTTTTGAACCTACTGACCCTATAAATCAATTGGTGGTTTCAAAAATGTATTTGGTGAAATAAAAGAATGAATCTTTGATTTAAAACATTTCTAGTCAAATAAAAATATGGTTTAATTATTAAAAATGGTTTTGGAAGAAAACCTTTGAGAAATGTTTTGGAAATAAACTCTCTGACCTTAAACACAAGGTTATATGGTTTGAAAACATATTTTGTGAAACCTATAGAATTTTTCCTTATTAAAAGCATTTCTTCACCACATAAAAATAATGACTTGATTTAAAAATGGTTTATGAAGTAAAATCTTATACAAATTATTTTTCCACTTTATAAAATGACCATTAGGTGTTTTCAAATGTTTATAAACCATTAGAAACCACTTTTTTCAAATAAAGCAATCTTTGACATGCTTGCATGCATTGGTTTGTGTTTATCATTTTATGTGATGAATTGCTTGAAATGGTAGATTGAATTATTGTTTGCTTGATTGAATTTTAGTGATTTGAAGTGTGTGAACATTGCAAAGATCAAGGAGTAAACTTATATTCTCTACCAACAAGGCAAGTGATGCTTCATACTTTTGTCCCATTATTTTCACTATGCATTAGTGATATTTCTAAGTAGGACTTGCATGAAATTTTGCATAGTATAAACTATGCTATGGGAAATCCTAGTAGATGAAACCTTAGTAGAATTTCCTAAGTTAAGATTCCTACTACTATCATGCTTAGCTTAGCTAGTAGAAAACAAGGGTGAAATATATATTCATGTTATGGAAAAATTTCTAAGTCTGAGGACTTGTGTTTTGTTTAATAAAACAACTAAGTTAATGAATCACCTGGGTGGAATGGAAGGAATGGTTTGTGCTGAGTGGTTAAACAAGGCCAGGGGACTGGTGAACCTTGTGTATCTCACTTGTGGATGGCCACCCAGGAACAAAGAGATTTGAGATGTCAAATGTTGAGAAGCTTCAAGTGCAGCCACTTGGCAATATGGGCTCTGCCTGGATCATATAGGTTGCAATAACTTAGCCAAATGGACAGTTGGTGGTAGGGGATTGATAGGTTGGAGCGCGTCCATTTTGGTCTAAGAGAAGGCTTCTGAAAGATCTTGTCTTGGTGAAACCAAGTCTTGTGGGGAAAGTGCACCACCTAAGATAAAAACCAAGTACTTAGCCATGTCCCTGGCAAAGGACAATTTGAGCATCAAGACATCGAAGCTATCAAGAATCTCATCATCCCAATTTCTAAGATAAAAACTTGTGGGTGAACAAGGGTTGAAAGGATCACCAATTTCTATTGGGGCATGCCTTGGGAAAGATTTTGACAAACAAAAACTTAGTGTTTTCAAATGATAAGGAAAATCTATTTTGAGAAAAGCAAGCCTAAGCTCCACTTAGCCAAATGCATATAGATGATAGACTCCACTATACTACCATAGTATCACTTGCCAATACAATTCAAATGTATTGAGCCTTGTGGCTGTAACTTGTTATGTTGCAGGTTTGTTTGATATTAGTGAAGTAGGATTACAAGTCTACAACCAACATGTCTGCCTGTGGCACTTTGAAGATGAAGGACCCCATGTTATTGTTATATTCTGCTGCATTGTAATGACATAGCCAAATGAGCTATGCAAGATGTAATAAATTATTTTATTCCTGGTTATAAAGTTGTATTATGACCTTTGTTTCTTGATATTACATCTTAACTGTGGATGCTAGCTATTGATCCAGGGAGTAGCATTGTAAACACAGGGATCTCTACCTTATTAAAGGTTGGGAACCTTACAACTCCACTCACTCAAATGCCTTTCAATTCCCTCCACTCAAAAACCCACTCAAATTCCCATTAAATTTCCACCAAATTTAATGCAAACTCTCATTAAATAAAACTCCTTTTATTTATTCAGAATTTTGTCAATTACTTTAATAAAAAACATTCACATATAACCCCTTGCTAGTATTTCATTTCACATGCAGAAACACTTTTTGCAATTTCACCCGAAAACCCGTTTCGGTATCTAGTGAAATAAATTCCTACGCTTGTTATTCTTTTCGGCATGAAACTTTTGCTCCAAATGGACATAGGTGTCTCTTAAGTGTGTCACCCTACGGTTCGCGAATAATGCGGACATGATCGAGACCCCTCTCAGATTAATAATCAGAAGCGGGATCTGGAGACCCATAGTGACTCCCACACATTCAACGATGACTTTCTTGTGATCGTCGGAACCTTTTACGCTAGTATATTAATCCCTTTGTTTCGCGATATATTACATGTCCGAGATTCGATCATCAGTATCTCCATACCTAGTTTGATCTCGTTACTGACATGCACTCTCGTTCCCGTGATATAACATTCTAGTGATCAAATCACTTGCTTGCAAGCTAATCAATGTGATACCACTGAGAGGGCCCAGAGGATATCTATCCGTCATCGGTATGAACAAATTCCACTCTCGATCCATAGGCCTCAACATAACACTTTAGTAGTTCTGAACCCATCTTTATAATCACCCTGTTACGGTGTGACGTTTGATGTTATCAAGAAACTCTTCCGGTGTTAGTGATTGACATGATCTCATGGTCTAAGGATTTCGATCACTTCATAAGTTGTTATAGCAATATAAACTCAATGACTTTGATCGTAATGCTATACTTCGGATGAATGTTCATCACACCATTACACTAATGTTGTGACCTCGTTATTAACAACATCCAATGTCCATGATCAGGAAACCTTTGATCATCTTGTTAATCAACGAGTTAGTTTATAAGAGAGGCATAAATAGGAACTTCCTTTTTGTTTATTAAACACACATGTATTAACGTTTCCGTATTAATACAATCATAGCATATAAAATAAACATTTATCATAAATAAGGAATACGATAATAACCACTTTATTATTGCCTCTCGGGCATATTCCCTTCAGTCTCCCACTTGCACTAGAGACAATAATCTAGTTTGGAAACTTTGCGTATTGAACACATATGGCTTTCTGGTGTTACATATATGCAATTGCAAGTGGTTAACATAATCTATAGATTTGACGCTTCAGGTCCTTGTGTATTTGCATGTCTTTGCGTCTCCATGCATTACTCATTCTCTAATGAGATGGCATTGTATAAATTTGGTCTTTTGGTGAGACCTTTAGTTCCTTGGGGTTAAATCACGTCGATACTATTGTCATACAATATATCTTTAGTGTTAGCCCGTTGCGAATCACACCTTAGTTTGATAACGAACCACTTGACACAAATTCCCTCCTTTGCTGCTACTATAGCAGTCATATACTTAGCCTTTTTGTTGTAGTATTCGTACAATGTCTTAACTTTGGAACTCTTCCAAATCCATCATGGAAACTTTATTTCCATTTCATTGTGCCACCCATAGTCTAAGTTGAGATAAACTTAATTTGTATCTTGTGACAAAACTAGTATCAATGTAACGCTTTACAATGAACTATTTGTAATTGTTTGTCACCTCTACACAAATATATTCTTAGTTCTTCCAAAAGATCATAAAAATATTCTCACTATCGTCCAATGATCATTTTATGATTCATTCTGGTATATGCTCATAACACTTAGAGCATAGGACATATCTGGATGTGTACATATCATGGTATGATTGATCAAAACATTCTCGTGATTTCACTCATCAAGTGTCAAAGCACTTGAATCTTGTTTCACTTATCAAGTGTCGATACACTTGAATCTTGATTCAATTCCTTTCCATGCGACAAGAACCGTTTCTTGTCGTTTCTATATTGAACTCCTTCAATATCTCATATATGTACGTTTGGCCCAACCATATTAGCGTCACCGTCTATCCACTATAGACATTCATGCTAAATATTCGGGTTTTGCCTAAGTCTTTCATCAAAATGAAATCCTTAACCTTTGTCAATAAAAGATACATCATTTCTAATCAACAAGATGTCCTCCACATAATATATTAGAAATATGTCTCATCGCTCCCACTTAATTTCTTGCAAATGCAAGCATATTCATCGTCTCTAGATGAAAACTCCTTTTTCATCACGGTGAAGATTCCAACTCCGCGATGCTTACTTCAACCATTGAAGTTTGCATGCCCTTTTATCATCCTTTGAATTTAATAAAACCCTTTGGACCATGTCTTGTACACATCCTAGGTAACCATTCTATTAGAAGAGTTTTGTTTTGTTTATTCATCTACCATATACCAAATTATATGTAGTGGTTGCTACTTTAATCCATCCAGACTAAATATCGCTATGAAAGATCCAATCTTGTCATAGTCAACTCCTTTGAACATTGTCATAAAATAATTTACGACATGTCGACTATTTCATAGATGTGAAACATCCATGTCTGTTTCTTTATAGATCCAAATCGACGATAGGTTTTACACCTTTGAAGGGTCTTCCAAGTTCAAAACTTGATTTCGTGTATGGAACTATCACGGATTTTATGGCTTCAAGCCATTTTTGAGTCGAGGGGCCATCATCGCTTCTTTGCATGTAGTCGGTTCATCATTGTCAAACAATAATGATTTACTCTCAAATCTCAGTATTTGATTGTTTATCCGACCGACTTGGTTCAATAAGAACTTAGACCTCCGTGACCACAACCTTTGAGGCACGTGAGCCATGAGCATTCTGGCTGCCTCCGAAACATTTTCTGGCACTGCGCAACTCAGCACATATAGCTAAGGTTCGTTAACCTTATCAAAGTTCTATTGTCCTTCCACTAAACTTTTACGAAAAATTCCTTTTTCAAGAAACTTCACATTTCAAGTGACAAACCCTTTTGTCCTTGGTGTTATGGAGGAATGACCAATTGTTACTCGAAATAACCTACAAAGACATGCTCATCCGACTTTGGTTGTAAACATCTTACTTATGTTTAGCATACCAAAATTAAATAAAGGACAACTTGGGTTTTACCCCAAACCATAACTCATATGGTGTCATTTCAACAGATCAAGATGGAGCTCTTTTCAGTGTAAAAGCGGTAGTCTCTAAAGCTTTAATCTTTTAAAACATAATGGCAGTTTTATAAATAACACCTTTGATCCAACCATATCAAACAAGGTTTTATTACAAATCTCAAACACTCCATACTCCTATGGTGTTTCAGGAGATGTAAATCTAGGTGTTTTGCTAAACTTGCTACTCAAATAAATCCCTTTATGATAAAATAATAATTCATTTATTTTCTTGTTACACTTGTAACTCAAATAAATCCCTTATGATAAAATCATAAACCATTTATTTTCTTGTTACAATGATTTTCACTTCATCTTGAAAGTCTTTGAAACGTTTTTCAAATATTTCATACTTCTTTCTCATTAAGTGAATATTCACTCAAATTTCCTGAGAAATTATATGAAGTTGAAACCCATCGCTTACGACTACACATAATGGACTACATACATCGATATGTATAAATTCCAATATTTTAGTCGTTCGTTCTTCTTTGGCCTTTGAACGAAGTTTTTAATTATCCCGAGGAAAGTCTCACAAGCGTCACTTGATCAAATCAAAGACTCCAAAAATCCATGAATATGGAAATTCTTCATGTTTTATTTCCAATATAATTTAAACGGCGATGTCACTTCGTAAGTGATTTTTCAATCATTTGTCTTGCGACATTTTAGCATTAGGTTTTATGGATGTGATTTCTCCTACTAGATTTGTAAACCATACATCTTATATGGAATACGGTAATTATTTGAACAACCTTTGTTATCATAATATGTGATTTAAATAACAATTATTAAAACAAATCTTGAAGTCAAGCTTTGATGTCAACGAGAAATACAAACAACGGTTTGTTTGTTTTCGATGAACATCATCACATATTCTCTTGCTAGTTACTTAGGCCATTGTGGTTCATGAATTGCGTCGTACTGTATGACATTTCATACCAACCAATTCGGTATCCAATACCCAAGAACCACATTGTTTAACAAGCAAAGATTACAACCATAACATGTATATCATCCATATAACTAAATTGGATATTTCCAATATTTTATTTTTTTCCAAATATATTTTATAGATTCTCTTTCAGCATTTCATTTTCCTTTTTAAAAGAATCTATCTACATCAAAAGTGGTGCCATATACATGACACATAGTCCAAAGCGTGTATATTCAAATAATAATACCTTTGGACTTGCACTTTGAAGTAGATCACCATCATCAAAATGATCGGCATTCTTTCAAAATCCATTCTATAGTAATCTTTTAGTGTAGTAAACACTTTAATACATATCCTATTCACCCTTATCATGACGACTTTCATGATCAAGCTACTGTAGCTTATAAAGGCGAATCGTGAGTATAACATTACTTTCCAAAACCCTTTTGGATGATTAGGATATCTAGCATCTCCAACCTTCGTAAATTCTCATCCAATATGAGAACATATATTATACTCAATCATATTGCAACCAAAACATTGTTTCAGATATCGTTATATCTGCCACACATGGTGGTTTCTGAAACAATTATTTCAGCTCCTAGATAAACTTGATATTAAAACAATCAAGAATCATGGAGGCAAACATGATACTTAAGATACTAACACTGGAATTGTTACTCTCGATTTAATACTAACTATTAAATTTCACGGAGTAAATAGAGTTTGCTGAAAGTTTGCAATAGGACTTTAAACTTTAGATTAACACTCAACACAATACGATACCAGTTCATAAAGTTTATATATCCAGAATTCTATAGTTCTATTATATCAATTACAACTATGCATAAGGTGGTGAACGAATGCCAATGACTACAACAAATTATGCAAGTTCACTTTGATTTAATTTATGATAAATTGAGTTCTACTAATCCAAATTAGAAATGAACTCCCACTCAAAAACGACATCCCTCGTGCCTTTTTGGTGATTACAAGAACCAAATCCACTACACCAAGTACGATCATCACGTGAGTCGGTATAGCTTCAAAGGTGAGCATCCATATGGTCATCATATCAACACATATGACTCATGCTTAACCTTTCGGTCCTTGTTCCGAGGCCATGTCTGTACATGCTAGGCTCGCCAAGTTAGAACCTTAGTATTCACGTGTGTAATTGTCTTACACTCGATATATGCTCGTGGATTCAAGTACACCCGATCATCACGTGATGTTTTGAAGCGACGAAACATTATCGGTGCATACTTAAGGAAGAGCACATTTTTATCTTGATATATAAATGAGGGATCATCTTATTATGATAATAAAACGCCGAACAAGCAATATAAGATGCAATCAAACATCTCATGTTTATAAGTGAAATGATATGGTTCTTGCATATGATCTCCATCATGTGCTCCTTAGTATGATCTCTATCATACCTCTATGTGTAAGTACAAGGTCTATGGAACCTACACGTTATGTGTGTTGTAAGAGTATCATCTCATACTTCTACTTACAACATCACCATATCATAACACTAGCCCAGCAACAATCTAAACTAGACACCTCTAATTTATCCATTGCAAGTTTTACGTGGCTTAGGGCTTTCGAAGATAGAACTGTTCTTACCTGTGAACATGAACCACAACAAGGATAATCAAATTGTTGACAACTCGTTGCAAATTAGATATTGACTTTAGTAGGAGAGACAGACACCCGCTAGCTACTTATGCAAAACTAGTTGCATGTCAAGCGTGGAACAGGTCTCATGTGCGAGGACATGTAAAGTTTGTCCGGGCCGCTTCATCCCACTATGCCACCAATATCCAAAGTACAACTAAGAAGCAATAAAATGATCATCATTGCCCACATACTCATATGTGTACTACCCATGCAACGCATCTACGCATAGATCCGGCTCTGATACCACTGTAGGGTTCGCATCATAGAAAACAAAAAATTTCCTATGATGGGAACTATGTACGAAGATCTATCTACTAGATACAAACAACGTGCGATTGTATATCTTTAGAGAACATACCCTTGATGACCGACAAAGATTAACGAGTTCGACTCGTGGTTGATGTAGACAATCTCTTGCCGATCTCAAGATCGAGAGGAAGTCCTAGCGCCGCAAATCAGCAGTGCATTCGTGCTCGCACACACGTTCGAGGCACCGAGCAACCTCCGCCTCCTCGCTCCAGCGATGCAGAGGAAGCACAACTCTTTCTTGCCTAATAGCCACCGGGAACATGTATCTTGCTAGTCCGAGACCATGGGGGATAAATTCTAGAGGGGGAGAGAGATCCTTCACGAGGAGGTGTGAGTGAGAGAGAGGGAGGGGGCTCCTTTTATAGGGAGAGGGGGAACCCAAGGGTCCATGCGCCCAGCCATGGGGATGCCCCCACCTCTTCCAAATTCATGTGGGTGGACACTCCACTCACTCAAATGCCTTTCAATTCCCTCCACTAAAAAACCCACTCAAATTCCCATTAAATTTCCACCAAATTTAATGCAAACTCTCATTAAATAAAACTCCTTTTATTTATTCAGAATTTTGTCAATTACTTTAATAACAAACATTCACATATAACCCCTTACTAGTATTTCATTTCACATGGAGAAACACTTTTTGCAATTTCACTCGAAAACCCGTTTCGGTATCTAGTGAAATAAATTCCTGCGCTTGTTATTCTTTTCGGCATGAAACTTTTGCTCCAAATGGATGTTGGTGTCTCTTAAGTGTGTCACCCTATGGTTCGCGAATAATGCGGACATGATCGAGACCCCTCTCAGATCAATAATAAGAAGCGGGATCTGGAGACCCATACTGACTCCCACACATTCAACGATGACTTTCTTGTGATCGTCGGAATCTTTTACGCTAGTATCTTAATCCCTTTGTTTCGCGATATATTACATGTCCGAGATTCGATCATCGGTATATCCATACCTAGTTTCATCTCGTTACTGACATGCACTCTTTTCTTGTTCCCGTGATATAACATTCTAGTGATCAAATCACTTGCTTGCAAGCTAATCAATGTGATATCACCGAGAGGGCCCAGAGCATATCTATCCGTCATCGGGATGAACAAATTCCACCCCCGATCCATGGGCCTCAACATAACACTTTATTAGTTCTGAACCCATCTTTATAATCACCCTGTTACGGTGTGACGTTTGATGTTATCAAGAAACTCTTCCGGTGTTAGTGATTGACATGATCTCATGGTCTAAGGATTTCGATCACTTCGTAAGTTGTTATAGCGATATAAAATCAATGACTTTGATCGTAATGCTATACTTGGATGAATGTTCATCACACCATTACACTAATGTTGTGACCTCGTTATTAACAACATCCAATGTCCATGATCAGGAAACCTTTGATCATCTTGTTAATCAACAAGCTAGTTTATAAGAGAGGCATAACTAGGAACTTCCTTTTTGTTTATTAAACACACATGTATTAACGTTTCCGTATTAATACAATCATAGCATGTAAAATAAACATTTATCATAAATAAGGAATACGATAATAAACACTTTATTATTGCCTCTCTGGCATGTTCCCTTCAATCCTATGTGAGGGTGATCATAAAGGTGTCTATCAGGTGATCAGAAAGTACTTGTTGGGTTGTATGTATCGAGATGGAATTTGTCCCTCCCGAGTCGGAGAGATATACTTCAAGCCCACTCGGTAATCGATATCAACACCGCTTGCAAGCACGTGGTTAAGGAGTTAATCACAAAGTGATATCGGATTACGGAACGAGTAAAGTACTTGCTGTGAACGAGATTGAACTAGGTATGCTGATACCAACGATCGAATCTCGGGCAAGTAAAATATTGTGTGGCGAAGGGAATACATATATGGGATTAATTGAATCCTGGCATCGTGGTTCATCCGATGTGATCATCGATGAATATGTGGGAGTCAATATGGGTTTCCAGATCCCGCTGTTGATTATTGATAGAAGATCATTTCTGCATATTCTCGAACCTATAGGGTCACACACTTAACGTGCAACGACGCTAGGATAGAATGGATAATTGGTTTATGAGTTTTTGTTAGGAGTCTCGGATGAGTCCCAGGACATCACGAGAGGTTCCATAATGGTCCGGAGAATAAGATTCATATAAAGGAAAACAGTTTTTGGATTTTGGAATCATTTCGGAGTTTATCGGTATTGTACCGGATGGTTCTAGAAGGTTCCGGAGTGGGACCAACGTGGGCCCACTTGTCGGAGGCCTGCGTGGGCCTAAGGGGAAGTGCCTTGGCCAGTTTGGGCTAGGGGCACAAGGCCCTTAAGGCCCAGCCGGCCAGCCCTAGGGGAAACCTTCTAGAAGAGGGGGGGGGGGAAGACTTGCCCACCACTCCTCCTACCCTAGCCGCCAACTGCAGCCCCTCCACATGTCTCTCTCTCCTGACTGCGCGTAGGCGAAGCCCTGCCGCAGAAACTCTCCACCATAAGCACCACGCCGTCGTGTTGCAAATCCAATCTATCTCTCCACCATACTGCTGGACCAAGGAAAGGAGGAGACGTCGCTGCACCGTACGTGTGCATCTCTCGGAGGCGCCGCCACTTGCGACGTAGGATCGGATCGGATCGGATCGCAAGGAGGAGACGGCGAGTACGACTACGTCAACCACGTTCTGTTGAACGTTTCTGCTGTGCGATTTCTTCAAGGGTATGAAGATCTCATCAATCTCTCTTGTTGATTACATCTCCTAGATTAGATCTTGGCTTTCTTGTTCGCATCCGTAGAATTTTTTTTGATTTTCTGTGCTGCGAAATCCTTCAACTACCCACCACCACCCTAAGCGGCCGCTATCCGGACGCAGCGGTAGGGCCGATCAACCAGGATCAGGCCTAGATCTGGCCAAGATCAGTCGCGCTGCTACGCCTTGGTATCGCCGCCGACCGAGCCCCGGGGAACGTCCTCCCAGCACCACCTCCACCGAGCCGTCCTCCATTGTGCTCTGCCGGCGACGGTAGGGCCGCTGCTGATATGTCCAAAACGTATCTACTTTTGTGAACACTTTTGTTATTGTTTCTCCACTAAACTAATGTAATTTGGATGCAACTAACACGGACTGACGCTGTTTTCAGCAGAATTACCTTGGTGTCTAGTTTTTGTGCAGAAAATCAACTATTAGGAAAAATCCCGAAAAATATGCCAAAAATACTATTTCACCAGAAGATCCACAGATCCAGAAGACGAGATGGAGAAGGGGCCTGGGGTGCCGGCCCACACCCCTGCCAGGCGTGGGCCCACCTCTAGCCGCGCCTAGGGGGTGCAACCACCCTAGGCACCCCCTCAGGCTCCCCCTGTGCCTATAAGTTGCCTCTCGACCTAAAAACCGAGGGGGGTTCGATAGTTTTTCAGAAAGAGTTCCGCTACGCTGCCGCCACCAGAAACCAAGATTCGGATCCAGAAACTCCGTTCTGGCACCCTGCCGGGACGGGGAATTTGGAGAGGATCATCGCAATCGTCATCACCAACGCATCTCCATCAACCATCCATGTTTCCCTCATCCATGAGTGAGTAATCCCCCGCTGTAGGCTTGGGGATGGTAGGGATTGGATGAGTTCTATCATGTAATCGAATAAGATTGTTAGGGCATAGTGCCTAGTATCTCTATTAGTGCTATTTGACTTTGTTGCAACTTGTTGTGCTTAATGCTTGTCACTAGGGCCCGAGTGCCATGATCTCAGATCTGAACTTATTATTGAATCATTATGATAGTATTGGTTGTGATCTTATCTGCAAGTTGTGTACACATATCATTGTCCGGATCCAAAGGCCCCGAAGTGACAGAAATTGGGATAACCGGAGGGGATGGCTGTGGTGTGAGGATCACATGTGTTCATGGAGTGTTAATGCTTTGATCCGGTGCTCTATTAAAATGAGCACCTTAATTTCCAGTAGTTCCCTAGAGGCCCCGCTGTCACGGGCTGGCTGGACAGAAGATGTTGTGGAAGTTCTCATTGCGAGCACGTATGACTATATATGGAGCACATGCCTAGCATTGTATAGTACTTGGATGCTTGTTATTATTTATCTGCAATGCCCTATATCTTGAAGTTACATGTTTAGACTTGTCCATGCAACGCCCGTCCATCCATCCCTATGCCTACCGCACTCGAATCCCACTGTTTACTGTTACTGATACTATTACTCTTGTTCCACTACTGCGGTTGCTTTGCTGTTGCTACTATAAAATGTTGCTACTGATAAACTTCTGTGAGCAAGAACTATTGTAAGGTTCCCAACCTTTAATAAGGTAGAGATCCCTGTGTTTACAATGCTAGTCCCTGGATCAATAGCTAGCATCCACAGTTAAGATGTAATATAAAGAAACAAAGGTCATAATACAACTTTATAACCAGGAATAAAATAATTTCATTACATCTTACATAGCTCTTTTGGCTATCACATTACAATGCAGCAGAATATCTATAAAGCATGGAGTCCTTCATCTTCAAAGTGCCACATGCAGACATGTTGGTTGTAGACTTGTAATCCTATTCAACAAAATTCACTAACATCAAACAAACCTGCAACATAATAAGTTTCAGCCACAAGGGTCAATACATTTGAATTGTATTGGCAAGTTTCACTACTATGTAGAAATATGTGGATCCTATCATTACATGCATATTTGGCTAAGTAGGGTTTAGGCTCATTTGCAAAAAGCAATATAGTTTTATCCTATCTTTTCAAAATAGTTTTGATCTTTTGTCAAATCTTTTTGAACTTCTTGGAAAACTCCAAGTGCTTCAAATCCCTTGTTGTCACCATCAAGTTTTACTTTGAGAAATTGGAATGTCGAGATCTTCCATAGCTTCAGGCCTTAGTTGCTCAGTATTGTCCATAACTGGGGACACGACTACGTACTTAGAATTTTGATCTTCTGCAGAAGTTGTACACTTTACCCACATGACACAATCTCATCTTGATGCCACCAGTGGCCGCTGGATAAGTACTCACCAAGATGGAGTACTGGCAGATTGAGAATGTGACAAAGTCTTTCCATAGAAGTCCTCCCAATACACAATGATAGCTTGTCATCCAGGCACCAATGTAGGGTTACAAGTTCCTTACACAATTCTAGTTAACCTGAAGATACCAATGCATGGGTATTCCACTATGTAGTTGACTAAGCCAGAGCCCATTTAGCATGTGGCTGTACATGGAAGCCACTGTACGATAAACATGTTCAACCTCTAAGTCCCTGGGTGGTTTTCTTCTAGTGCACATACAAAAAGAGATAGCCATATAAACATGGTTCCTTTTGTTGCCACCTTGTCCAATCTTGAGTATCCTTGTCCACCCAGGTGGTTCATTGAGTACTTGTTTTATTATATAAAACATATGTCTTTTCAACCCTTCATATAATCATATATTGTATCCCATCCCAAGTATATAACAGGGCTAAGCTTACTACAACTACAATGTTTCCACTAAGGAATATATAAGGGTATCCTATTAGGATTTAGCATAGCATAAAATAATAGTAGTCCTTGTCATGCATGTTTCAAAAATCCACTAAGTGTAATGAAAATAGTAGGACTTGGATGATAGTGTCACTTGCCTTTTTAGTAGAGAATGATGGTTCACTTCTTGATCTTGCAAATATCACACTCTTCTAATTCCACTACAATTCAAGCAAGCAAACACAAATTCAACTAGCATTCAAACCAATTTATCACACATAAAATAATAGAAACAAGGTCATGCATGCAAGCATGCAAAAGATAGTTTTATTTGCAAAAGTGGTTTCTACTAGGCTCTAAGCATTATAAAGTTCAAAAGTGGTCATTTACTAAAGTGGTAAAACCATTTGCAAAAGGTTTTATCTATAAACCATTTCTAAATCAAATCAATATTTTATGTGGTTGAAAATGCTTTTAGTAAAGCAATATTCTTTAAAGAGTTCACCAAATATATTTTAGTTATCAAAACTTGGTGTTTAGGGTCAAAAGGTTTGAATCAAATCATTTCCCAAAGGTTTTACTCAAAAATCATTTCTAAATCATAATCAATATTTTTATTTGACTAGAAATGAGCTAATTCAAATATTTATTCCTTATCTTCACAAAATTCATTTTTAAATCCATAAGTTGGTTTCTAGGGTCAGTAGGTTCACAAAAAAACATTTTGCAAATATTTCATCTCAAAAATATAACTAGAACAATTTTTATATTCAAAATAAGCCTACACATGTTTCTGTAATTTCAACCAATTTTCCAGAAGCAAATCATTAACCAAAGTGCATGGTTGCAAAGTACTTCTTCTGCTGATTCCATTGATATAAAATTTGCAAAATTTGGACGTGTAGAATTAAAGTTATGAATTTTACAAGTTTGCAATTCAAACAGATTCTATTTTCTGGTTTAAACTAAACCATGTCCACGTGGCACAATATAACTGGACGGTACCGCTTCGGGTGGATCGATCTCTCTGGACCGCAGGATCTTATTTAGATTGCACGGCGCAGATTGAGTGATACCCCTTCGTTAAGTCATCTGTTCCTATGCATCAGATCTAAATCTAACGGTGCAGAATCATTCGACCACAAAGTGGCGGCTGTGATCGGCAGTGGCGTCGCGGCGATTACAGGAAGCAAGGAAGACATAGGAGGGGCTCACAGTGTTCGCAGGGTCATGGTGAAGCTCGAGGTGCTGTTGGTTTGGCGAGGGGCGCTCAGGGACGAAAGTAATCGCTCGTCGGAGTCGGTGGCGGCGTCAGGCGTCTCTGGAGGTCGTCGGGGACGGAGCTGTAGGTCGCACCGAGGCAAGTGGGAGGGAGCGTTAGATGCGTACGAGCATGGGGAGTACGGGAGTATCAATGAGAGGGCTGGCGGTGCTGCTTACAGGAGACTTGCCGAGTAACGGCCAAGACGGTGGCTCGATGTTGTGAAGCCGAGCTTCTAGAGCGCGCGGGAGCGAGCTGGGGCTATGGGCAGACGCGCAAGGGACTGGAGAGAAAGCTTGAGTGCTCGGGGAGTGGAGAGGCGGCTGTGGTTCGCCGGAATTGGCTGGGAACTCCGTCGGAGATAGTGGCGGTGTGGGGGCGAATTGGAGCAGCCTAGGGGCAGGGAGTGGCTAGAGTTTGGGGGGAAAGAGAGAGGAGGCGTGGGCGTTTATCTACGTGTTATCACTGCGGGGAATAACTCCGGCATTAACGCGAATTCATCGCCGCAATCAAAGGCATCAACGGCGAGGAGTAACGGCTGGCGCGAGTGGAAACGAAGAACAGGCGTGTGGGGTCTGTCTGTCAGCGAGGTGGAGGAAGTGGGAGTGGGGTCCATTCATCAGCGTCTGTGTGGGTGAGTCTGCGCGTGAGAAAACGTTTCGCTGTGGGGGAAAAATTTGGGCTGCGAGTGGGCTTGCTGGGCCTTGCTTAGTTGGTTGAATCTGTTTCATTTTTTTATACCAAATGTTTTTCCTTTTTCTGTTTGAATATTCTGATTTGATTTTCAAACAAATAATTCAAAAACCAATTCAATTCAAACCACCACCAAACTTTGTATTTATTTTAGTTCTATTTAATAACATAATCCAAAGTCCAAAACAAAATAATTTTTTATTCTTTTTAGGATCCATTAAAAATTAAATAAATAGACCTTAGTCATTAATTCAAATAGGATTTGATTTATTTTAAAACTCTATTTGAAATCTAAAATAATACCAAAATCATTTCAGTAGATTTTATTTGAAAATATAAAACACTTGGAAATCCTATTTAAAATAAATTGACAAGTTTTAGTGTTTATTTAAAATGGAAAAGCGTTTACTTTAATAAAATTGGATATTAATAAATCCTCATTATTTTATTTAAATAAACCCTTACTCTTTTTATCAAATAGAAATATTTTATTTCAAAAGCTTGGCCAAGATTTAATTTGTCTCTATAAAATAATCCCTATTTATAATTCTACCCTTTCTTTTGAAAACCAAATCTTTTTATTAAAAGATCTAAAAATAGTAATTCCAACTATCATAATTTTATTTATTAATTATTTATATTTTTAAATCCCTTTAGGATTTTATTTGATCAAAATAGGTTTTGATGTTTCCAATTGGAATAAAAAAGTTTCTTCTCACCCTAAAAATCAATAATTGTTTATTTTGTTTATTTATTTTTCACATTTCAAAATTTGGAAAATTTTGGGATGTGACAACTATTTCCAGGTGCAGCTGAATTGACAACTCAGTTGTTAAGGCTTGCAAGTATTCTTTGGCTCCCCTTGTGTCAAATCAATAAATTGGGTAATACTACCCTGAAGACTATTAGATCCCCTACACTTGTGGGTCATCAAGACTATTTTACCGGCGCTTCTTGGGAGCATAGCTTTATTTGTAAGTTCACTTGGATCTATTATTGTTCACTGCTAATCCTTTCATCATGGGGAAGACTCATGATGGAAAGTTCCCTATTTTACCATCCACTACAAGAAGAGGTACAGTCCTAAACACCTCTGCCGCTCTTGATTCACCATCTGTTATAAGTAAGCTTGTTAGACCACCACCACATACTCATGCTACACACACTGCTACTACTGCTGAGTCTAAAACTGCTTTTGATGCTCACGATGTTACTTCTACTGTGCTTGATGCGAGTGGTTCATTAGGTCCTTTCCTAGATGCTACTATGGCTAGCTAGGAAATACTGAATCTCCTAGTGAAGACACTGTTACATCTGTTATCTCACCTGAGTCTAGAGAGAGTTATGATATTAATGATGGTTACATCGAGTTCACTGATGAATTTGTTGAAGAGTGCCAAAACACACATGGTACTAGTGCTATTAAGAGTCTCCTTGCTAGACGCACCATCATTCCTAAGTTGTCCTCTGATCCTAAGTTTGCCACCTATCCCATAGATATTAAAGATAAAGATTATGATTTATCTCTTGATTTATCCTATTTGAATATTGTTGAGAAAGAACCTTTTTGTGGGACTGAAAATGAGAGTGATATGGATCATATGAATGAGCTTTCTACTATGAGTGCTTTATTCTCTGATGATTTTAAGACGCGCAAGTACTTTTTTACTAAGATCTTACCTTTTTCACTAAAAGGAGAAGCTAGGGCTTGGTTTAATAGATTACCTCCTGGTTCCATTGATAGTCCTGATAGTTTGATTGCTTCTTTCTTCCAAAAATATTTTCCTCCTAGTGCTAGACATGCTGCTTTGTAGAGACTTTTTAATTTTAAACAGGGAGAAGAAGAGAAACTGCCTGAGTCATGGACAAGGTTCTGTGCCTTGATTCATGCACATCCTGGATGTCCATTGCCTAAGAATGAACTGCTTGATATTTATTATAATGGACTAACTAATGATTCTAGGACATACCTAGATAGCTTTGCTGATTGTGTTTTCAGGAAAAGAACTCCTACAGATGCTGAAGAATTAATGGCTAAGATAAGAAAAAATTATGATGATTGGACTTCAACTGAGCTAAATACACCTGAGCCTATTACTCCTGAACCAGTTGTGCCTGAACCAGTTTCAATACCAACACAAAAGAAGAGAGGAGTTATTGCATTAAATGATGAAGTGATGAAGGAAGCTAAGAAGTGTCTAAAGGAGAAAGGTATTAGAGCTGAAGATGTGAAGAATCTACCTTCTATAGAAGAGTTATGTAAGACAATTCCCCACTCATCTACTATTGAGGTACACTCTCTCCAACACTTTGATGAAGGTGATATTCGCGATAGTAAGCCTCCTGATCAATGCTTAGAGGAACTTGACATTTTTATTGTTAAACAAGGTAATTTTAATAAACAAGTTCATAATCATTTATTGGAAAACTCTAGAGCTATCAATGAGTTGAAAGATATTGTGGAAAGAACTTCTAATGATATTAAAATTCTTTGTAAACACTTTCAAATGGTTCAAACCCAACTTGATCAACTTTCTAAGGTACAAAAGGATATGCTAGTTAATGCCTCAGGAGATAAACATGCTTATGGAATTAGAACTAGGAGTGGTATGGCTACTCAAGATCCTTTATATCATGAAGGACACCCTAAAAGAATTGAGAAGGATTCCCAACAAGATGAAGATAGTGGTAGTCCTCGTAAGAGAAAGAAAAAGAAACATAGAATAGTTGAGGAACCACTTGAACCTACTGTAGATCCTAATAGTATATCATCTCTAATCTGAACCGAGAGTGGTAATGATAAAAATGATGCTCATGAGGAGGAAGTTGAGGAAGAACCTGAGAAGCACACTAAGAACACTAGGTACACTAAGGAAAATTTTATTGCTAATAAACATGGTAAAGAGAGAACCTTGGATGCAGAAACCTATGCCTTTTCCAGGTAAGAAACACAAGTTAAAGGAGGAAGAACACTACAACAAGTTTTGTGAGTGGATGAAGCCTTTATTTTTGCAAATTCCTTTGACTAATGCTATTAAGTTGCCTCCTTATTCAAAGTATATGAAGGATATTGTATCTAATAAAAGGAAGATTCCTAATGAGGAGATTTGTACTTTTCTTGCTAATTATTCTTTCAATGGTAAGGTTCCAAATAAACTTGGTGATCCAGGTATACCAACTATTCCTTGCTCTATTAAGAACAATTATGTTAGAATTGCTTTATGTGATTTGGGAGCTAGAGTCAGTGTTATGCCTTTTTCTCTCTACAAGAGACTCCAGCTAGAAAATTAGATACCAAATGATATACCTTTGCAAATGGCTGATAAGTCAACTACTATTTCTATTGGTATATGTGAGGATGTTCCTGTTCAAGTGGATCATAATTGCTTGGTTTTAACTGATTTTGTTGTGCTTGAAATGCCTGAAGATGATAATATGTCAATTATTCTTGGGAGACCTTTTCTTAATATTACAGGTGCTGTCATCAATTGTAATCAAGGAAAAGTAACATTCAATATTAATGACAAAGAGCACAATCTATTTCCCAAGAAGGTTGCTAAGAGCTATTGCTTGAATTCCATTGAAAATATTGAGAGCATAAAGGTTGGAGAAATATATTATCCCATTCCACAAGAAAATTTTGAAACTATTATGATTGGGACCATTGCTATCAAGCTTGAGGTAACATAATCACTTGGTGGAATACAAAGTTTTGTCTCATCTAATATTATTTTGGTAACAAGACTTGGTCAACCTTGTTAACAAAAGGATTTTAATGAGCAAAATAATGTTTTCAATATGGTTATTCTTGCTTTCTTTTACTTTTCTCCTTCCTAGTCTTTGCTTTTGCTCTTGTTAGTTAGTTGCTTGCCTTTTAGAGTGTCTTAGAACTTCTGTAGTTTGGTTTTTGTTTTCTTTTGCTTCTTCTGAAAAAACTGTTTCTGCGAGAAAATCAATTTTCATAACCTGCAAATTGGCCAAAAATAAAGTTTCCCTAAAAATCCTAGAAATTCAAAGTAAATTGTTCCTCTAAAAAAGGGGCATAGGGACACCTGGAGTGACCTAGGGGGCCACCCCAGGCCACCACACCCATGGTAGGCGCGGCCTACCCTTGGGTGGCGCCTGGGTGGGGTGTGGCCCACCTGGGGCCCTCCCAGGTGCCTCCTCAAAGCCATCTTCTTTATCTCTCCTGAAAAACACCGGAAAACTTGCTCAAGCTCGATTTCTTGCTGTTCTTGCTCGCGATTTTCGATCTCCTTGTTCAGCCCATCTCAAGTGCTGATTTTTGGGGGGATTGCTCCTTGGTATGTGCCTCCTCTACTTGTCCAATTAGATTTGTGATTGGTAGATTGTATCTTGAGTATTTTGCTGTTATAGGTGTCAGGTTATGTGAGCTTGCATGCTTGTTATATGCTTAGAGATTTTATTTTGATGCATGTGTAGCCCTCTAGCAAGTTCCTATAGTAGTTGTTCATCATTTATCAACATGGAAATCACTTGGTTTGATGTTTGTCTAAATATTTCAGCAAGGAAGATGAGTGCTTATCCACTGAATCAGTATGACTTGATGGTGCCTGAGCCAATGAAGGTTCATCGTGAGGAAGGAGTTTTCCCTTCCATATATCCATGCCATGAATTTATGAGAACCGCGAGAATCCTCCAAGATTTCCAAACTATGATTACCAATGCGGGGTTGGAACACTTTGCTAAAGGTGAACCATTTCAATTTTTTAAGCTAACCATGGATTTTGTGCAAGACTTCCGGTTTACTTGATCTTCATCTAACCCCATGGTCCATTACAAAATATACAATATAGCTGTCGACCTGCCGTTTGCTGATTTCTGTGTAGCTATTAGAGTGCCTTGTTGGGGATCTTGTGAGAAGATCAAGGAGAGGCCTAGGTAACTTATGGATTTATATGCTGAAATTTGCCAAGGCTTCGACTTCTCAAAGGAAACTGGTAAAATTCGGAACATTCAGTTCCCATCTATAAGATATTTTGCTTATTTCATTACCAAGTGTGTTCTTGCTAGAAAGATTGCTACGAATTTATCCTCCTTTGATCTAGCTTTTATCGCAGCTGCTTTGAATAAGGATAGATATTATAACTTGGGTGCTTTGATAGCTTACCGTCTCACCACTAACCGCAAGAAGGGTGGAATTTGTGGAGGTCTCATTGCTTATAGGTTTCTAGCTTTCCATGGTTTAGAGCCTCACCATTAAGATTATCAGTTCCCCATTGAGAGACTTGATCTTGAATCTATGATTCAGCATGGTTTTGTTTACTTGGGGGCTAATGTGAGAAGTTTACCGTTTGAACTATCTTTTGCTCAGCGAGATTGGAGAGGGGGTAGGACTGAGAAAATAGTTTATTTGCCTGCACCTGCTTTGTTTAACTTTGATAACATGCAAGGATTGTCGCTCACGAAGGAGGAGGTTGATACATATGTGGCGGAGCTCTTCCAGCAAGAGGAGAATGTTGGAGAGGATGCCGAATATGATTCGGTTCAGCCCTCCAACTTGGGAGATTCTTCATACCAGCAGCCAACATTTGATTGGGGCGCGCCTTCTTCTTCATCGCAAGCGCCTGACTACGATCATTCCTGTGATGACCCACCAGCTTGGGGTTACTACCCGCGCTATTGAGCCCCACTTAGGCCAAAATCCTAAGCTTGGGGGGAGGTATACCGACATCACACTCATCTATATACCATGTTTTCGGTTCTTTGTATATCCATTGTTTTCGCTTTCTTTTTGGTTTTTATTGCTTCTTTCTCAAAACACAAAAATACCAAAAATATTTTTGTTGTTTCTCTTGGTTTGTTTCTTTGCTTTTTGGTTTTGGTTTTCCTTAAAGAAAACTCCAAAAAGATTTTACTTTGTTTGGTTTGCTTTTGCTTTGTTTGCTTTCTTTAAAAAAATCGAAAACACCAAAAGTATTTGTTGTTCTTCTTTGGTTTTGTGAGTTCTTTTGCAGGGTTCAGCCGTCCTCAGTGGAGTTTGGTTTCATGTTATCATTCAATTCACACAAGTGAAGGGCAATAATGAAGATTAAGACAACTTGAGGAGTGGTAAGAGGCTGGTAACAAACTCTATTTGTTTTCATTTTAGTACATATACTCATCATTGTGAGCATGCTTATCCTGTTTGTGTAAGGTGTATGTCATTATGGATGCTTAGTAGTTCTTGCTTGCTTGTGATTAGCTCCAGCTTGCTAATAGTTTGTAGCATGTCATATGAATGTTTGCTTGCATTGTTTTATTCATACTTTGGTATGACATTATGGTATCCTCCTCTGATTGTTCATGTGAATCGACTTGGAACATGCTCACGCATGCATATGACTAAACAATAGTCAGTAAGCCTCGATGATTTATTTTGCCTCAGAGTTCTTGTATCACTTTCATGCCATAATTAGTCCTGTTTTGTTGCAAGCATGTTTATGACGGTTATTGCTCTCTCGTTTGTCGCTCCCTCTCTATTGCTAGCCTTCACTTGCACTGAGTATGAGCTCTACCTGTGCTTCCAAATCCCCAAAACCATTATTGCCAACTGTGTCCACCATACCTACCAATTAGCATCATTTTCTACTTCAGTGCATATTTTATATGCCTTGTTTTCTTCCAAATAAAATGTTTGTCTGTTTTGAGAAAGTTAGTTAGTAAAGCTCTCACGAACTTGATGGCACACTTTATTCCTTGCACTCAATAATCTTGAACCATTGTGACCTGTCCATGAAAGTTATATGCTTGCAAATTATATGCTGGGAGTCAGCAGAACCGTGCTGTCACGGGGAACGCTTTCGACATCTTTTTGGATATTTTATCCAGTTGATACCTTGCTCTTTTATTTTTGGAACGCTGTCACGGGGAGCTTGTGAGTTCATGGAGTCTATACATTGTGTTAGACAAACGCCTGGGCCGCTAGCCTAAGCCATGCCTAATCATGGTGGAAACTTGCAGCATCACCATAATGAGCATTTATGAAGCATCCTCAATAAAAAGCTATACACATAGTAAATAAAAAGATCGCTGAGATGCTCATTGATTGCTAGCCTTGTCATTTTGATCACGGGATCGCTCTTGTATCATGTGCAAGGGGTACCCTGTTGGCGGTTCTCTATGATATGCATGTATTTACAATGATAAGAACTTACAGGTAACCAAAGTTGAGTAGCATGCGGTGCGGCCCTCGTACTCAAGGTACTTGGGATTTCCAGTTTATGGTCTGTCAAGCATATGATTCAGAGTGGACCTCTGTCACATCCCAATATTTTCCAAATCTTGTAATGTGAAAAATAAATAAACAAAATAAATAATTGTTGAAATTTAGGGTGAGAAGAAACTTTTGTTCTAAATGAAAACTTAAAATCCCATCTTGAACAAACTTTGGTTAATGTTTGAATCCAACTAAATTCAAATCAAGTGGAATGCATTCTTCATAAATACATCTGAGAATTTAAACACTTGAGAAATAAACCAAAACCCTAAAACCCTAATGGAGAAAAATCATTTTCAAGTTATCTCTAAGACCATGGATCTGATCCATATAAAAGTTGTCAAGCAAACATTTCAAAATGATCAAGAATGACTATTATAAATATTATAAAACCATATGAATTGGTTTCACTTAATTTGGAGCCATAGATAAAATCTTAGGAATTTAATAAGATAAGGAAATTGAATTTCCAGAGATAATAAAGAATCTATCTAGAAATCCATGCCCAATGGTTAGCAAATAATCCTAAATATATTTAAAAGGATAAATAAATATTAAATAAGATTTTACAAATTGGAATCACCAAGTTTGGATCTATAAATAAGAAGATGTGGATTTTATAAGATAAATAAATAAATATTAAATGAGGAATATTTAAAGGCCAAACTCTTGACCTAATCCATAAGCAAATGGAATAAATATAATCCAAATTCAAATAAATTAATGAATAAGGAATTTTCAAATTAATTAAGAGGGCATTAACCAAATCCTATTTTTTTAATAAAGATAAAATCCCTATTAGAAATGATTAATTAAATCATGGGAAAAGATATTTGGAATTTACCCAAGTGGAATAAAAGTGGTTCAATTAACTTAAATAAGATCAAAGAAATCTTCCAAATAAAATTTATGGAAACAAAACTTTAATTTCATTGGAATTAAAACAAATACCCAATTCAAATGATTTATAAATCATATTAAATATTTTCCAAATAATTCATGGTGAATAATTTGATACCCTAATAAACAAATAAAACCTACTGAAAAGATTTGGAAAGGTTTAGATTTCAAATGGAATTTGAAAAACATTATTAAATCTTAATTGAATAAATACAAGGGACCATTTTAAATAATTAAAAGACCCTAAAAAGAATAAAAGATTTATTCCAAAATTGAATTCAGAATGTTTTATTAATTAGTGTTTGAATCCACACAAAGTTTGACAAAGGTTTGAATTCAACTGGATGCTTTAATTGATTAAACAAAATCAAAACAGAATATTAGAAATAGAAAAGGAAAAACAATCTGAACAAAAAAAATGAAAAGGAGCAGCCCAGCCCATACCAGGCCCAGCAGCCCACCTCTCGCTCTCTTCCCCGAAACGTTTTCTCACCGCAGACAGAACCCACTCAGTCACTGATTACTGGCCCCCACCTCCTCTCTCTTCCTTTCACTGACCAACGGACCCCATCGCCACCTCAGCGTCTCCTTCACCCGCCCCGCTGACCACGCCTCGCCGGACGTTGCAGCCGTTTGAATGACAGCGTGAATACGCGTTAACCATGCCATGAAACGGCCCTGCAATCATGCGTACTAAAGCGCCTTCGCCCCCTCTCTCTTTCCTCTCACTCGCCAGATCCTCTACGCCACTAGGCTGCGCTAATTTTCGCTCGCGCCACCACTGGCTCCGACGACCTTTCTAGTCGATTCCAACGAGCACGAACCTCCCCACTGTCCCTGCTTCACACGATCTTGTTCTCCAGAACTAGGCGCACCTGCCAGTGCCTCGCACTTACTCGCACGTGCCCCGCAGCCTCGGCTCTGTCCATGTCTGAGCACCACCGATGATGAGCTCGACTCCGGCGAGCCATAGCCGACGACCTCGTGCGCCCCTTGCTCACTGGTGAGTGTTCCCGCAGTCCTTGAACCCGTGTGCATCTTCCTGACGCGTTGTTTTGCTCGCTTGCATTCCAGAGACTCGCCTCCGACAAAGTTGTGCATGACCCGACGACGGCAGCATCTCCGGCGAGCAATCCTCGACGCTACCGTGCGCCCCTCGACGAGCTACCACCACCTTGAGCATCACCACGACCCTGCGAACCCGGTGAGCCCCTCCGTTCCTCTCCTCGCTTCCTAGATTCACCAAACCACCGCCACCAGACACGTCGCCGCCACCTGCCGCCGCCAGCGCCGCCACTCGATGGCTAGCGTGCTAAGCACTGTAGGATTCAGATCCAAGCGCCACGATAGATTGACTAAACGAAGGGGTACGCTTGCTCCTGTGCCGCACGATCTGTTTAGATCTAACGCCCCTCGTTGCATGATCCTCACGAAGCGGTACAGACGAATAGCAACACGCCACGTGGCCCTGTCTCTTTGAATAAAAACCAGAAATGATATATTTGATGTTCCAATTTGAAAAAATCATAAATTTCAAACCACACGTACAAATTTTGCAAATTTTATATCAATGGAATCAGCAAGACAAATTCTACCCAACCATGCCCTTTTTTTAGTAATTTGTTTCTGGTAAATTGGTTGTTTTTGCAGAAACTTGTGTAGGTATATTTTTGATATAAAATTTGTTCTAAAATGATTTTTGAGATAAAATCTTTGGAAAATAGTTTGTTTTGAACCTACTGACCATAGAAATAAATTTGTGGTTTCAAAAATATATTTGGTGAAGCAAAATAATAAACCTTTGATTTAAACCATTTCTAGTCAAATAAAAATATTGTTTATTTGTTAAAATGTTTTTTGGAGAAAACCTTTGGGAAATGTTTTGATTTAAACTCTCTGACCCTAAACACCAAGTTTTATGATTTGAAAATGTATTTGGTGAACTCTATAAAGATTATTACTTTACTAAAAGCATTTTCAATCACATAAAATATTGATTTGGTTTAAAAATGATTTATAAGTAAAATCTTTTACAAATGGTTTTGCCACTTTTATAAAGTGACCAATAAGTGTTTTAGAATTTCATAACCTATTAGAAACCACTTTTGTAAATAAAACAATGTTTGGCATGCTTGCATGCATTACTTTGTTTCTATTATTTTATGTGATGTTTGCTTGAATGGTAGTTTGAAATATTGTTTGCTTGATTGAATTGTAGTGATTTGAAGAGTGTGAATATTGCAAGATCAAGGAGTGAACTTATATTCTCTACCAAAAGGCAAGTGATGCTTCATACTTTTGTCCCATTATTTTCACTATGCATTAGTGATATTTCTAAGTAGGACTTGCATGGAATTTTGCTAAGTGTAGACTATGCCAAGGGAAATCCTAGTAGATGAAACCTTTGTATAATTTTCCTAAGTTAAGGTTCCTACCACTATCATGCTTAGCTTAGCTAGTAGAAAACAAGGGTGGAATATATATTCATACTATGGAATATTTCTAAGTCAAGGACTTGTGTTTTGTTTAATAAAACAACTAAGTGAATGAATCACCTGGGTGGAATGGAAGGAATGGTTTGTGTTGAGTGGTTCACAAGGCCCATTTCTATGGTTTACCTTGTGTATCTCACTTGTGGATGGCCACCCAGGAACAAAGAGATTTGAGATGTCAAATGTTGAGAAGCTTCAAGTGCAGCCACTTGGCATTATGGGCTCTGCCTGGATCATATAGGTTGCAATAACTTAGCCAAATGGACAATTGGTGGTAGGGATGATAGGTTGGAACGCGTCCATTCTGGTCTAAGGAAGGCTTCGAAGATCTTGTCTTGGTGAAACCAAGTCTTGTGGGGAAAGTGCACCACCTCAGCAGAGTGTAAAATCTAAGTACTTAGCCATGTCCCTGGTAAAGGACAAATTGAGCATCAAGACATGGAAGCTATCAACAAACTCCTCATACCAATTTCTAAGTTAAAAACTTGTGGTTGAACAAGGGTTAAAGGATCACCAATTTCTATTGGGAGATGCCTTTGGTGATTTTGTCAAGCAAAAACTTAGTGTTTTCAAATGAGAAGGAAAATCTATTTTGAGCAAAGCAAGCCTAAGCTCCACTTAGCCAAATGCATATAGATGATAGACTCCACTATACTATCCACTTATTATGTTGCAGGTTTGTTTGATGTTAGTGAAGTATGTTGAATAGGATTACAAGTCTACAACCAACATGTTTGCCTGTGGCACTTTGAAGATGAAGGACTCCATGCTATATATTCTGCTGCATTGTAATGTGATAGCCAAAAGAGCTATGTAAGATGTAATGAATTATTTTATACCTGGTTATAAAGTGTATTATGACCTTTGTTTCTTGATATTACATCTTAACTGTGGATGCTAGCTATTGATCCAGGGACTAGCATTGTAAACACAAGGATCTCTACCTTATTAAAGGTTGGGAACCTTACAGATGGTATCAGAGCACTGTGTTTCCTGTAGGATTGTAACCCTAGGATTGGACAAAACCCCTTAGAAAAATAGGAGTTATATTTGTTCCAAAACTTATTTACAAACAATCTTGTAAATTCTTTCCTCAAACTTTTGGTTTTGATTCTACATCTCTTCTATTTCAAACTTGATGGACAAATCCTACCCCATGGCCAAAGACTTCACCATGTGCAAAGGACTTCATCAACTCAAATGACTTCAACATCAAACATCATCAAAGACTTCAACTTTATTTTCACCAAGGACTTCAACTTGGATATCACTAAGAACTACAAGTGGGACAAGAACTATTGCTCAATACTTGAAGACTAAGGAAACACAACTTAGGAGACATCATCACCTTTGAAGTTTTGTGACCAAGGCACCAGAAATTTTCCCAAGGAAACCATGATCTCATTCAAGAAGAATCCACCAAGAAGGATAGAATGATTTCAAGTGAACCATATAGTTGGACCACCATATTTAGATCAAACCAAATTCACCAACTTATGTGGTGTAACAAAATATTTTGTTGCCTATAAGTGTGCTTGAAACTTGTTGTTTGAGTGGAATGTTTTTTTGTGATTGCTTGTACATTGCTTAAGTGAATTGTGATGTGTGTGATTAGAATTGATTCCTTAGAAATCTTTTGCCTATTCTAATCCCAATCCAACCCAAACAGATGACTACTACAAGGAACTCCAACATCAAGGATGGTGACAACAACAAAAACCAAGAGATCAACATGAGGGAACTCATAGTAACCCAAACCCAGTTGAACCAAGTGACAACTCAGTTTTTAGCCAACACCAGTGAGTTAGATCCAACCATGCAAAGTTTTTTAGAAACCCAAACCCAATTGTTGCATAAGGTGACAGATCAAATGATCAACATGATAGATAAATCTTCCCAAGGAGTTTGTGACAACAAGGATGTCAAGGATGATATTCTAGAAGGAACCCAAGCTTGTAATATTTGTGGAGACAAGGATCACACTTCCAAAGAGCATGAAGATCAATCCCCCAATTGTGAAGAGAAACATCCAAATAATCAATGCCTCACATCTCAAGCTACTTGTTTCCTATGTGAAGGAAATAATCATGTCCCTATCCAATGCCCCATCTATTCCATAGTTCAACAAAGGAAACAAGGTGGAGTGCAACAACTAATTGCAGACTACCATAAGGGAATAACTTTTACCAAGAAGGATGAAGACAAAGGAAAATCTCAGCTTGCACCTCCATGCAATATGACTCAATTTGATGTACCAAAGAGGAGACATATGTATTACTCAAGGAAAAGATCAAGGCGACCAGGAAACTTTCCTACCTTTGAGATAAGATATGAAGAACATGAACTAGAAGCACTCCTAGCTTTGGAGAAACCCAAGAAGAAGAAAGACAAAAGCCAAGTGCAATGTTGTCATTGCAAAGAGATGGGACACTATACCAATGAATGTCCAGATAAGAAGAAGAAGTATAAGGAGATTATCCAAGTATGGTGCAACAACTGCAAAGAGTTAGGCCATTATGTGTCAACTTTTCCACAGAAGATACGTGAAGAACTCAATCTTATTACATGTTACAATTGTGGTAACCAAGGACATTATGCAAGAAATTGTCCAGAAAAGATGAAGCACAAGATAAAGCCTATGAAGGATCTCAGCCTTGTCACATGTTTCAAGTGTGGAAACAAAGGACACTATGCAGATGTTTGCCTAGAGAAGTATCATCAAGACCCAAACAAGCCAAGAAGTAATCAAGTTGGAAAATTATTAAGGGTGGTAGTACCCTGGTTGCTTTGAGCCAACTTGTAACCCCTAGCCTCCCCAAATCTCGGGACGAGATTTATTTTAAGGGTGGTAGCCTGTCACATCCCAAGATTTTCCAAATCTTGTAATGTGAAAAATAAATAAACAAAAGAAATAATTGTTGAAATTTAGGGTGAGAAGAAAGTTTTGTTCTAAATGAAAACTTAAAATCCCATCTTGAACAAACTTTGGTTAATGTTTGAATCCAACTAAATTCAAATCAAGTGGAATGCATTCTTCATAAATACATCTGGGAATTTAAACACTTGAGAAATAAACCAAAACCCTAATGGAGGAAAATCATTTTCAAGTTATCTCTAAGACCATGGATCTGATCCATATAAAAGTTCTCAAGCAAACATTTCAAAATGATAAAGAATTACTATTAGAAATATTATAAAACCATATGAATTGGTTTCACTTAATTTGGAGCCATAGATAAAATCTTAGGAATTTAATAAGATAAGGAAATTGAATTTCCAGAGGTAATAAAGCATCTATCTAGAAATCCATGCCCAATGGTGAGCAAATAATCCTAAATATATTTAAAAGGATAAATAAATATTAAATAAGATTTTACAAATTGGAATCACCAAGTTTGGATCTATAAATAAGAAGATATGGATTTTATAAGATAAATAAAGAAATATTAAATGAGGAATATTTAAAGGCCAAATTAACTCTTGACCTAATCCATAAGCAAATGGAATAAATATAATCCAAATTCAAATAAATTAATGAATAAGCAATTTTCAAATTAATTAAGAGGGCATTAACCAAATCCTATTTTTTTGAATAAAGATAAAATCCCTATTAGAAATGATTAATTAAATCATGGGAAAAGATATTTGGAATTTACCCAAGTGGAATAAAAGTGGTTCAATAACTTAAATAAGATCAAAGAAATCTTCCAAATAAAATTTATGGAAACAAAACTTTAATTTCATTGGAATTAAAACAAATACCGAATTCAAATGATTTATAAATCATATTAAATATTTTCCAAATAATTCATGGTCAATAATTTGATACCCTAATAAACAAATAAAACCTACTGAAAAGATTTGGAAAGATTTAGATTTCAAATGGAATTTGAAAAACATTATTAAATCTTAATTGAATAAATACAAGGGCCCATTTTAAATAATTAAAAGACCCTAAAAAGAATAAAAGATTTATTCCAAAATTGAATTCAGAATGTTTTATTAATCAGTGTTTGAATCCACACAAAGTTTGACAAAGGTTTGAATTCAAATGGATGCTTGAATTGATTAAACAAAACCAAAACAGAATATTAGAAATAGAAAAGGAAAAACAATCTGAACAAAAAAATGAAAAGGAGCAGCCCAGCCCAGTCCAGGCCTAGCAGCCCACCTCTCCATATCTCCCCCGAAACATTTTCTCACCGCAGACAGAACCCACTCAGTCACTGATCACTGGCCCCCACCTCCTCTCTCTTCCTTTCACTGACCAATGGACCCCATCGCCACCTCAGCGTCTCCTTCACCCGCCCCGCTGACCACGCCTCACCGGCCGTTGCAGCCGTTTGAATGCCGGCGTGAATACGCGTTAACCACGCCATGAAACGGCCATGCAATCACGTGTACTAAAGCGCCTTCGCCCCCTCTCTCTTTCCCCTCACTCGCGAAATCCTCTACGCCACCAGGCTGCGCTAATTTTCGCTCGCGCCACCACTGGCTCCGACGACCTTTCCGGTCGATTCCGACGAGCACGAACCTCCCTACTATGCCTGCTTCACACGATCTTGTTTGCCAAAACTAGGTGCACCTGCCAGTGCCTCGCACTTACTCGCGCGTGCCCCGCAGCCTCGGCTCTGTCCATGTCTGAGCGCCATCGATGATGAGCTCGACTCCGGCGAGCCATAGTCGACGACCTCGTGCGCCCCTTGCTCACTGGTGAGTGTTCCCGTGGTCCTTGAACCCGTGTGCATCTTCCTGACGCGTTGTTTTGCTCGCTTGCGTTCCAGAGACTCGCCTCCGACGAAGTTGTGCGTGACCCGACGATAGCAGCATCTCCGGCGAGTAATCCTCGATGCTATCGTGCGCCCCTCGACGAGCTACCACCACCTTGAGCATCACCATGACCCTGCGAACCCGGTGAGCCCCTCCGTTCCTCTCCTCGCTTCCTAGATTCACCAAACCGCCGCCACCAGACACGCCGCCGCCACCTGCCGCCGCCAGCGCCGCCACTCGATGGCTAGCGTGCTAAGCACCGTAGGATTCAGATCCAAGCGCCACGATAGATTGACTAAACGAAGGGGTACGCTTGCTCCTGTGCCGCACGATCTGTTTAGATCTAACGCCCCTCGTTGCACGATCCTCACGAAGCGGTACAGATGAATAGCAACACGCCACGTGGCCCTGTCTCTTTGAATAAAAACCAGAAATGATATATTTGATGTTCCAATTTGAAAAATTCATAACTTTCAAACCACACGTCCAAATTTTTCAAATTTTATATCAATGGAATCAGAAAGACAAATCCTACCCAACCATGCCCTTTTTTTAGTAATTTGTTTCTGGTAAAATGGTTGTTTTAGCAGAAACTTGTGTAGGTATATTTTTGATATAAAATTTGTTCTAAAATGATTTTTGAGATAAAATCTTTGGAAAATAGTTTGTTTTGAACCTACTGACCATAGAAATAAATTTGTGGTTTCAAAAATATATTTGGTGAAGCAAAATAATAAACCTTTGATTTAAACCATTTCTAGTCAAATAAAAATATTGTTTATTTGTTAAAATGTTTTTTGGAGAAAACCTTTGGGAAATGTTTTGATTTAAACTCTCTGACCCTAAACACCAAGTTTTATGATTTGAAAATGTATTTGGTGAACTCTATAAAGATTATTACTTTACTAAAAGCATTTTCAATCACATAAAATATTGATTTGGTTTAAAAATGATTTATAAGTAAAATATTTTACAAATGGTTTTGCCACTTTTATAAAGTGACCAATAAGTGTTTTAGAATTTCATAACCTATTAGAAACCACTTTTGTAAATAAAACAATGTTTGGCATGCTTGCATGCATTACTTTGTTTCTATTATTTTATGTGATGTTTGCTTGAATGGTAGTTTGAAATATTGTTTGCTTGATTGAATTGTAGTGATTTGAAGAGTGTGAATATTGCAAGATCAAGGAGTGAACTTATATTCTCTACCAAAAGGCAAGTGATGCTTCATACTTTTGTCCCATTATTTTCACTATGCATTAGTGATATTTCTAAGTAGGACTTGCATGGAATTTTTCTAAGTGTAGACTATGCCAAGGGAAATCCTAGTAGATGAAACCTTTGTAGAATTTTCCTAAGTTAAGGTTCCTACCACTATCATGCTTAGCTTAGCTAGTAGAAAACAAGGGTGGAATATATATTCATACTATGGAATATTTCTAAGTCAAGGACTTGTGTTTTGTTTACTAAAACAACTAAGTGAATGAATCACCTGGGTGGAATGGAAGGAATGGTTTGTGTTGAGTGGTTCACAAGGCCCATTTCTATGGTTTACCTTGTGTATCTCACTTGTGGATGGCCACCCAGGAACAAAGAGATTTGAGATGTCAAATGTTGAGAAGCTTCAAGTGCAGCCACTTGGCATTATGGGCTCTGCCTGGATCATATAGGTTGCAATAACTTAGCCAAATGGACAATTGGTGGTAGGGATGATAGGTTGGAACGCGTCCATTCTGGTCTAAGGGAAGGCTTCTGAAAGATCTTGTCTTGGTGAAACCAAGTCTTGTGGGGAAAGTGCACCACCTCAGCAGAGTGTAAAATCTAAGTACTTAGCCATGTCCCTGGTAAAGGACAAATTGAGCATCAAGACATGGAAGCTATCAACAAACTCCTCATACCAATTTCTAAGTTAAAAACTTGTGGTTGAACAAGGGTTAAAGGATCACCAATTTCTATTGGGAGATGCCTTTGGTGATTTTGTCAAGCAAAAACTTAGTGTTTTCAAATGAGAAGGAAAATCTATTTTGAGCAAAGCAAGCCTAAGCTCCACTTAGCCAAATGCTTATAGATGATAGACTCCACTATACTATCCACTTATTATGTTGCAGGTTTGTTTGATGTTAGTGAAGTATGTTGAATAGGATTACAAGTCTACAACCAACATGTTTGCCTGTGGCACTTTGAAGATGAAGGACTCCATGCTATATATTCTGCTGCATTGTAATGTGATAGCCAAAAGAGCTATGTAAGATGTAATGAATTATTTTATACCTGGTTATAAAGTGTATTATGACCTTTGTTTCTTGATATTACATCTTAACTGTGGATGCTAGCTATTGATCCAGGGACTAGCATTGTAAACACAAGGATCTCTACCTTATTAAAGGTTGGGAACCTTACAACCTCACTTTCACCTTAACCACATAAAGATGCCTATGATAGGGGCAATGAGAGCTCAAAGCTAATGAGTACCTTTATTTTAGCATTTGGAAGCCTTTCAAACTTTTCAAAACCTTTTCACTTCCTTTTTGAGTCACCACCTATTCTATGAGCACCTTGTTGAGAGCATAGTTGTCATTCTTGTGTTTGCTTCAAAGCTTGGTTAATTATGTCATGACTTTGATGCTTGTATATCTGATATCTTTATCTCTAGTCTTCACTTGAACTTCAGAGGTGCCTTGGCATTTATATTGCGCTCTTCAAACAAAGGCAAGCAAGATACCACTCTATCATACCTTATTATGAGCATTGCAATGTTGCTTATGTTTATGTTTCTTGCTACTTATTATTCTTGAGTTGCTTCTCTTCATAGCTTGCAATGACTATTGAGTAGACTTAGTTGCATACTCTTTATTATGAATTGTCTAAGCATCTACTCCTGTGCTAAGAATATATACATCATATGAAGAAAATGTGTTCGTGAAAGTTCTTTTATCGCACTCAGTTTTCAATTGAATTGCTTGAGGACAAGCAATAAGCTAAGCTTGGGGGGAGTTGATACGTCCAAAACGTATCTACTTTCCCGAACACTTTTGCTATTGTTTCTCCTTTAAACTTATGTGATTTGGATGCAACTAACACAGACTGACGATGTTTTCAGCAGAATTACCTTGGTGTCTAGTTTTTGTGCAGAAAATTAACTATCAGGAAAAATCCCGGAAAATATGCCAAAAATCCTATTTTAGCAGAAGGTCCACGGAGCCAGAAGATGAGACAGAGAAGGGGCACAGAGGCCCACACCCCTGCCAGGCGCGGGCCCACCTCTGGCCGCGCCTAGGGGGTGTAGCCACCCTAGGCACCCCCTCGGGCTCCCTCTGCGCCTATAAGTTGCCTCTCGACCTAAAAACCAAGGGGGATTCGATAGTTTAACATAAAGAGTTCCGCTACGCCGCCGCCACCAGAAACCAAGATTTGAATCCAGAAACTCCGTTCCGGCACCTTGCCGGGACAGGGAATTTGGAGAGGATCATCACCATCGTCATCACCAACGCATCTCCATCAACTATCCATGTTTCCCTCATCCATGAGTGAGTAATCCCCCGCTGTAGGCTTGGGGATGGTAGGGATTGGATGAGTTCTATCATGTAATCGAAAAAGATTGTTAGGGCATAGTGCCTAGTATCTCTATTAGTGCTATTTGACTTTGTTGCAACTTGTTGTGCTTAATGCTTGTCACTAGGGCCCGAGTGCCATGATCTCAGATCTGAACTTATTATTGAATCATTATGATAGTATTGTTTGTGATCTTATCTACAAGTTGTGTACACATATTATTGTCCGGATCCAAAGGCCCCGAAGTGACAGAAATTGGGATAACCGGAGGGGATGGCTGTGGGGTGAGGATCACATGTGTTCACGGAGTGTTAATTCTTTGATCCAGTGCTCTATTAAAAGGAGCACCTTAATTTCCAGTAGTTCCCTAGAGGCCCCGCTGCCACGGGCTGGCTGGACAGAAGATGTTGTGCAAGTTCTCATTGCGAGCACGTATGACTATATATGGAGCACATGCCTAGGATTGTTTAGTACTTGGATGCTTGTTATTATTTATCTGCAATATCCTATATCTTGAAGTTACATGTTTAGACTTGTACATGCAACGCCCGTCCATCCATCCCTATGCCTACCGCACTCGAATCCCACTGTTTACTGTTACTGATACTATTACTCTTGTTTCATTGCTGTTGTTTCTTTGCTGTTGCTACTGATAAACTTCAGTGAGCAAGAACTATTTCCAGGTGTAGATGAATTGACAACTCAGTTGTTAAGGATTGCAAGTATTCTTTGGCTCCCCTTGTGTCGAATCAATAAATTGGGTAATACTACCTGCGAGGACTATTGCAATCCCCTACACTTGTGGGTGATCAGCCGCCACCGCAGGACCTCCCCGAGCCAGCCCCCTCCCGCGCTCTCCAGGGGCAGAGGAGGCCAAATCCTCCGCCACCCCTCCACCGCCGGCCGAGCCCCCCTGCCCTGCAACATTGCCACCCGACCCACAACCGCCAGATTTAGGGCAAGCCCAGGCCGCCCGCCACCGCAGTCACAAGGGCCAGCGTCGATGCAACCGCGCCAGCCCGCCGACCCGAGGCCAGGCCGGGAGCCCCCAATCTCCACACCTAACGTGCTGGGCATAACAAATCCGTCGTCGCCGGCGCCGCACGAGCTTTGCCCGGCGGCGAAGGGGAGGGGAGGACGGAGGGCGCGGGCTAGGGTTCACGAGTGTGCTTGCGTCGCCCTCGGGGGGATTTTTTTTCATGTTTTTCTTCTTCTTGAGAGCATATCTTTTAAACTTCTTCATGTTCAGCCTAATTACAGCCGCCTTGATCTTGTGATCATGGACCATATTTGCCAAGTGCAAATACATTACATATTTTCCCTAATGAACGATGATATCAGCCAAATGCAACTTCATTTGCATCATTGGGGGGGGGGGGTAAAATCTCTTCTTTTCTTTTTCGATTTTCTTCATTACTTCCTCCATGCCCCTTTGTTGTATTGACATCATTACTTACTCCATGCCCTATCGTTGTATCTTCTCTTCCTCCCTCCTCGTATCTTCCTTGGCCTTTTCTTCTCGTCGACTATCAAGACCAAATCATTATATAAGCATTTTTTCCTTTTAAAAAATGTCTAAGCTCGGTATTAAAAACTATAATACCACATCCACATGCAGATTCGTACAAAATTCCCAAAGAATACCAGTCGATAAAACCCGAATATAATGTACCTCGTCAAAAGAGGAGTTTTTTTAAATGAAGAAGGGGTCTAGAAGGACCCCGATGCTGCCATTACTTTTTAAAGCGGTGGGTACAAGTTATATACATGACCTCAGGTAAAACGAAATTACACAGTAGTCCTAGAATTAAGCAAGAAGGACCCTGAGATAGAAAAATAAAAGCAATCAAGTCCTTCGTTGACTCCACCGTCGAAGAATCCCGGGCCACTGCCGTCTTGCCGGGAGGAACCACTTAGCGAGAAGTCGAAGAAGCCGATCTTTGGACTCTAAGGGGCCTCCATCTGGGAGGTTGAGAGCATGCCATTCCTGCGCGCAAGCAGGCTGCCTCTGCAGCCAAAGAAGCTGGTGGCCATCCATGCCACCGAGTGGTGAGCACGACGATTTGGCAGTCGGCCGCTTCCGCAATGGAGCTCGCATCCGCCCTCGTCATCTTCCCCTCGCCACCTCGGTCGGCTAGGTTGAAGAAAGGAGTCACAGAGTGATATCCCACAAGTATAGGGATCGTGTGTAGCCTTTTCCATAAGTAAGAGTGTCGAACCCAACGATGAGCTAAAGGTAGGATAAATATTCTCTCAAGTTCTATCAACCACTAATACAACTCTACACACACTAAACGTTTGCATTATCTAGGAAATAAAACTAGAGCAACAAAACGAGTACTAGAGATAGCTTCGCAAGAAAATAAACAACAAGAAAGTAAAGCTAGTTTCTACAGCAATAAAATACACTAAACTAACAGAACCATGAGTGTGGAATAGTGGTGGTAATTGTGGTTGCTTTGTCCAAGTTTAATTGGCGAATAAATCAGGTTCATTGTCTTCGATGCAGTTTTCTATGTGGGAGAGGCTAAATATACATGTGCTTCACTACTTGGAATTACATGTACTATATAATTGGATTGTTAGCAAACATTCGTAACTACTAACTTTGTATTAAGGTTTCCCCAACCATAGCCTGGAGTTAATGGTCCTCTTACTCCCATACGTGCAACGTTCCGGTTCGCGTCCTTAGGTTTCTGTCACTCCGACAGAACTTCCCCCTTCCTATTACACATACTACAAACCCTATGATGTTTAATCCATGCGTGCACAAATATAATGGACACCAAAGGACTGTACTATATCAACATACAACTCTAATGAACCAAAGACGTTCAACCATTCAATCTAAGAACAAAGAAACTACATAAACATGACATAGATCATAGGATTATAACTTATAGCATCAAACACCATGTTTACATAGGATGGTACAAAGGTGTGTGGTAGGATGAACCACTGCATACTACGAGGATTAGGTGATGAAGATGGTGGTGAAGATGGTCAAGAGGGCGGTGGCGGCAGTGCGGAGGACTCCTTTCCCGCCGCCGGTGTCATGGGGGAGCACTGTCCCTTAGCCACCTTTCTTCATGGCTTCTTGGGATCCCTCCCCCATGGAGATGGGATCCATGGGGGACGCAAAAACGTGACTTTGGTGGCTGCAAATTCGTGGGTGGGGGTGTCTTCCATGAATTAGGTTTTCTCCCTTTATATAGCTTCTCGGATTCCTGTCACCCCATCTTGGGCTGCAGTAAATTGGGCCTAGCGGGCCCATCCGGATTCGGAATCAGCTAAATTTTATATCCAGAATGTTTTTCGCGAAATTTCCTACAACTTTTTAGTCGAAGAGTGTTCCGTTTGACGCCGTCTTCGACTTGGAACGTGACCATCTTCAAAAAGAGTTCCGAGACAGATTTCTGGAAAATCCCAATTTGACTCCAACAAGGATTCCACTGGTATTCTTGATAATTCCTACACATCAAAGTGTAAAACAAGAATATTGTGCACTTTTGCAACTATTAGTAGGTTAGTCGAAATAACTCATGAACTTTATATAAAAAAGTGTCAAAAGCATAATAATAGCATAAAACGATCAAAAATTATAGATACGTTATGGACGTATCAACATCCCCAAGCTTAGTTCCTGCTCATCCTCGAGTAGGTAAACAATAAAAACAATATAATTTTTAAGGTGACATGCACCATCATAATCTTGATCAAACCATTTGCAAAGCATGGATAAATGGGATCAAAGTACTCTAAACATGAGCATGAAAGATGTAGTTATAACAATAATACATAGCAACCAAGTTGCAATATGAAAAGGTTACAAACAAAGATCATGAATAACAATGCATTAAAAAATGTTTGTTTGTTTCACATAAATAAAACATAATAAGAGTGGTATTCAACTTGTCCCTCATGGTATAGCAAATCATAAATGCATAGGACACCTCCAAAGTTCATAAGGGTGAGTAGATACAAATAGTTCAAGACAAGAAATATCAACCTTATGAATCAATCAACAAGTTTTGGGACAATGCACATAGAACTAAGAATGACAACTATGCTCTCTTAATTGGTGCCTAAGGATAGAAGATGGAGACTCAATATAATAGTGGAAGAAAGACCCTTCAAAGGGAAGCAGGGATTTCAATAAAGAGCTTTCAAAAATTATGGTACTGGTTAGCTTTCAGCTCTCATTGCCCCTATTATAAGCATCTTGAAGTGATTAAGGTTAAATGAACAAACTATGGAGCATATGCTTGACAAAGTATAAGTTGGCAATCTCATGTCCCCTGAATACGAGGGACGCTCCTCATGCTACTCAAGTTTTGTTACTGGTAAGTTCTTGTCATAGTAAGTACATGTGTATCCTAGAGAACCACTAATGGGGTACCCCATAATGAGCATCTTAGCAATCTTCTTATTTACCATGGGAAAATGGTGATTTTTTCTCTCTTTCCTCTTTTCTCATCTTTTTTCCTTTTCTCAATCTCTTTTTATAAGAAGAATGCATAGATTGCTCACTATGGTGATGCTGCAAGTTTCCACCATGATTAGGCATGGCTTAGGCTAGCGGCCCAGGCGTTTCTCTAACACACATACATAACTCCATGTACTTACAAGATCCCCTTTCATTCCACACCAACGACATCCATAAACAAAAGAGCATGATATCAAATGGGTACAATGTACATGTGTAATGTTGAAAGCGTTCCCCGTGACAGCATGGTTCTACTAATTCCAACGTATAAGTGCAAGCATATAATACATATAATACAATGGTTTAAGTTTATTAGGGGGAAGAAAAATGAAGTGTGCCATCAAGTTTGTGAGATCTTTAATCACTAACTTTCACATAATAAGTTTAGTTTGGAAGATAGATAAAACAAGAATATACTTGGAATGATGTAACACACCATGCATAGAAATTTATGGTGAACACTTTAGAATAACTTGGTTTCTTGGGAGTTAGATGCATGAGTAGAGCTTACTCAATACAAGTGGAGGCTAGCAAAAGACTGGGAGCGACCAACTAAGAGAGCAATAATGGCCATAATCATGCAGAGCGACAAAACATTACTAATCAAAGCATAAAGTGGTACCACAAGTCAAAAAATAAATGATCATAGAGGCTACGGTGACTGTTTCATAGTCATAACATGGTGTGATCATGTTCCAAGTCAACCTAAACAAAGCATCAAAGGAGAATACCACAATATTATGCTTTTGTATGCTAAAACAACCATGATTTCAAGGCACATTAAGCAATCCCAATTGTTTGGAACAAGTCATGCTACAACAATAACCACTAAGCATAGATTTAAAACAACATCGAGCATGACATGATAAGGTTTAGGCCGATCAAAAAAACTCCTTTTGTACCACTTATAATCATGAAGCTTCCTACTCTTTTCCAACCCAATCAACTTATTTGAAACAACATAGCGAAAATGGGGGTCCAGCCACTTTATTCAAGCAAACTAAGAAAACAAAAACCAAAATTGAAAACTAAGACGCTCCAAGAACAACATATCAGTGCATGAAACAATAAAAACGAAGTGTCTAGAAAGACCTGAGATTTTTATTGATGAAGAAGGGGATGCCTTGGGCATCTCCAAGCTTTGACGCTTGTACCTCTTGAATATTTCTTGGGGTGACACGGTGTGGCATGCCCAAGCTTGAGATTTTTTCCATTATTCATCTCATTACATCATTCTTTCCTTACACCTGAAAATTTTCCTTCATACAAAACTTCACACAATCTTCATTAGCAACATTAGTGCATTCAAAATATAATAGACCTTTGGGTTTAGTTTCAAAACAGCAAAACTTTCACTAAAGACACAATCTACTATAGAAATTCCCTAAAAAAGCTCAATTTCCCAAAAATAACCCAAAAAGGAATCAATAAGAAGCAAATGCAAATAATTGCAGAAATCTGTCAAAACAGACCAGCGGGTATAAACCGATTTTTTCGAAGACCTTCTGTTGATCAAATAAAAAATTGTTGTACTAACGAAAGTTATCTAACAACCTGGGGAATTTATTCAGAAAAATACAGGTCAATCCGACTTACATAGATTTTTCAAGAATTTTTACAGTGGAGCACAAAAATCTGTTCCGGGACAACAACTCCCAAAATCTTACTTCCCTCTCATTAGAGGTTATTCTTGGCGCAAAAAAATCAAATAAAAAGGATAAGGAGAGGTTATTACAGAAGTAATAATTTTCAAGACTCAAGAAAACTATTGGGTTATCTCCCGAGAAGTACTTTTCTGTAACGCCTTTAAGTTAGGCACAAGAAGCAAGATTCAAGTATTTTCAAATAAAGAAGCATTAAGAGCAACTTTTGTTTTAATAGGAGAGGCAAAAGGTATTCTATACCTTTATTGAATGAGAATTGATATTTAATGGTGCCTTCCTTAAGTTTAAAAGCTTCCATTGGAAGATTTGTTTTGGTTTCATAGGCGTGAACACAAGTGTTCAAGGTCGACCGCCACTTAACCATTACTCATCTTTCCAATCACTTTCCTTTTTGAAAATGTTTTTAGGTAACAAGTACAACTATTTTTTTTGTAATTGGCAATCCCTATCCATACTAAGATAGAGACCAACTTAAAACTGAAAGTAAAAACTACTTAGAGATAAAGCAAACAAGTGCACACAAGAATACTCACCCACACGCTATTGCTCCCTGGCAACGGCGCCAGGAAAGGTCTTGATATCCCACAAGTATAGGGGATCGTGTGTACCCTTTTAGATAGGTAAGAGTGTCGAACCTAACTAGGAGCTAAAGGTAGGATAAATATTCTCTCAAGTTCTATCAACCACTAATACAACTCTACGCACACTAAACGTTTGCATTATCTAGGAAATAAAACTAGAGCAACAAAACAAGTACTAGAGATAGCTTTGCAAGAAAATAAAAAATAAGAAAGTAAAGCTAGTTGCCGCAGCAATAAAATACACTAAACTAACAGAACCATGATTGTGTAATAGTGTTGGTAATTGTGGTTGCTTTGTCCAAGTTTAATTGGCGAATAAATCGGGTTCATTGTCTTTGATGCGGTTTTCTATGTGGGAGAGGCTAAATATACATGTGTTTCACTACTTGTAATTACATGTACTATATGACTGGATTGTTAGCAAACATCCGATAACTACTAACATTGCATTAAGGTTTCGCCAACCATAGCCTTAAGTTAATGGTCCTCTTACTCCCATACGTGCAACGTTCCGGTTCGCGTCCTTAGGTTTCTGTCACTCCGTCAGAACTTCCCCCTTCCTATTACACATACTACAAACCCTATGATGTTTAATCCATGCGCGCACAAATATAATGGACACCAAAGGACTGTACTATATCACCATACAACTCTAATGAACCAAAGTCGTTCAACCATTCAATCTAAGAACAAATAAACTACACAAACATGACATAGATCATAGGATTATAACTTATAGCATCAAACACCATGTTTACATAGGATGGTACAGAGGTGTGTGGGAGGATCAACCGCTGCATACTAGGATGATTAGGTGATGGAGATGGCGGTGAAGATGGTGAAGAGGGCGGCGGCGGCAGCACGGGGGACTCCTTTCCCGCCGTCGGTATCATGGGGGAGCGTCGTCCCTTAGCCACCTTCCTTCATGGCTTCTTGGGAGCCCTCCCCCATGGAGATGGGATCCATGGGGGAGGCAAAACGTGGCTTTGGTGGCTGCAAATTCGTGGGTGGAGGTGTCTTCACGAATTAGGTTTCCTCCCTTTATATAGCTTCTCGGATTCCCGTCACCCCATCTTGGGCTTCAGTAAATCGGGCCTAGCGGGCCCGTCCGGACTCAGAAACAGCTAAATTTTATTTTCAGAACATTTTTCGCAAAATTTCCTACAACTTTGTAGTTGAAGAGTGTTCCTTTTGACGCCGTCTTCGACCCGAAACATGACCATCTTCGAAAAGAGTTTTGAGATATATTTTTGGAAAATCCCAATTTGACTCCAACAAGGGTTCCACTTGTATTCTTGATAATTCCTACACATCAAAGTGTAAAACAAGAACATTGTGCACTTTTGCAACTATTAGTAGGTTAGTCCAAATAACTCATGAACTCTATATAAAAAGAAGTGTCAAAAGCTTAATAATAGCATAAAACCATCAAAAATTATAGATATGTTATGGACATATCACGGAGACATCCAGAAGCAGCCGAAGATGCTTATTACTGAGAGTTGCTATCGGAGCACCGATCTGCTTCCGCCATGGAAGATAGAAAACGGACGCCGACAGCGGCCAGCTCGTGCCACGCCACAGCAGCAACTTGGCCAACCCTCTCCACCAACCTCCAGATCCAGCCATCCCGACGCCATGCCTTGCCTCCTCCTCACTGCCACGGCCGGCAAGGATGCAAAGCAGCAGCAACATGCCATAGATGAGGAGAAGACCATGGTCTTATTGTGGAGATCCTGGAGATCTGCAACTCCATGGCTTGCCTTGACCACCAGGGCCTCACCAACGGAGCTCCATCTCGAGATGTTCGGGATTCGACCGGAGAAATACCCAACCCTACTCCAAACTACCAACAAGCAGCCGAAACACCTATACCTAATCCTAGTATCTAATCCGACACATCCCCTCGCCCTCTCCAACCGGCAATGCCAGCGTAGAGATGTCGGGGGCGGCTCGCTTTTCCTTCGGGGACTCTCAAGTAGGGAGATGTTGGCGAGAGCAGGGGAGGAGGCGGGGGTACAAAATAAAAATTTGATGATGTTTGTAACATGTCAAAAGAGTAGTAGGTGCTCCCAACGGGCTCGCAGTCCCCTTGTGTGTCCCACGAAGCCATCGGCAGCGGCGGGCTCACGAGAATGATAGGTAACAGTGGGGCGAATGGAGAGAGCTGCAGCCGACGAAGCTAGGAAGAGGAGTGACAATAGAAAGGGCATTCATGACAGCTCTAGTGATCAGGAGGTTGTGTGATCCTAGAGATGCTCTACAAAGCCCTAGGCGGCTATGATGGTGCCGGCAGATTAGTTCTAGAGCTTCTTTTACTGCCGAATTAGGGTCGGATGAAGAGCGGTGGGGTGCAAAACGGTGGAGGGTGTTGGAATTCGCATAGATGTATGGTCTAAGGATAGACTAGGACTCTACGTCTTATACTCCAAGTCTCCACCTATCCCATGTAACTCTATATCTTTATAAATCCCCATAAAGGTAATTGTCAACAATCTAATACAAGTATGTGTACGTGGGGCTCCAGGGATATGCATGTGACACCGACGAATTCGCCGCGCGGAAATTCATCGACATGGCCGGCAACCGTGACTCCCTGCCACCATCTCGATCTATGCCGATCTACACTGCATCAAGCTGAAGTACATCGACCCGAACATCTAAATCAAGTTGTATGACTACACCAAGATCTTCGTCAAGTTCTACATCTCCAACAAAAATCATTTCCAAGGTCTACATCACGTGGTCTAAAACCGCCACCATCACAGCCTGGTGCTCTGCTAGGGCGATCACACAATCGCCTCGCCCGCTTGGTAAAAAAACCCGTTGCCTCTGTTGATCCCGGGCAATCTGCCGCAGCCATAAAAACCTTGTCGCTGCCGCTTGCCTTTTGCCCCGGCCGCTGCCTACAAAATCCTACAACCAAAAACTCGCTGCCGCCGCAGATACCTACCACCGCTGCCCAAAAACCCAACGCTGCTCCAGACCCTACCGCGACGCACAAAAACCTAAAACCCTATGACACATACCATGCAATTTTTTGCACCTCCGTCGCTATCGGCTACAATGAACAGGACAACCTCGACCACGTATACATCACGACTGGCTACCTTTACATCGACATCAAGAACAACGTCTACACAAACTCAAGAACTCTAGTCAACAGCGTTCACATCATCACTTAGGTCCACGCCACTCCCGCTGTGACTTCGGGAGGGAAGAGAGGCACTAGAAGGGGACACAATCACCGCCCCTAGGTGTCAGCCATGATCATGTCCACGCAGGTGATGATGGCAAGGAGGAAGACGATGCAAGAACATGACTTCAAATCGGTCAAGCGTCCGCATCACTCCCGCTATGACTAAGGGGGATATTAGAATGCGTATGTTGGGTTCGCAGCATAGAAAACAAAAAAATCCTATGATGGGAACCACTAAGTACCAAGATCTATCTACTAGATAGAAGCAACGGGTGGATATACATCCATAGAGAACATACCCTTGTAGACCGACAAAGTTTAACGAGGTTGTACTCATGGATGATGTAGTCGAACGGTTGCCGATCTCAAGATCGAGAAGAAATCCAGCGCCGCAAATCAGCAGCGCATCCGTGCTCGCACACACGTTCAAGCCACCGAACAATGTTGGTTGTGCTTGGTGCACTTCGTTGGAAACCCCAAGAGCAAGGTGTGATGAGCACAACAGCTAGTTTTCCCTCAGTAAGAAACCGAGGTTATCGAACCAGTAGGAGGAAGGAAACGTCCCAAAGGTATTGCAAGCAACATGGAAACCTGCAGAACACAGACTCAAGACTTTGCCCCAACGAATCAGTGAGGTTGTCAAGCTCACCGGTTTGCTGTAACAAAGGATTAAACGTATGGTGTGGAAGGTAATGGTGGTTTGCAGCAAGTAAACAGTAACCGTGGAAGATGTATCAATGGTAAAGATTGGACCGGGGTCCATAGTTCACTAGAGGTGCTCTCCTTAGATAAACAACATGGCATGAAGGGTAAACAAATTACAGCAGGGCAATTGATAGGAACTGAGCAAGGCATAAAAATGCAATACCAGACAAAAAGATCATATGATATTCGATTGGGCAATACAACAAGATACATAGACTGCCATCCAACTGCATCTATGACTGGTAGTCCACCGTTGGGTTATCATCCGAACCCCCTCCGGCATTAAGTTTCAAGAAACAGACAACTACTTTAAGCAAAGTGTGTAAGGTAAACAATCCACTTGTTCCATGAACAAGAGACCGGTGTTTTCTCCCTAGTGGCAATAGCACATCTACAACCAAAGAGATTTCTGTCACTTCCCTTGGGAACTAGAGGCATGAACCCACTATCGAGCATAAATACCCCCTCTTGGAGTCACTAGCAACTACTTGGCCAAGATAGCTACTAACAACAAAGAGCATGCAAGATCACAAACAACATAGACATGATAGAATCATAAGACAAAACCATTAATAAATCTGACATAGTAATCTCAATATCCATCGGATCCTCGCAAACACAACATGCATGATTACAAATAGATTAGATATTGATCATGAATGGAGCTCACAAGATCTATACATGAAAGCACAAGGAGGAGATACAACCATCTAGCTACTACATGGACCCGTAGTCCAAGGTGGAACTACTCACGCATCATATCGGAGAAGAAGGCCTCCGGGATGATTTCCCCTTCGGCAGGGTACCAGGAAGAACTTTAGACCCCCCGATCTACGGACGATGGTGGCGGCGGCTACAGACGGTTTCGTGGAGTTTTAATCGGGTGCCTAGGGTTTCTGCATCAGGGGCTTCTTATAGGCGAAGAGGCGAGGTAGGGGGTGCCCGGAGGGCCCACACCCTGCCCATGCGCAGGCTAGGCTTGGCTATGCCTAGGGGGGTGTGGCCACCCCGTGGCGCCCCTCCGTATCGTCTTCTGGATTTGTGTCGCCCACGGTAAAATATTGGCTTTGGCTTTTGTCCCATCCAATTCCGAGAATATTGATTTTCTGCCTTTATGGAACCAAAATTAGAAGAAAACAGGCAACTGGCACTATGTCAACTTGTTAATAGGTTAGTTCCAGAAAAGATATAAAACACCTCAAAGTATAGACAAAGCAAAACAAAGTAGATACTAAACAAGCATGGAGCATCAAAAATTATAGATACGTTATTGACGTATCAAGCATCCCCAAGCTTGACTCCTGCTCGTCCCCGAGTAGGTAATTGATAAAAATAATAATTTTTGAGGTGACATGCACCATTAAAACCAAGATCAAACCATTTGCAAGCATTGAAAGCTGGGATCAAAGACCTCTAAACATGTGCATGAAAGATGGAGTTCTAACAATAATACAAAGTAACTATGCATGCAAAATGAAAGGCTACAAACAAAGATCATGAATAGCATGCATTGAAAAACGTTTGTTTGTTTTCACATACAGAAAACATGGAATAGTGGCAATCAGCGTGTCCTTCATAGAGTAGCAAATATATGCATAGGACACCTTCAAATTTCACAAGGGTGACTAGATACAAATAGCACAAGAACAAGTAATATCACAATATGCATCAATCAATAAGCTTTGGGACACTGCACATAGAACTAGGAATGGCAACTATGCTCTCTTAATGGTGCTTAAAGGTAGAAGGTGGAGACTCAAAAGTAGTGGAAGAAAGGCCCTTCATAAGGGAAGCAAGGATTTAAAGTTTCAAAAAGAGCTTCCAAAAATTATGGTACTTGTTAGCTTCGACCCTCATTGCCCCTATCATAAGCATCTTGAAGTGGTTAAGGTTAAAGTGAACAAACTATGGAGTATATGCTTTACAAAGTATAAGTTGGCAATCTCAAGTTCCTTGAATACGAGGGCCACACCGCATTCTACTCAACTTCAGTCACCTGTAAGTTCTTGTCATTGTAAGTACATGCGTATCATAGAGAACCGCCAACGGGGTACCCCTTGCACATGGTACATGAGTTATCCCATAACCAAAATGACAAGGCAAGCAGACAATGAGCATCTCAACGATCTTTTTATGTGCATATCTTTTTATTGAGGATGCTTCATAGATAGCTCACTATGGTGATGCTGCAAGTTTCCACCATGATTAGGCATGGATTAGGCTAGCGGACCAGGCGTTTATCTAACACAAAATACATACTCCATGGACTTACAAGTTCCCTCTTTATTTCACACCGGTGACATCCGTAGACAAAAGAGCATGATATCAACTTAGTACAAAGTACAAGTGCAATGTTTAAAACGTTCCCCATGACAGCATGGTTCTGCTAATTCCAACGTATAAGTGCAAACATATACAACATAGACGACGCAATAGTTCAAGTTTATTAGGGGCAAAGAATATAAAGTGTGCCATCGAGTTTGTGAGGGCTTTAATCACTAAGTTTTCACATACCAAAATAGTTTTAAATTGGAAGATAGCTGAAAACAAGAATATACTTGGAATGGTGTAACACACCATGCATAGGAATTTATAGTCGATACTTTGGAATAACTGGGTTTCTTGGGAGTTGGAAGCATGAGTAGAGCTTACTCATACAAGTGGAGGCTAGCAAAAGACTGGGAGCAACCAACTAAGAGATCAATAGTGGCCATAATCATGCAGATCGACAAGGACTAGATGATCACAGAGGCTATGGTGACTTGTTCATAGTCATAACATGGTGTGAGCATGTGCCAAGTCAACCCAAACAAAGCATCAAAGGGGAATACCACAATACTATGCTTTTGCATGCTAAAACAACGCATAATTTCTTCAAGGTACACTAAGCAATCCCAATGACTTGGAGCAAGTCATGCTACATCAATAATCACTAAAAATAAGGTCAAAACAACAACTAGCATGTCATGCTAAAGTCTAAGTCACAGTCAATGCAAGATTCTCTTGCACTTCCAAGCAAGAACTTTCTACTCCTTTCCCACACCAATCGACTTATTTGAAACAACAGTGCGAGAATGGGGGTCCAAACTACTTTACTCAAGCAAACCAAACAAACTAAGCAAATCAAACAAAAACTAAGACGCTCCAAGAACAACACAACTGTGCATGAAACAATAAAAACAAAGTGTCTGTTGAATAATAGAGCAATTTACCAAGCGAATTATCCATAATAAACGCTAGATAAAACATGATTAGAATAATAGGCAATATACTAATCATGTGAAATAGCGAATACATATTAAGGCATATAACCAAATAAACTACAAGGCATAAAACTTTGGATATGATCAGAACAAGATTGAGACAGAAGATATCACTAGTGCAGAACGGCCCATGCGTCCCGGTTGGTAAGAGCCATTAGTCCCGGTTGCCCAACCGGGACGGGGCAATCGGGACTAAAGCTCTAACCATTAGTCCCGGTTGCCCCACCAACCGGGACAAATGGGTGCACGCATGGCGACAAAGCGAGGGTGGAGCATTAGTCGGTTCGTAACACGAACCGGACTAACTCTTCTTCTTTGGCAGAGATTTGGCTCATTTCTCCGCCATGAGAATTCATTTTGCACATTTTGTTGCGGCAGCATTTTCGCCACTTTTTTGTGCAGAGAATTCATTTAGGTTGTTTTATTGTTTATTTAGTGTTTTGCACTTATCAATGAAGGAACCTTGTATTACACAAGATCATCATGACAATATTACATTCAATACACGGATCGAGTTCATGCACTACATACAAAAGTATTCCCTTGTCTATACGGATCGAGTTGCTATTTTTACAATCCCTATTGTCTATACACAGAGAATAGTATTCCCTTTCGGGTTTAGGACTTCGCATCCAAGAATCCCGCCAATTCCTCTGAATTGCTCGTATGCGATCCTTTGGCGAAGACCGTCCGTAGACGTTCGATCTGATTTAAAAAGGAGTCACCTATATGAATATGAAACTAAACACAATTTGATTGTAATTAAAAACTATAGAAATTGTTTACATCGTGAGTTGCTCTAAATTTCTGCCCTTCTCATCGCACGTCGCCGGATGAACTCGCATACATAGTATCCACATAGATTGTTACACGGTCCTGCGTCGGGCACTTTACGAGATCATAGTTCAATCAAAATAATAATCAAGCATGATAATAACTGTATCAAAACTAGAATCAAAGAGATGCGGATATAGCTAGTGGTGCTTACATCTAGTGGTTGAAATGTAAGCTCCTCTTTCCAAACACCCCTAGCCTTGTTGGTGAACTGTTTCAGCGCTGCCGTGAAAAGCGAATAAAAGAAGTTATTAAGTACTTGATATCATAAAATTCACGAGCGTTGCCGATATAGTGTCGTAATGATTAGAATTACCGGAGAAGTATCTGCATGTCCTTCCACGTCTCAAGGGGTTTATGTTTGAGTCCATGACTAGTACACGCCCTTTGTCAAGTTGAATGATTAACGAATATAGTGGAAGCTGCGAATGCATAACTAATCAATTATATACTTAACATCGAAAGCGAAATAGAAAGTGTATACAAGACAATAACACTCACTCGAAGTTGTAAGGAAAAAGTATTTCCTTTGGTTTCTTGAAACCTTAACGCGTGTACTATATTATCCTCCGTATCCTCGGGGCTTATTTTGAGATTAGCTTCATGAACCCAATATGGGTCAATGAAGCCAATATCATAGATTTGTCCTCCGCTGCATTCGAGAATCTTCATTACGCATATTACGTATGATTATATACATGCAATAAACAAAGTGAGATAGTGGAGACTAAGTTAATTACGAATTAGTACTTACGCACACAGGCACCGATGAGCGATTTGTCCAAGGCGTCTTGATTGAATAATTGAAATAGCTCAACAAATTCAATGGATATCATGTCATCACTTTCTTTCCGTGATGCTTTTTGTAACCCTCAAGACTATCCGATTAGCCCGCCCTTGTGGCGTGCATGTACCGTTATGCAATCTTAGCATTTTTGTTGAAAGATTGTTTACCTACTCAGTTTGACGAGAGGTTTTCCGCATCGGTATTTGTATGCTACTTCACTCACGGGAAGAACTCTAACTGGGATAAGTCTGGGCAATACTCATACCTTGAGCAGCAACTTCTCCAGATTGTAACTACCTGGATCATCGCTCTTGCCCCATATTTGCTCGACCCACATTGGTTTGAGAAATCACCTTGAGAGGCGCAAGTCTGTTTGCTTGTTCTCAGCTGCAACAGATTTCCGCTTGCATCGATCTTTGCTCTTGAGGCTTTTGTGCCGCATGTGACTTGAGAATAGAACGCTCATAGTCGATGACAGCTTTGGCTCGGGTTGATGAAGAGTCTTTAGCATTTTGAACACTTTGGATTTTTCTTCTTTGGTCTGGGAACTCGCTCTTTCGGCCGCCTCGGCTTAGCAAAAACGCTGTCGTCGCATCAACGATCGCCGATCTCCTCTTCAAGACAGATCATAAGCTCTCTTGGGAGGAACCGTTGGTACTTTTGGAAGAGGCTCTTGTTTACGTTCGGCGATCGCCACGACGACAAGAGCGATACGCTTACGCTTTTATCCCGAGGCGCGATGGCTCCCGGGCGATGGCTGCACGAAGACGGTGAGGCGACGGAGCCGGTGAGGCGACGAAGACGGCTGCAAGCGGCGACCTCGGCTGAGACGGGTGAGGCGGCGAAGATGGCCTTGGCGTGTGATTTGAAGCACGATACAATCCTTGACCATAGAATGGTGGCGTTTTGCGTCACCCGACGCCACATCCCTTCACCGCAGGGTAGTGAAGATCCAAAACCTCAAAGGTGGGCATGATTTCATCCACGCGACAACAGCGTAGCCCTCCGGAACCGACGACGTGGTAAGTTGGTGTGGGTCCAATTGGTAAGGCATAGCCGCCGCCACCTTCATTGATATGTTCACAACTTTGACATGTAGCTCGCAGCAGTGTCATCTACGTGATATCATCCTTTGGGTAGCCAACAGGAGCCATCGTCGGTGCATCATCGGCATAGCCATTGTCATCACCCGGACCTCGGTGGAAGCCTGCCTTTTTCGATTATTCGATAGGCCGATAGCATCGAATGCGGTGTCTTCTGAGATGGGGCGCCGTAGTACTTGCTCTTTAAGTGAGTTAATTTCATCTTGTTGTTGCTTTAATCGTTCTTCAATTAAACGCATTCGCTCTTTCGACTTTCGCTTCAACTGCCTGTCCTTACTCCTCACGGCTTCTATCGGATATTTCTTCCTCTCTTGAAACCCAGTCCTCCATGATTGGGAGCCTATTGTGCCTCGTGTTCGTCCATCATGTTCCTTATTTCCAAGGGTGAGTGAGCTCATCATTCTCTCTATCGGGAATGAAGTCCCCATCTTTAACACCTTTCTTGCTTTTCTCATCCTCTCGATTGGCAAGGGTCTTCTTTATGTCGTATGGTATATATACACCTCCTTCCGAGTCCAACGTGCCCCATGCCCGTAAAACCAATTCCTTGCACGTTCTACCCAATCGTCTGTCTGCGGGTGATATTTTTATCACGGTTCTGCTCAAGTTTCTCCCACTTAGGAATGCCACCAGCCACCTTGCCCCATAGTATGGTGATACTTCTTGTTAGCGACATTCAGCTTATTCTTCTTGACATTTCCTTAGCTTTTCGATGTCTTGTATTCCACAAACTCAGCCCGAATGGTTTTATCTTCTCAAACCGAGTGTTCTTGAAATCGAGTCTTCTCTTTCACGACATAGTCAAGGTGCAATCTTTTCTTCCAGGTGAAACTTGGGGCCATCTTCTTCAAAGCCCACTCGACCTTAGCCTCCATGGCTCTCCCATGTTGTAAGGCGTCCTCAATCGGATCCTCCGCATTTGGATCCAGCTCTATCTTCGATAGTTTGAAATTAACCATGAGCCTCTTCCACAAGAAATCTTTGGCGTGGTTAGGGACAAATAAACATGTTCCCTCTTCATCCGCATTAGGGCCTATTCCAATTTCTAATGGTGATCGGGATTAAGTCCCTAACGATTACTCGCATTGTGCCACAAATTTGGTTGCGACAACCGGAGCTGTCGCTGCCTACATCTGACATCTTCGATCTGAACCTCTCATGGTCTTCCAACTTTTTGGTTGTGCCTCGTCGCTCTTTTCGGAGATTCCTTCGATCAGAGGGCTAAAAGAAGAAAGATCGTCGTTACTATTTCTATATAGATAGCAGATGATTAATTAATGAATTGATTTATATTACATGCACCTGCCGAGCGGTCGTCTTCTCGGTTACACAAGGCATCGCCTTCTCCCTCGGGAAGGAAACACCTTCAACCTCAAACAAGTTGTCTACTCCGGTAAAAGAGGATCACCCTCACGGAGTTGTTCGAACGTTGATACGTCTAAATTATCTTCCCCACGGATCACACCTTGGATCAACTCTTCCTTTTCTTCGTCTCGGCGTGTGGGTCCATATTTTACATAGGTGGAAAAGCGAATAAGTCAAAGCGGCTAAAGGAGAAAGTTAAGGAGAAACCCTAAAATATACATACACAATAAAAAATGAAGAGAAACCCTAAACCTAGATACAAAAGGAAACCATGTAGTAGATAGGTAACTCTAGCTAAAATCAACTAAAATCAATATTCCGGAGTTCTGAGGGGTGTAACCTAGTTCGGAGAAACCTCCGATGCATATGAGAGGGGAACATGAGTATAAGGCTACAAAAGGGAAACTATCCAGAGATAGGTAAGACTAGATACTAACAAAATACCATATTGGAATCGATTTAAGAGGGTTCGAATGCCTGGCGAAGGCACATCGTCGAACCCACATGCACCTAAGGGGTATTAATGATTCCTTATCTAACCACAGTGACTGACAATGTGAATCGGGTCTGGGGCTACCCACATTGACTGACCAGTGGGGTCGAAGACCAATAATACCAAACTAATTAATAAACCTAATAATACCTAACTAATAATAAACCTAATAATGAAACAAAAGAAAGGAAACAATCAACACATGGCATCGATGCAATGCTCAAGCAAGTATGATGATATGACAAGTTAATTTGCATTGGAATGTAACCCTAAGACATGCTCGACGATTTAATCGGGGTTCAACGGGGTGAAAACCCTAACTCGGGGAAACTCCGGAACATATGAGAGGGGTGCATTGTTTCTTCTAATTATACTTGTCATTTAAATTGTTGAACAATGCATGATTATAGGTTAAATAGATAGGTTTCATTTTTCTGAACAATTTGATATATTATTTGTATTTTTCTGACTTATAAATAAAAGATATTGAATTTACAAGTTTATATCAATTTAGGAATTATTAAATCATTTAAAATTGAATTCTTGTGTCAATATGACATCAGCAAAAGGGTTGGGTTTTTTACCAAGAGAACCTAGCCATCATCGAGTGGGACCTAGGCCACATCGCAAGCCACCGTGGGCCACGCCGTGCATCACAGCAGCGGCGGTGAAAGCGGCGGTGGAGGAAGCAATGGCGGCGACGATGCACCACCACGAAGAAGAGAGGGAAGAGGCGAGGAGGCGTCGCGTACACCGCGGCGGTGGGAAAAGCCGATGCGTCGGCAGGAAGCGAGAAGGCGGCCGCGGTCGTCGAGAAGACGGCCTGGCGCCTAAGACGCTGGAAGAGACGCGGGTGGCGGAGGCGGGCGTTGACTGAGCCGCTACTGAGGCAAGCGACGGTGGCGGCGGCTGCGGCGTCATCGTCGGCGATAAGCGGAGGCAGAGGGAAGGGAAGAAGAAGAGGAGGCAGCCTGTTATAACTAAAGGCCTTTAGTCAGGCTCCAACCGGGACTAAAGGATACGTCCGGTTGGAGCCACCAACCGACCTATAATCAATTTTCAGCAGTGAAGGGGCGCTGAGGACTCTTCTCGGTTGGTGGCTCCAACAGGACGTATTCTGTTTTCAAATTTTTTCAGCTATTTTCTCTCTGTTCCCGCCTTTTTTTTATTTTGGGGTTTAAATTTGTAATGTTTTTTAAATGATAATTAATTTGGAATTTAGAAAAACTTTAAACATAAAAAGTGTTTGGATTTGAATAAATAATTCGAAACCATTTTCTGTTTTTGAAAATAATTTATGTAACCATTTAAAATATGAACCATTTACAATTAAAATGAATTAACTTATATTTTTTAATATCAATTTGGAATTTAGAAAAACTTTAAATATAAGAAGTGTATGGATTTGAATAAATAATTCAAAACATATTCTATTTTTAAAAATAATTAATGTAACCTTTTAAAATGAATTAACTTATCTTTTGAATATTAATTTGGAATTTAGAAAACTTTAAATATAAGAAGTGTATGGATTTGAATAAATAATTCAAAAACATATTCTATTTTAAAAATAATTAATGTAACCTTTTAAAATGAATTAACTTATATTTTTGAATATTAATTTGGAATTTAGAAAAACTTTAAATATAAGAAGTGTATGGATTTGAATAAATAATTCAAAAACATATTCTATTTTTAAAAAATAATTAATGTAACCTTTTAAAATGAATTAACTTATATTTTTGAATATTAATTTGGAATTTAGAAAAAATTTAAACATAAAAAGTGTTTGGATTTAAATAAATAATTCAAAAACATTTTCTGTTTTAAAAAATAATTTATGTAACCATTTAAAATATGAACCATTTACAATTAAAATGAATTAACTTATATTTTTTAATATCAATTTGGAATTTAGAAAACTTTAAACATAAGAAGTGTTTGGATTTTGAACTTATATGCGGTTTTTTTGAATTTATTATGCCGTTTTGAATTATGAATTTCTAACTATGGTCGAACCGGTGTGCATGAAGATAGGGGCGGACATCGTTAGAACTTGCATTGGATCTCTGAAGAAACCACATATTGCGAGTCTAAAATGATTTTTCAAAAAATCACGGCGATAGATCATGTACGTAGTACAAACCGGACCCACTTCACTGCCGATTAAAACGACGTTTTTGCATTACGAAGCGGCATTTTGGTGGTTACTTCACAAAGCGACCGTTTTTTGCGCTCGGAAAATGGAAAAGGGCTTTTCAATGCGAAAAGGAAAACTTCCTCCAACATTGTTCTCCATACCAATGTCCACACACATGCATAATATGGGCACAACATCACAAACTATGCCGTGATTCAAGACATAACATCGGTCATTTGGACCGAAAGCCATGAAACCTCGAACATGATAGGTAATTTTATGAAGGTTTTTTAAACATGATCATTGTTAAGACACATTTAGTCGAATGTAGTCACAAACCGACTAAAAATATTTTCCGCCATTTCCCACCTCTTCGCCAAGTTTTCCGCCTTTCCTTTCTACTAGAGCTTTTAGTCCGGATGTAGTCACTAAGGGACTAAAGATATTTCCGCCATTTCCCAAAGCTTCACGCCAAGTTTTCCGCCTTTCCTCTATATTTAGGGTGATCGTGTCATGGCTATCCACACATCCACACCTTCCTCTCTTAGAACAATGGACAACGCCTCTTGGGCCATTCGACCCTCGAGGAGACCGAGGCTGGCGCCCAACTACCCTTGTCCATCGGTGTACCGCCACGGCCATTGGATCTGAAGCTGGAGGGTTCTGTCCCTCCTGTCCCTCAAGGTTCCGTGACGCCAGCGGCCATCACAAACCACTTCTACCACGAGCTCACGCCGAGCAGCGGATGGATCCCAGTGGGATCCGACAACTATGACACGGAATGCCTTCTTCGCTAATAGGCGGGAAAGGGAGCTCGCCAGTCGAGGGTGATGGCCCGCCACGGTGAACAACAACGGTCGGCGTCGTGGTGGGAGAACCGTACTATCATCAGTGATGCGCTACATCGCCGGGGAGACCATCCTCGCCACGGTGCCACGAGTCCACCCGCCACGGCCCCACACTGTCCCGGTGGCGGCATCGTCTTCAGAGACTCTCCCACCCGCCGTGAATCCAAGGCTGGAATGGCCCTGGTATATGCCATGGATGGGCTGAGGATCCCCGGAGTGGCAGGTGACGATGACGATGATGATGACGACGACGATGAAGACCCTGAAGCTGCGTACTATAGGACTAGGCATGATTATGACTAAAGGGGGCGGCTTTAGGCTTGAGTGTTAGCTAGTCCCGATTTGTCCCGGTTTTTAATATTAATAAATGTCTTAAGTGTTACCTAATAAATAGAGGGAAATGCCTATATAAAGAGAGGGTTCATATTTAGTCCCGATTTGTACCGGTTGGGATATAGTCCATGTAAGGTGGTCTAGTATTTTAGGAAAATAGGGGTAGCATTACGAAACGGCATTTTGGTGGTTACTTCACAACGACCCGTTTTTGCGCTCGGAAAATGGAAAAGGATTTTCCGTATACAAAAAGGAAAACTTCCTCTGCAACATTGTTCTACATACCAATGTCCACACACATGATCATTGTTCGGCACATTTAGTCCGGATGTAGTCACAAACCGGGACTAAAGGGATTATGCAAAGTGGGCGATAACACTAATAATAGGGGTGAGTGTCGACATTATGTCGATGGCTTGTACCTTGTCCCGGATGGTGTCACCAACCGACTAAAGATGAACCTTTAGTCCCGGTTGGAGACACCAACCGACTAAAGATGAGTCGACACTAATAATAGGGGTGAGTGTCGACATTATGTCGTGAGTGTCGACATTATGCCGAGCTTGTACTATAAATATGCATCCTTGTGAGTCCAGTCCTCCGGCCAGTTTGAGGCATCTCCAAGATGGTTTTAGAGAGCAGGACACCACTATGGCGGCCAGGAGATCTTGACGGGCCAGGTCCTCGGCATCTCCGAGAAGCGTCATAGAGGCACTCTAATATGTGAAATTAGTTAGCTCGAGGCGTATTGATCTAGTTAGTGAAGTTACAAGCTGCAAGATGGTTTTCGAGAGCAGGGACACCATGCGGCCAGTTTCGAGGAGATGCGTGAGCCAGCCCTCCCGGCATCTCCGAGAACTGGTCATAGAGGCACTCCTAATATGTGAAATTAGTTAGCTCGAGGAATTGATCTAGTTAGTGAAGCTGCAAGATGGTTTTCGAGAGCAGGACACCACTGTGGCCATTTGGAGATACTGACGAGCTCGTCCTCCGGCATCTCCGAGAAACTGGTCATAGAGGCACTCCTAATATGTGAAATTAGTTAGCTCGAGGCGTATTGATCTAGTTAGTGAAGTTACAAGATGCAAGATGGTTTTCGAGGCGGGGACACCACTGCGGCAGTTTCAGGAGATGCCGACGAGCCCATCCTCGGCATCTCAGAAACTGTCATAGAGGCACTCTGGTCCAGCCACAAAATGGGACTAACACTCAAGACATTTATTAATATTAAAAACGAGACTACAAAACCGGGACTAAAGGCCACAAACCATGAAAGATATCCTTCGGTCAAGACACAAACCGCGAAAGACATGAACTAGAGTTACATAATATGAGAATGAACTTCTTGGCATATGTCATTCCTTATGACCGCTTGACGTAACCATGGAGCATCTTCTTTACTTAACGGAATGCTTGGGCGAGTTTTCAACGTGAAGGGCGGAATTTCATCAAACTTATTATAATCTTCGACATGTCTCTTTGTCCTCGATTCCCACGATGTTTCTTTTCCCTGAAAGAACTATGTGACGCTTTGGATCATCATATGATGTATTCGTTGCATATTTTTCTTTTTTCGTCCGGAGGACATGTCCTTCACATAGAAAACCCGAGACACATCATTGGCTAGGACGAATGGTTCATCTCTATAACCAAGATTGTTGAGATCCTTGTTGTCATTCCGCATAACCGTCAATCTTTACCCTTCCCCATTCAGGTTGACCCATTTGCAATGAAACAAAGGGACCTTAAAAGAGACTCCATAGTCTAGTTCCCATATCTCCTCTATGTAACCATAATATGTGTCCTTTTGTCCATTCTCGTCTATTGCATCAAAGCGGACACCACTATTTTGGTTGGTGCTCTTTATCTTGGGCGATCGTGTAGAATGTATTCCCATTTATTTCGTACCTTGGAAATTCAATATGAGAAGATGGTGGCGTGGCCAACAAGTATAGCTGATCTCCAACAGTGGTGTCATTCAAGAGATGTGTCCGCATCCAACCAAGCCAGACTTCATGTGTTCATCTGTAATCCATGATTCAGGCTTCCCGGTTTTTGAGCGTACAATATTCTTGTGTTCCTCCATATACTGAGCTGCCAAGGTGGAATTATGTAGACTGTGTAGTGTGCTTTAGTGAAAGAATCCCGTCCCTACATATCGCTTTCTTTCCCAGCGTGCCTTTTCCACTTAGTCTTCCCTCATGCCGCGAGTCGAAACACCAATCGGCTTAAGGTCGAATAAAGTCAACACAAAACTCAATGACCTCCTCATTCCATATCCCTTGGAGATGCTTCCTTCCGTCTAGCACGGTTATGAACATATTTCTTTAAGACTCCATGAACCTCTCAAAGGGGAACATATTGTGCAGAAATACCGGACCGAGAATGGCAATCTCTTCCACTAGATGAACCAGAGATGCGTCATAATATTGAAGAAGGATGGTGGGAACACCAATTCAAAACTAACAAGACATTGTACCACATCCTTCAGAACCTTGTAATATCCGGATTGATTACCTTCGATATATTGCATTGAGGAATGCACACAGCTTCACAATGGGTACTCGAACATTTTCTGGTAGAAGCCCCTCAATGCAATCGGAAGCAATCAATCATAATCACGTGATACCATGAGACTTCAGGTTTTGGAACTTTTTCTCCGCCATATTTATTATCCCTTTATATTAGATGAGAAGCCCGACGGCACCTTGATACCGAAAGGACTTCAAAAAGATTTCCTTCTCTTTGGTAAGAGCATAGCTGCACGACTTAAGTGACGCCTTTATCCGTCTTGTTATCTCAGTATGCATGTTCTTTGGGTCTTTCATAATTTGTTGGTCCTCCGTGCTGGTGTATCTTTTGTCTTCCCATACACGCCTAGGAATCCTAGCAGGTTCACGCAGAGATTCTTCGTCACGTGCATCACGTCGATTGAAGAGCGGACACGCAGGACTTTCCAATATGGCAGCTCCCAAAATATAGATTTCTTCTTCCACATGGGTGCGTCATGTAGCGACGTCATTCGAATCGATTGACCGCCGGGACCCTTTCCAAAGATTACTTCTATGTCCTTGACCATACCAAATACATCATCACCAAATGAGTTCAAGCTTCTTCGGTGATCCGCCTCACCTTTGAAATGCTTGCCTTTCTTTCTTACGGGATGATTGGTCGGAAGAAATCGATTCGCTAGGTACACAACCTTCTTGCATTTATGCAAATATGTACCTTCGGTCTTATCTAAACAGGTGCATGCCTTATATCCTTTGTTTGTTTGTCACGAAGGTTACTAAGAGCAGGCCAATCATTGATGGTTACGAATAACAACCCTCAGATTAAATGGCTCTGTTTGTTCTCATCCCATACGTACACCTGGTTTGCTCCACAACTGTAAGAGTTCTTCAACTAATGGCCTAAGGTACACATCAATGTCGTTGCTCGGTTGCTTCGGGCCTTGGATGAGCACTGGCATCATAATGAACTTACGCTTCATGCACAACCAAGGAGGCAGGTTGTAGATACATAGAGTCACGGGCCAGGTGTTGTGATTGCAGCTCTGCTCCCCAAAAGGATTCATGTCATCCGTACTTAGACCAAACCATAAGTTCATTGCGCCACCGCAAAGTCCGGGAAGTCTCTCTCGATTTTTCTCCACGTGACCCATCGGTGGTGTCTCAACCCCGCCTTTCTTACGGTCTTCTTTGTGCCATCGCAACAACCGGCATGCTCTTTGTTTCGAACATGCGTTTCAACCTTGGTATTATAGGAGCATACCACATAACCTTAGCAGAACCCTCTTCCGAGGGCTCTCCTCAACATCACCAGGGTCATCTCGTCGATCTTATACCGCAACGCTGTTGCATACCGGCATTTATCTAAATTCTCATACTCCTATCATGGTAGAGGATGCAGTCATTAATGCATGCATGTATCTTTTGCACATCTAATCCCAGAGGACGAGAGTCTTCTTTTTCAGAGGTACTCTCGGAAGTTCGTTATGTTTTGGAAACTTGGCTTCATTATTTTCAGCATCTTTTCAAATGAGGAGTCGGTTAGACCACACTCGCCTTCCATCGCAACAATTCCAAAGGTGGTACCGAGCTTTGTGCTGCCATCTTCACAATTTGGGTACAACAATTTCTTGTGATCTTCTAACATGCCCTCTAACTTCAACTTCTCATTTTCTGTTTACGCCTCGCTTTGCATCGAAATGACCCTACCAAGTTCATCACCGGCTCATCCGATGCCCGTTCTTCACCTTTTTCCTCTCCATTGTCTTCCATAGCAGATCACCGATTCAGGAAACATATGATGATAGTTGTTATCATCATCTTCTTCTTCACCATCTTCCATCATAACCCCTCTTTCCCCGTGCTTGGTCCAGCAATTATAGTTGGGCATGAAACCTTTCATAATCAGGTGGCCGCGAATGATTTTCGAGGAAGAGTACTCCTTGTTGTTCCGACATTGAACACATGGACAACGTATAAACACATTCTCTTTGTTTGTCAGAGCCACATCGATAAATTTATCCACGCCTTTGATATACCGGCTACCACGTCACCGACATCCATTCCCGACTGCTCATCTCATCATATAAGTAAGTTTATCAAAAAACAGGACATCGTAAATAGTGAAATAACCAATTCACACCGACACATGAATTGTATCAATGACCTAGAAACGATAGGATTGCTAACCTCGATCGAGGGAAATAAAGAGGAGAAATCTCAAGTGCGTCTCGGACACCTTCTATATTTTTGTTCTATGAGAAATTCAACTGGATTTTTCACTCAAACATTTCAACAAACACCTTCAATGCATGCATGAGAAAAAACTAGCACACACCCTCACACCTTACACCATTCGAAAAAACAGAGTGGAGGCAGAGGGGCTGGGCGTTGCATTTATAGAGGGGTCTTTGGTCGGTTGGAGCCAAGAATCGACTAAAGCGTACACGCCACGTGGTGTGGCCAAACCTTTAGTCCCGGTTGGTGGCTCCAACCGACGCATGCCCCTTACCAACCGGGACCCATGCCCCTGGCCCGTGCCCGCCCAACCGACGTGCGAAGATTAGTCCCGGTTGGTGGCAACCGACTAATGCTCCTGTGGGTGGCGAACGGATGGCCCTTTTTCCTCTAGTGTATACACGGCAGTATTAGAAGAGGCACCGCCGGTGTTGGAACCGTCGTTGGCCATGTCGTCGAGGAAGAGGGTGCTGATGTCAGGGAAGAAGTCCTCCGGGAAGACGTCGCTATCTCGTGAGGGAGTCCGTGAAGCCAGAAGTCGCTCGATAGCGCTCCCCAAAACCTTATCGCCCTTCTCCCGCATGTGACTCAAGCAGCGGGGTCTCGAGGCTCATCGTCCGGCCAAGGCACGAAGCAAGACGGGATGGGGAAGATCTAGGTAGCGCAGTGCTCTGGAACTGGAGGTGCAAAGGATGTGTGGCAGTGTAACTGAGAGGAGACGCGACCTCTCTCTCTTATAGGCACAAAGGGGAAGGTAGACAGACTGCGCAGAATATGAAACGAATGGACGGAAGATGAAGCAAACAGGCGGCATCCCACCGGACAGCCTCCACTCAATTCGTATTCATTTAACTCGTATTAAAAGTCCACTCAAAGCAAACGTTTCAGCTTCTGTACATCTGTTCATAAACCATTCATGCGTGGCAAAATAAAGCTCGGCTCATGAGATTATCACCCAAGGCTGCTGGCCGTGACGGATTTGAGGCGAGGCGAGGCGTGGCGAGCGAGGAGCAGGAGCGCGCGTGTGGAACTCTCTCCTTCTCCTTCTCATCCTTTTACCAAGTGGTAGGAGAGCTCACCTTATAAGCTGGTCCAACTTTCACTCAACTAGCAATGTGGGACTAAACATTTGTCCCAGCTCTTGCCTTGCATGAATGGGCCAAATGGGACTCTAGGATTTCAGGAATTTATTGGCATATAATAAATGGGTTGGGCCTATTTAGGCAAAAATTCCAACAATCCCCCACCAGATCCCAGAGACACATGAAGTTTGCCTTTGGTTCCAAAACATTGTTTATATACCGGTACTGTAGTGGAGACTGTTAAGTTGAACTTCCACCTAGATCTTTATGTTATACTAGGCCGCAACTTATACAGTGGTGTTAGACCCCTCCTTAGTAAAGGAAAGGATCCCTGTGATTGCAATGCTAGTCCCTGGATCAATGCTAGCATCCACAGTTTAAGATGAAGTACACAGATACAAAGGTCGTTTATTACATTCATTCCAGAGATAAAACATAGTCTTTTACAACTCGGGGACATAGGCCTAATACAAGAGTTTAAGGAATAAGTAAATAAACATAAGTCTTCATCTTCATGTGCCACAGGCAAGCATGTTGAGTGTATACTCATGACTCCTACTCATAATCGGAGTAACCTGCAACATAACAAGTTCTGACCATGAGGGTCAATAGATTGGAATAGTATTGGCAAGTGATACCTTAGTATATTTTAAGTGGACTATATTACTATATGCATTTTGGCTAAGTGTAGCTTGGCTTGCTTTGATTGAAATTAGGTTTTACCTATTAGTTGAAATCACTAAGTTTTTCTTTATCAAAAACTTCCCAAGAAACCCCCAATAGACATTGGGGTCCTTCACCCTTGTTCACCCACAAGTTTTACTTAGAAGTTGGAGTGATGAGATTCTTGTAGCTTCCATGTCTTGATGCTCAAGTTGTCCATTGCCATGGACATGGCTAAGTACTTAGGTTTTCCAACTGCAGAGGTTGTGTACTTTCCCCACCAGACTTGGTTTCCCAAGACAGGACCTTTCAGAAGCCTTTCCTTAGTCAAATGGACGCGTTCCAACCTATCATCCCAGCTACCACCAACTGTCCAAATGACTAAGTTCTAGCAACCTATATGATCAAGGCAGAGCCCATATTGCCAAGTGGTTGCACTGTAAGCTTTCTCAACACTTGGCCTCCAAATCCCTTTGTGCCTGGGTGGCATACCACAAGTGAGATACACAACCCAAGTCCATGGCCTTGTGTAACCACTCAACATAACCCAATCCTTCCATTCCACCCAGGAGGTTTATTTGACTTAGTTGTTTTATTAGGAAAGTATAAGTCTCATGACTTAAAATATTTTCATCATAGTAAGTATAGATTTTCACCAACCCTTGTTTGCTATATAACTAGGCTAAGCATGGTAGGATAACTTAACTTAGGGAATTTCCCTAGAAATTCTACAATTCCACACTACTTAGGATTTTCCCAACTTAGCACTAGGCAGAAAATAGCATGCAAGACTTAGCAAAATATCTAATGCTAGTACAAAACATAGGATAGAAATATTCATGAAAATATCACTTGCCTTGGTAGTGGGGAGAGTTGCACTCTTCACAATCACAATCACTAGCAAAATCTACAAAAATCATAGCATACAATTACACACAATTATATACAATCAAAAATAATATGAATGCATGCATGCAAGAATTTACCAAGTGGTGATTTTGAAAAACTCTACCAAGTATGCACATGTTTACAGAAACTTAACAAGTCACAAGTTTGCCAACTAAACTTATTTTATCCCTAAAACAACTTACTAAACTAAATCCATACTCAAAATAGCCTTAAACATTTTTCTACAAATAAAGTCATTCTAATGGTTACTATTTGTTAAACACTTTGCATAAACTGAAAGGCCTTGATTCACTGAATCCAACGGTATAAAGTTTGCAAAATTCTAACGTGGCATTCAAAAGTTATAGCAGTTTGAAGTTTGGATCTAAATCTGATTCGAATTTCTGTTTTTGAATTTACCCTAGACACGTGTCGCAGTTTCACTGGCGCGTACCGATTCGGTTGGATCGCGCTCTGCGGACCGTAGGTTCTAAGTGGGATCTGGCGGCTCAGATGCGCGCTTACCCCTTTGTTTACAATCTATCCTAGCCTTACGATCTGGATCCAACGGACGCAACCATCAAGCCACAAACTGGCGGCGCTAGCGGCGTTGACTGGCGGCGGCGCGTCTGACTACGGTGGTGCCGGTGCTCTAGGTCGTCCGGGGAAGCAAGAAGGCGCTTACCAGGACCGCGGTGGCGTGCTGAAGCTCGAGGTGGCTCTGGTTTGTCAAGGGGCGTGCTGACGCGGTGCTGATTCTTTGTCGGAGTTTAGTCCAGCGACAGGTGGTTCTGTTCGAGGTCGAAATCGACGTTGTAGATTGCTAGGAGGCAAACGGAGGGTGTGGTTAGATGCAGAGGATCACGGAGAACACGTGTGCGTGAAAGACAAGGCTTGGGGCGGTCTGGACTTACCACTGGAGGTCGCCGTTGAGAAGTCAAGACGGCGGCGCTACCGGCGTCGGCTGAGCTACGGTCATGCGAAGGTAAGTGGGTGTGTCAAGAGAAGCCAGACAGACTTTGAACAAGATAGCACGAATGTGAGGTGGAGGGGAACACGAGACTCACCGGAATTTGCTGGTGCGGTCGTTGGAGCAGCGGCGGAGTCGTGCGAGTCGTGGACAGCCTGGTGGCGTGAAGGCAAAATTGACTGGGGGAAAATGGTCGTGGGGAGGTGGGGATCTTATAGCCCGAGGCTCGACAGGTAACGCTCGAAGAATCAATGCCCATTAAGCTCGCGAGATCAGCGCTGCAACGGGCAGCGGCGAGGTCGTGCGCGGAATCAGGGGGAAGACGATGATGACGTGGAGGAGGCTTTCGTCGTGAAGGGCGCGAGGTGGAGGGTTATGTATTGGCGGTGAGTGCGTCTTGGCTCGCGCATGAGAGAGGAAAAGAAAACCCCCAGGTGGGCTAGTTGGGCTCGATTCGATGCTGGGCCAGAAGCCTGGCGCGTGGCCTTTTTATTTTGTTTATTCCTTTTCCTTTTCTATTTTGGTTTTCAGGAATGAATTAGATATGAATTCAAATCCTTTTTGAATTCAAACAATTCTGGGGATTTTTACAGGGTACTGTGGTTTCAAACATTAGTTATTTAACCACGTGGTTACCCTGCAAGGCTTGGTCAAGCTTGGACTTAAAACAATCAGAGACTTTGCCTCTGGTTTGCAAATGTTTTAAAAATAGGATTTTGAATTTGTTTCCAAGTTGAAAAACTTTGGTCAAATTTTTGCACCTAAACTTTCCAACAATGGAGGCAAGCAAACAAGTTCCTAAGCATTCAAATTTCAAAGGGTGATGGCCATTTGAATTAAATTTGCTCACATGAAATCATAGCACCAAGTTTACATTTTCGAAATGATTTTGAGAAAACCCTAAATGATGATGGATGCAAGGATGATGTGAATGAGTTTTGAATATGAATTTAGGGATGTTACAAATCTAACCCTTAAGATGAATCTCTTCTCGAGATTGGCTAGCAAATAGGTGAGGTGGTCTTTAGAAGATCATCTTCTTTCCCATGTTGCTTCCTCTTGAATGATGATTCCATTGCACCTTGCAAAACTTGATAGTTTTTGTCCTTGTGACTCTTTCTGCGGTCTCAAGAATCTTGACCGGCTTTTCCTCATAGGTGAGATCACTTTCTAGTTGGACTTCTTCTAAGGGTATGGTATCCTTCAAAGATGATTCTTCCATCTCTGGGTGACATTTCTGTCGACTCACATGAAACACATTATGGACGGTGACAGAGACTCGCAATTCAACCTCATATGCAACTTCTCTCATGCGACTTAGAATCTTGAATGGCCCAACATATCTTGGTGCCAACTTTCCTTTGACTCAAATCTTTTCACTCCAAAGTGGTGATACTCTAAGATAAGCTCTATCCCCAACTTCATAGGTGACTTCTACGCTTAGAATCACAGTAGCTTTTCGTCGGACTGCTACCTTCAACCTGTCTCAACCAATTTGACCTTCTCTTCGCGCTCTTGATAAGATCAGTCGAAATAAACTTCTTTCTCCCACACCATTCCATAGTAATGGGTGGTACACTTCCTTCCGTAGAGAAACTCAAATGGTGCCATCCCAATGCTAGATTGGTAATCGTTATTGTAAGAGAACTCACAGAAGGCAAACTTTCATCCCAACTTGCTCCATAGTCTAGGGCACATGCCCTCAACATGTCTTCAAGAATCGATTAGTCCTTTCTGCTTGTCCATCGTTTGAGGATGAAAAGCGTTGAATTCAACCTCGCTCCCAAAGATTCATGAATCTGCTCCAAAAGTGAGAAGTAAACCGAGTTCCTCTATCGACACAATACTCTTAGGCACACCGTGAAGGCACACAATTCTTCATGTAGATTTTGGCTAACTTGGCACTTGTATAAGTTGTCTTCACGGGTATAAATGAGCCACTTTAGTTAGGCGATCCACTACTACCCATATGGAATCATACCGACCGGTCCTTGGTAATCCGTAATGAAATCCATACCTATATTTTCCCACTTCCACTCAAGAATAGGTGGTTGAAGCAAACTGCTGGTTTCGATGTTCGCTTTCACTGCTACACACATCACACAAAGCAATGTGTTCGCGATATCTCTTTGAGATTGTTCCACCAAAATCTTTCTTTCATATCCATGTACATCTTGGTGTTTCGGTGAATAGAATACGGAGAGTTATGGGCTTCGTAAAATCAGTTTCAACTCCGGTCTTGTGGAACACAAATACGCTTCCGTGCCATAATGTACCATGTTCGTCTTCATGGAAGTTCTTAGCTTTCCCTAGACCGATATTTTTCTTAATCTCTCAATTTCCTTATCGACTTCGAGCTTCTAATCTTGTCCAACAAAGTGGGTTGAACATCCAAAGTCATAAGATGTCCTTCCGTACAATTCTA
>CP125976.1:111496971-111769816 GCA_030063025.1 Avena longiglumis | reverse complement strand
TCGAGACTTTTCAAAATGACTTCTGAAATGAATTGAGACTTTGACTTGACCACAACAGGGTTGTGACATGAGTTACAAGTTCCCACTTAGGAGTTATAAAATTGTGACTAGCTTTGGAACTTAGTAGAGATAAATCTGGCTTTTGCAAAACAACCCTAGAGCCTAGTGTCCTATTATCCAAAAAAACCCTTTACCTGTTAGTATTAGCTTGCGAGTACTTAAAGAGTACTCATGGCTTTGTCCCTGGCTATTCCCATGGCCAGACTATGAAGAGGAGTACCTGGAGGATGGACCCCAGGAAGGTTACGACAACTAGGATCATCTCCCATCGTCAGCATTGCTTGTGACCCCGAAGATGGAGTTTCGCCTACGCTACCGTTATTATTACGTATTCCGTTGCTTGAAGTTGTATTAAGAACTGAATCATGAGATCCCTATTTATGTAAGACCTTATGTATGGTTTGTAATGGATGATGTACTGTGGTATCCAATTCTGTTATGTCTTGCAAAAATGGTAATCCTGGGATTGCGATGTATGGCATAACAGACATCTGGGATTAAAAATCCGGGGGTTGACAGTAAGTTCTACCTAGCAGTTGCCATATATGCTTGACGGCCTGGAATTCTTTCACCCTTTAGTTCAACAAGATACCACCTCAATGAGTTCTCTGCTAGGCACTATCCTAGAAAAACAGATAAACTTTTCAATCTCAGAAACTCTATCCCAAGAGTTATCGTTGAAAGATTTTTCGCCGCTCTGAAGAACAGATTTAAGATCCTTGATCAGAAGTCATTCCATTCTTTTTCTACCCAAGTTAACCTTGTTCTCTCTTGTTGCATTCTGCATAACTGGATCTTGCAATTTGGCATAGATGTCTTCTTCCTGAAAAATGTGACTTGGACGTGTCCGGATTCGTATGTATCTAGACATGTTTTAGTGCTAGATACATCCGAATCTAGATAAATTTGAGTCAGCTAATATGGTCATTTGCTAATAGTTAGGGTTTTTAAGAACGTTAATCTGATGGTGCAACCATAATCCGTTTAGCTGCAAAAGTGTCAAAGTTAACCCAAGCTAAATCTGGCCGCATGCAACACTCGACGAACCAACACTAGAAAAACGAAAAATATTGACCTACGTAACAAAACAAGACCCAGGATAATCCAACACATATATCCCCGATCCTTATTCTGGCCGAAATTTGTGTGGAGCATGACTGCATGAGCATCCCAGATCGGTGCTCCAGAGTCGAGACGTTCACACTAGTGCCCGTCGTCACGTCGGAGCCACCGTGCGGAACGAAGGAAATGCGTCCAGACCCGAGCCGGCCGCCGCTGTCTTTGTTCCTTCCGGTTCCCACCACCGCCAGCCACCGGAACAGCTACGCAAAAGGAGTGTGTACAAGACACAAGAAATACAGCAGCAGCGTGTGGCTCGGTACTCCCCCCGGTTTCCCACCGTCTCCATGGCTCCACGTCTATTTCAATTCGGCCTCCCTCCCCGCGCCGTCCTAGGCTCCTAGCCTAGTCGTCGCGCTCGCTCCCCAACCAACTACTACCTGCAGCCGCGACCGCGAACCGCATTAACCCCTCTCCCTCCCTCCCGCGCTGCTGCCCAAATCGAGCTAGGGTTCCTCCTCCTCTCCCCCGCCTCGCGGAGGGGCCGGCCGGGCGATGTCGACGCCGGCGGACGGCGCCGCGTACTGGCTGCGGTGGGAGGTGTTCGTCTGCGGCGCGCTCATCGCCGTGCCCACGGCGCTCGCGGTCGCGCTGCTGCCGCGCCTGCGGAGGTCCGCGGCGCCGCTCCGCGCGACCGACCTCTGGGTCCCCTGCTGGTCCCGCCTCCACCCGGGCTGGCTCCTCGGCTACCGCGCCTTCGCGCTCGCCGCCGCCGCCGCGCTCCTCGGCCGCAACATCGCCTCACACAGCTTCACCGTCTTCTTCTTCTACACCCAGTACGCTTCTTCCTGCTCCTCCTTCCGATCCTGCTTTTCCGCTTAAAGTTGCCACAGATACACATCGTTCGTACTCGTACACACATTGGCGTGCGCACCTACAATGTGGTTAGCGTTGACCAGCGGCAATTGGCTGTTCACGAGATGCTTCGTGGTGTCTAAATAGTATATATTCACCCTTCTGCTTCTATGACGTTATTAAGCTTGTGAAATACACCCGTTCTGTAATTCACACTCGTCGAACTACACATCGAGAGTGAGTTCCCACGGCTGTAATTTGCACTCGTCCTGTTTATTTTCGCGAAATTGTGGGAGATTTGCATTTGCATTCATAGTATTAGAGTGTCACAAATAAGCCTGAAATTGAACCCGCACATGAGACACTGCAACCATTGGAACGCTACATCGTGCCGAGGAGCATCCTGGCCCAATGAGCCTCTTCCCATGCTAGATCATTTTTTTAAATTGTGGATACAAGGAATGCGGCATCTGGCCAGTCGCCCTCATAGGCACAGCCATTTTTCTGCGTCTAGGTCCACCATGTGGTCAGCGTGATCAGGGAAGCCATGCCATTTGCACCACCGGAGCGCCACGCTTGTTCACATCGGTGTGTTTGATTTTAGGTCAAGCCAATGCCCAAAATCTTGGCTAAGGTTTTGCTTGCCCAGGTTTTGGCTAAAGTAGGCAGGAAAAATTAACTCACAGTGGGCTAAAGTAGACATGCAAAACTTGGGCAATAATCCAAGCAAGAACCAAAATTGTGGTCATGACCACAAAATTGGTAGGTCTGATGTCGGTCACAAACCAGATATACACTCTAATCCATATATTTTTTCCTGCTAGATAAAGCTAAAGTGTCTTACTTCCATTGTCGAGCATTGTCCACGTTTTGCCTCATGCAAACCTGTTGGATCTGTAGTGGAATGTTTTCTATCTTCCGACAGTGGCTCAGACAGCATATAGTTGACTCCCTCGTAGTTTCTTGTTCTGTTGCTTGTTTCATAACTGTTGTTTGATCAGTTCTTTCCCCAATTGGCTTTGCAGGTGGACCTTTTTATTGGTCACCATATATTTTGCGGTATGTCCTCTGCCTCATAGTCTTACAAGTTGTAACTATCTTGGAAAATAGGCAGTCACGCACAATTATGCTCACCTTTTTCTGCTCCGACTGGGTGTATGTATTGATTGTAGTTTTTTTTATCATGCCTTGATTATTTTTTCCGTTTTACTCCTAGTTGGCGACTGCTATATCTGCTCACGGATGTTGGGTGTACTCAAAGAAAAGCTCGAGAAAAGCTGATGAATCCCATGGGTTTCTTAATGTTGATGTTGAAAACCATAACCTTTCTGGAGAGAGGAAAAGAGATGAGATAGACAAGACGAAAAGCTATTATGACGAAATAGCAAATGAGAAAAGAGCTACCTTCTGGGGACGTTGCATGCAAATCATCTACCAGGTTTGCACCCAATTCTCCTTATAAGGTTGCATTTACAGGCAGTTGTCTGTTTTCTCAATAGCTTTGTTAATTGGTATTGGTTGTAGGAATACACTCCACCGTAAAATTTGATGGTGATACGTCATATTTGATATTAAGTGCATGTAACGAGCTGTGGTGGTCTTGTCCAGCCATTTTCTTTAGTCTATGCAGCTACCACTACCATAGCTTTCTTTTATGATTTTCCATGTTATGTCAAGTGAATCGGTAGCTGAAGAAATTTGTCACTTGCAAACTATGGTGTTTCAGCTCAACCGTGTTTTTTTGCATTTATAGTCTTCCTACTCACCTTCCTGCAGCACTGATAAGTTATGTGTATGTCTGAATTGGCCTATATTGTTGTCTGACAATATAGTTATCTGCTTACAGGCTAGTGCAGGGGCGACAATGTTGACTGATGTCACATTCTGGGGACTCCTTGTGCCATTCTTTTACCGTGATAGATTTGGGCTTTCCATGGTATGTGATCATTCCAGGATGCATACGATTATTTCATATACTGCTAGAATAGTAAACACTTATAAGCCTCTATTGTCCACAATTTAACTACCTTGTATAGCTTTTAGTTTTAAAGTCCCTTGCTTGTTTTCAGTTACATATATGTCAGCTATACTGAGTGATAAGAACAATAGTACAAACTGATAGACATCCATGTTTTTAAACTTGATTGAGGTCATGGTTTTGCCTTCTCTGGTTTCTGTCACTGTCTATTCGTATATGTAAGAAAGATGGCTTAAAAATTGGAATATCCACAGATCATTTATGAATGGATAAGCTCTGCTATCTTCTGTTGCATCAAATTTACTACTTTGAAGATACTGACTTATGTATTGGTATGTTATCTTAACCTTTTCAAATTTCATACAGGTCACTGATGGCATGCACTCTCTTAATTTTATTTTTCTACTCATCGACACACTTCTCAACAATATGGTAAGTAACTTCTAGATCATATTGATCTGCCTTTTGTATTAGTTCATTTAGTAATATCTTCAGTCTAACCTTGCTGGTTTTCAGCCTTTTCCTTGGTACCGTATCGCTTTCTTCGTATTTTGGAGCTTCTCGTATGTAACCTTCCAGTGGGTCCTTCATGCTTCCTCGGCTTTATCCTGGTAGGTCCTCTTTCTCCTCCCTGCTGTTCACTTATGAAGACCGAGTTTAATGGAATGCCTTCAATTTGACTTATCCCAAGGTTGTTTTTTGTGTGACTGCGTTCTCAATTGGTTAAAACGTGCTCTGCTCAATTGGTTAAAACGTGCTCTGCCATTGCATGCGACACATTTTATCCAAGAGGTCAGGACATGTGTTGGCTGTATTCTTAGGGTGTGTGCAACTATGCTCTGAACTGCTATAATAGCCTCCTGGCCAAATTTAGATATTCTTGATCAGAGAATAGAATTTCCCGTGTTTTATTTTGTTTTAATGGGAATTTGTCGTGCTCTAATCAGTGACAGAATACCTCTAATATCTTGTACGCCAACATGTACACCAGTTCAGTAGTATGCTTTTCGTATAAGAGCAAACATCAACTGTATTGTTACAGAGTCCTAGTTTCATTTAATTCTACTTCTATGTTTGATTGGAGATGCCCGTGAGCCGAAATTGGATTTCCTTGTTTGATGACGTAATTCTGTTACCATCTTCTTCAGGTGGCCGTATCCATTTCTTGACCTTTCATCATCCGGGGCTCCCCTGTGGTATGTGCTTCTATCACCTCAGTTTACCCTCATCATCATCCATCATTCCATCTATCATGCAGTCCTCACAGCAATATTGATCTGGCGCAGGTACCTCGCCATGGCCATTGCTCATGTCCCATGCTTCTCTCTGTACTGGTTGGTCGTCAAGGGGAAGCGCGCTTACTTCCCAAGGCTATTCCCACATGCTTATGTGAGAACAAGTAATTAGACCCTGCAACTAATCATCGACCATACGTTTCAGTGCGACGTATCACGTATCATAACTAGCGATAGTAATTATGTTAGCTCCAAGTGTGTTCTTGTATAGTCCTGTAGATTAATCCCTGCTAAACATGGCTAAATTCTGAAGCCCATCGGGATTAATACTTTCATCAATGAAGTGAAATACAAAGGATATTGTTAACGTGGCCTCATTGTTCTCTCAGATAATGTAATCCATTTATTTTGAAACTAAGCATTGCCTTTTTTCCATTGATAAAAGGAGTTACTAAAGAGAACACAATGATGAAGTCAAATCTAACAAAAAAAAAGGAATAAGAAAGAATATGATGTGGTTTCCGACAACATGCGTTGAATGATTTAGCCCATGTGCAACTCAGCGTTGGGGATTTCGCTGTGTCGTATTAGATGGTTGCACATGTCTATTTGCCTAATTTTAATGGCAATAAAATTGGGGCTATATTTTTTAGCCAACTCTTTTGGCATCTTAGTGCAAAGGTACTAGTTTGAATGAAGTACAAATGGTTCTGTGCATCGATTGATCATCCTCCTTTTCAAAAGAAAATCTGTGCAGGTGATCAGAAGAACTGTAGACTCTTAGAACAAAACCAGTTGATCTTGCAACATTTTCAATTCCTCCATTCAATTAATCACTATGAGTCCAGTAGGTTGACCTGCTTTAAACAACAGTACAACAATGTCGCAATTCCTTGATGCGTTCTACTAAGTTACAATGGTTTTGCTGCTACTACATTGTTGGCGTGGATATGCTAAGCTATATTCACATTGAGAAACTCCCAAGCTCCTCTCACTACAATTAGACAGGAGGATGTACTACATACATGAATAAATATAAGCTCCCTCGTCAAAACTTGATTATACACAAGTTGCTGCATCTGAATGACCGAGCAGATCAACGCCATTACTACCACGGATCACTTATGTCGCCGCCGCTCACAATCTTTGCTTATCGCCACCGGTGGTCGTTGCCCTGCCCGAAGACGAGGCCATCCTCTTTATAAAATCGGCAAACACATCGGCGTAGTTGGGGCCCTTTTGCAGCCGCACCAGGTTCGTCCGGTAGGGTATCAGTATCGCATTGAGTCCTGCACACGCATCAGAGAAGAAGCAATTCAGCATTTACAGACAGCAATTTGCAAAATCCGTATATGCAAATGTAGTAGTACATGTTTCTAGACGAGAATTGGGGGGAAAGGGGTGTTGAAATTGGGCGGTGAAGAAATCAGACCGAAGATGCACATGGAGCGGTAGATGGCCGCGGCGGCGACGCCGTCGAGGGCGGGCGTCTTGCGGCTGCCCTCGAGGCAGCGGAGGAAGGCGAGGTCGGCGCGGAGGAGCTGCGCCTGGTCGTGTGTGTCGTAGGCCATGTCGTGGCAGTAGCAGCAGAAGTCGAGGTGGTCGGCGGGGCGGCGGTCCCAGAGCACGGAGCCGGCCTCCTTGCCGCTGGACCAGTTGGGCCCGCAGTAGTGGCCGTAGCGCGGGAAGAGCTTGGAGAGCCAGGCCCGCGTGCCGCCGTGCCAGGGCAAGCGCGCCACGTAGGGCCGGAAGAGCGGCACCGCGCACCCCACCAGCTGCATCTCCGCCTCCGCGTCCTTCTCCGCCGCCCGCCGCGTCGCCGCCAGGGTGGAGGGCCCCGCGCCCGGCGGGTCGACGCGGCGGAGCGGGATTAGGGTGGAGAGGAAGGAGATTAGCGGGTGGGCCGCGACGCCGCCGGGACGAGGGGGTGGGGCGGCCGACGCGGGAGGGCCCACTGGCGGTGCGGATGCCGCTGGGATTGGGGTCGGGGGCGAGACGGGGCGGAGGAAGGCGGCCGGGTTGAGCCGGAGCCGCGTCTTGGGGCTGTTCGGCGGGGAGGAAGAGGAGGAGGAGGAGGATGATGAGGGGGAAGCCACCTCCATTGCGGCGGCGCTGCGTGTCCCCGTCGCCGTTCTCGCCGTCTTTCGGTTCGGTTCGGTTCGGGTGAGGGACCTACCTGCGGGGGGAAGATGGCCGGGAACGGTGGCGTGTGGCTGTGCGGATTTGTTACGTTTTTTGGGCAGGTGGGTGGGGCCGCGGCGAGAGAAGTTATTTGAGGCGGGGATTGGGCGGGTCGCCTCCCGGGTTTGGGGGTGGTGTGGGATAAAAACGGAGCATCTGGAGGCGGATGCCGTTCCTCGTGCGGTGGCCGTGCCGCGGCGGCGCGGCTCGCGCGGTGCCGACGCGTGGTGCCGTAGGTGCGTGACTCACTCGTCTCGTTCAGTCGGTTCGTCCTTCGTCGGCGGCGGGGAGACTTCGCGAGGAGGTTGATGTTGCGGCGGCAGCGCGGGAGGGGTCTGGATTGCACGAAACCGTCAGCGTCAGGGACCGGGATGTGCCGTGTGCTGGAGCATACGGGGCGGGGAGAACCGTGGAAAGGCGAAGAAACCGACGACCGGAAGGAATCGCCCATCGCCGTGGCCCGTGAAGGAAATCAGGCCAAATAAGATGGTTACTTGGTGGCGATCGAGGCGGTTTTCCGGCATGTCGGCTCCTCGTAATTTGCAGATGGATTAAGGTGTCAAGTGGGATCCTAGATCCTACTTCTAATTTATTTTAAATTTTATAGAGACACTACAAATGTTAAAATGAACTAAAGATGAAACTTTGGTGAGATCACATTTGCCAACCTAAGAAGGATCGATCCGATAAGATGTACTAGTAGATAAGATGTTTTGTAGGCTAATCATTGCCAACCAAGACGGAACAAGAGGCTAAGGTCAATCTTACCTTTCATTTCCACCTCTTCCAAATCAACTTTATAGGAGGAACGTCAAACCTTTAAAATAATGTCTTTCTGACGATAATATCATCTCGTCCATTTTCCATGAAAATCCCTAGCCCTTAATTTTTTTTAGCGCCCACATAGAATTCCCACCCTGCACCGCTATATGCCTAGTTTTTGCGACCAAACAACCGGTTCCCCCTTCCACGCAGAAGATGAGCTCTATGTCGACCGTTACTACTATTTCGCACCGCTGGGAGGTTCGGCGACACGGGTCAGCGAGGCCATGGCTGCCATGGATGCAGCTTGATCTCTCGAGGGAATCACTCCGAATTGACGACATCAACGCCGTGCAGTTGTCGGTGACCCAACATGGTAAGATTTGTTCGATTCCGCTTGTTCTCGGTAGATTTTGAGCACGCGGTTTGGTTTGACTAATGATTAGATGAGTTCAACGATGAGCCCTAGCGCGCAATTTTTTTGAGTACTCGTTGTCATCGGATGATTTCGACAATGGGATCTTTCTCTACGACGATGACATGGAGTAGTTGATAGTCATCCTCGTGGTGAAGGAGTGCGAGGATATTGTTGAAGAAGAAAAGGCACAGATCCACGGTCAGTTGTCTTTGCATCCCTCAAAACCGCGTGCTCAACCACAACATGCTCATGCAAGACTACTTCGCCGAGGTACCTACATACCAGCCGCATCTCATCGTTTTTCGGAATCATTGAAGCTTAGGCCAACTCTTTTTTTTCACTTTGGGAGGAACGCTGTCGGGCTTCTTGTATTTAGCCCATATCAAAAAATCTCGGCGGCTATGCTGATCGCATAAGGCACCCCTGTAGACTACACTGACGAGTATCTTCGCATTGGCGAAGACAAAACTCTTGTGTGTGTTCGGAGATTTGCCAAGGTGGTGATCTGTGTCTTGAGTAAGGTTTGTCTCCAACAAGCTCCCAACAAAAAGGATACAAAGAGGCTCATGAAGATCAACAAAGAGAGAGAGGTTGGTCGAGCATACTTGGGAGTGACTGTATGCATTAGCGGTGGAAGAACTGCTCAAAGGCATGGCATGGACAGTATTGTGGTAAAAGTCATGATCCTATCATTGTGCTAGAGGGCGTGGCATTGGAGGTCTTGTAGATTTGGCATTACTTCTTTGGATTGCCGAGATCACACATCATCTTGCATCGGTCCCATCTTTTTGCTAGACTTGCTAGTGGAGATTCTAAGGCTTGCATGTATAAAGTCAATGGGCATGACTACACATTGGACTAATATCTCGCTGACGACATATATTCTTCATGATCAACATTTGTGAAAACTATTCATAATCCAAAAACAAGAAAAGAATTTGTTTTGCCATGGCTCAAGAGGCATGCTTCGAGGACATCAAGAGAGCTTTAGGTGTTTTGCAAGGTAAGTTTGCTATTGCCCGAGGTCTTGCTCGTTTTTTGGGACAAGAAACCCCTCCATAACATCATGATATGTTGCGTGATTCTCCACAACATGATCATCGAGGATGATGACTTGAACTTAAAGTTCTCCTATGACAAGGTTGACATGTTGACACCCAAGTTAGGCCACGAAAGAATCCCGGACGCATTCAAACATTTTTTGAGACATATCGAAAGATTGAAGAGTCGGCCATGCATACCACACTTCAACATGATCTCATTGAGTACCATTCGCAGCTGCATGGACAATGATCCCCCCCCCCCCCCCTTTTATTCATTTTAATTTCCTATCCATTTATCCATTCATGTGTGAGTTGAACAATTGATTTGCCCTTGGAACCATTCATTATTTATTTAATTATTTGATTTGAACTATTATTGTAATTTGATTCGAGCAATTGTGTTGTGTGATGTTTAAAACGTTCATAAATTTGTGCTATGTTGCTACCATATTCACCATGTTTGTGCAAAATGATGGAATGGGAACACAAATTTTCAGTGCGGTTTGGGCTCACACAGAACAAGGCTCTACAAACAGAATATATTCAGTTTTAAGGATGCTGTTCGCAGGACCAGTTCCATGCGAGTTTAAATCACACCGTAAAACATGTTATCCGCATCCTATATCCATGTTTTTGGGGTTGCAAGCCATATATTTTGCAGGATATGAATAAATTACAAGGATCTACCACAATTAGGACGAGGTTTGCAGGTCAATACCACTTTGGTAATCTTTTCATGTCAGTACCATCTCTGGGGCAGGCAGCAACAAATCGAACAAATCCTCAGCAGACGGTGGATTTTCCCGTGTCGGTCAAAACCGAGCTGGTCCAAGCAACTGGTCGGAACCACTCCCAATGGCAGTTAATCCGCTGTCTGCTGAGGATTTGTTTGATTTGTTGCTGCCTGCCCCAGAGTTGGTACTGCTATGAAAAGATTACCAAAACTGGTACTGACCCGTAAACCTCGCCTCAATTGTGGTAGATCCATGCAATTTACTCGCGGGATATGCAGGGTTCCGCTTCTGCAACCAACGCTGTCTGTCTTGACAACACGTCTTTGCGATGGTGTCGCATATATTAGTGGACTGAATATCATTGGTTTCTAAAATGCAAACACCTGAAGAAGTAAGCACATTGCTGAGAGAAGGATCGGCAAGGGGTCAACAAGACGTACATTATACAACAAAGAATATATTTTGTGCCATTGGATTGAACAATAAGGGCGGTCAGTTAATTTCCTATGATATCGGACTGCACGCGGCTCATCTGAAGATTTGACCAAAAATCGGCCACCAAAGTGGCATCTAAATATAGTCAATATATGGGTGAATGAAGGCCATGACACTTCAAAAATCTGGAACCAATATTCGGCTCAGATCATTTGTTCGACTCGATAAACTCCCGGTATTCCTTCTTCATCTTCACGCCAGAGAAAGTCCTGCATTCCCAAGATTAACAAAGATCAATACGGTGGCCCTACCATAAGTCTGGCACCATATAAACTAGGCAAGAAGGGAGTTCCACATCTTCCTAAAGGAAGTTCAGCATATTTAGGACAAATTGAGGTATGATGCAACTAAGAGGTTTTGCAACAGAGGATATACTTAGGCTATCAACTATCCTGTTTAACATCGTAGAAATGGTACTCATGACCGAAGATGTGCATCAGCGCTGACCGCTGATTTATCTTGTTTTGGCCTCATTTTCAGGATGGTGACATCTCAACTTAAGCATGTGGTTTGATCCAAGAACTTTTCATTGTGGTATTTATTATTTCTAGCACAACCCGACCACTGAAAAATGCAATAACCATGGTGGCCACTGGCTAACTTGGCTTATTGAAGTGATATCATGTAAAATGTACCACTGTATAAAAAAGCTGAAGTCATAGAGCAAGAAGATTCACTAAGAACAATAAATTACTAATATATCAGCTAACCCAATGTTTATTTAAGTTGTATTTTAGGTTGCATCCATGGCCCGGTAGAAAATTATATGAAACATATCACTTCTTACAAGAGAGCACGCAAGACACAAAAGTACAAAACTGAACTAAAATTAATTTAAGGTAGCAGGACCAATCTAAAGAGCAAACCTGATCATTTCTTTGTTCTTAAAAAATTGAACACAAGGTGTTCCCATGATCCCTGCAGCTTCTGCTATTTCAGGGTCCTCCTCGATGTCAATTTCAACAAAATGAACGTCTTCATCGTATTCATCTATAACCTGTAAGAAATATCATTTTCACAAGGATGAGGCATCATTATTAGCAAGTTACAAAAGAAAATATAATGGAATGTAAACTTGTGTAGCATAATATGAGCAAGAGTGTTGCAGTTGCAGTGCTGCACTCAATGGTAGTCGACCAACTATTACATTTAACATTTACCACTAGTCGAGCAACTATTACATTTAACTTTTACCACCCAAGTGGAAGCTTTATAGTTCCTACAAGGCTACCTGCCACTCAGGTCACAGTGTATCACCAAGCATAGAGAAGTGTGCTATCTTGTATGAGAAACTCATAACTGGAATAAGGTCTCATGATGTTCAAAGTCCAATTTCAAAATTTAAGAACTAACCTTGTTCAAAATTGGTTTTAAGGTTCTGCAGGGACCACATGTGGGAGAAGTATATAGAACCAAAATGAGCCTCGGACTCCCATGGTATAATTTGCGGAGTGCATACTGCAAAGACAGCAAGCTCAGGATCAAGTTCGACATGAACAATTGAATTTCCATGATCCACTCTATGTATAACTATGTTAGGCACCTGTCCCCTGTGCTTTGTGTGAGTAATGTCGAAGCCCATTTCAACATCTTTGCCTTCAATCTCCTTCTTTGGTTCTTCACGAACAGGCTGTAATTTAATTAAGTAAATCACAAAATTGTATCTTGTAAGGTTAATCGATTGTTATGGAAGACAACCCCCAGAAAACTTGAAAATGCTTTAAGTATGCAACTATGCATGCACCGAAGATAGTAATAACTCTATTTTTATCCACTCACAAAATCATAATCTTTAATGTAGCAACTCACTATTTCATATGGTTATTCATGATCTGTAAACTTCATACACAGAAAAAATATTTAATCTGGCTACGTTCAATGCCGATATATGGAACTAGGATACTAAATTAAAAAATAGAGAAATATCAACACAAATTACCGCAACAACCATGAAAGTGGAATACCAGTGGTCATATTCATAGGCGTATGATTGGACAGTTTCCCTTGAAATAATGACGACCAAGCAAAATGAAGCTGGCACGTGCACATATTTTTTGTGAAAAAATTACCTGGTGAAATTCGACAAGAAGATCATTGGCAACTAAGTATCTTTCAACTGACAAAGCAGCGATGCATCCAGATCCAGCTGCAGTGACGGCTTGCCTCCATTCGTGGTCCTGTGAGTAAAGATCCATGAAAACCAAAATGGCCATGAGAATGGTTGAAATAACAAACAATATAACTGAATATCTCTATTTCATGAATAGATATTTAATGAAGACTTGGTACAAGGCCTATGCCTCAGAAAGTAAACTGCATTTTGCAGCGAGGAATCTTCAAAACACTAAGAGGCAGGGATATCATATCATTCTTGAGCCATCAAGACATGATCACATGACGTACTACTGTCTACAACAAATGACATCACGAGGTGATGGAACACATGAACTGCAGCACTAAGTCCAGCTTTCTTTGAGCAACACAATTTACAACCATGCAGGAGTTTCACAAAGGGAGTGAAGTATGGATTTACCTGCACATCACCAGCAGCAAATACGCCATCAACTGAAGTTTTTGCACTGCCTTCTTCAACCAAAATATATCCAGAACTATCAAGTTCAATTTGACCTTGTAGTAGCTGACTGTTTGGAGTATGTCCTATCCCATAAAATAGACCTTTCACCTCAAGAACTGATTCTTCGCCCGTGTCAATTCTCCTCAACTGAATACCGGACATCTGGCCTTTGGAATTGCTGACAACATCCACAGCTTCTGTATTGAAATGTACTGTTACGTTGGGGTTGTTGAGTACTCTGAAACATTCGCCATAATCAACCTGTTAACCAAACATTCAGGCAATTGAAATTTTACTTCATTAATATATCATGCAACTGAAGAGGAGCTAAGATCCTTGAAAGAACTTAACAATTTCATCTATGATAAGTTCCAAAACAATGATAGCCCTCAAGTTCTATGAAATCTAAGGCAATAATGTGATTCCCGGTATCTAACAGTGACCAACCACTATGAACCAAGCTCCAGTTAGGCTTATTTTGCATCAGGCACTAATTATAGTATTAATGAAGTACTCCCTCCATTTCCAAAATATAAGATGTTTTAGCTTTTGTGAAACAAATGTATCTAGACACCTTGTAGTGTGTATGTTAGGAGTGAACCTACACACTAAAACGCATATAGATACATTCGTTTCCCAGAAGCTAAAACATCTTATATTTTGATACGGAGGGAGTACAATGGTACTGAACCAACACTTTAAAATGGTAACACAGCTTATTAGCTTGAAATTAAATAACATCATTGAATGGTGAATGAGTTGACAATATTTACAATACATGAAAGGTAGGAATAATAATCCTACGTTCCATTTGCAGTCGTTTAAGCTATCAGAAGATGCTAACACCCAAAATAACTGAAATATTGAGAAATCGATCGGTGGAAATTTTAATGAACAGATAAGGCTATTTTTTCAATATTATCACAGTAAAGGATATACTTTTATAGGGAAAAGATTTAGAAAATGTCTTACCGGTCCTGCATAGCTTTGGATGCACGTAGTTGCTCCCTTCGAACAAGCAAATGAACATGACAGGCATATTTTGTCAAATATATCGCTTCCTCAGTAGCTGTGTCACCGCCTCCAACGACTGCAAGAACTTGGCCCTTATACAGTGGTGAAGCTCCATCACATATTGCACATGCGCTGATACCTCTACTCCAAAATTCTTCTTCACGGGGTAACCGGAGGCGCTTAGCAGTAGCTCCAGTTGCAATTATTACACTGTGAGATTTCACCTATATATGGCACTGAGATTAGTGCAGAAAAAAAAAACTGTGCAAAGCAATTCATGTGCATTATAAATTTATAAGTGGTTGCTATCAATCAGTATGAATGTACAGAGATAAACGTAGAGAAAAGGAGTAAACAAAGACCTGACTAAGTAAATCGCATAGAACGCCACACTGGTTCAGAGCTCTTCTTATTTCTCTTACAATTCTCACTAGCTCTAATTTGTTTTCTTTTAAAATGGATCTTAGCCTTGATTGAATCCCACTAATACTAACCATTGAATGGTGACAAAGAATAGCATACAATACTACCTTGTTAAAATAAAAGAGGCAAGTTTGAGTCCAAATAAGTTATATGGCACGGCAAGAGATAAAACACAAAGTGGTTACCTCTCGGTCGGTGCTACGGATAACAAACGGCCTGCTCTTCACATCCACGAACTCAACATCTTCCTGGTGAAGCTCTGCACCCCATCGCTCCGCTTGCTTCCGCATTCTGGTTTGAATCATATGCCCACAATGAATGAATTGGTACGTGAACATAACTATGGATTCGACACAAACAGTTCCCATTCTTACTTGTCCATGAGATCAGGTCCAGTTATGCCATCTGGGAACCCGGGGAAATTCTCCACCTCGGTGGTGGTCATGAGCTGCCCTCCGGGAACACCGCCCACCTGGTACCCTTCGAACACGACGGGTTTAAGGTTGGCCCGAGCGGCGTAGATGGCGGCGGTGTACCCTGCGGGGCCAGAGCCAATGATCACCAGGTTCTCCACTCCCCTGCTGACATCTGCAGCAAACGAGAAAACAATCGTGAGCTGTCCCAGTTCACCGCATGACCGGCGCCGTTGGCTTCTTTGATGGAAGTTCAGACTGAGGGGAGTCCAATCTACAGTCTGAAGAGACGGATGCGAAAGGGGGGAGAGAAAGCGGCGCACCTGAGGGGGGAGGGGATGCTGTGGCCTCCTCGTCGACCGCGTTGGCTGCGGGGGCGGCGGCGGCGCGCAGAGCCTTGGACGCGCGGGAACAGGAGGCGGCTGGGAGAGGGCGGCAAGAGGGAAAGGATACCCGGCTGCTCCGGGAGGACGACGGCGGGGCGGACGAGAGGGCGGCGGCCACCGCGAGGCGCGTGACCGCCATCGCGAGCCGGCTGGGGGGCGGGGCGGGGAAGAGGGGGAGGAGGTGGCCGCTTCTGCGTCGGTAGGTGGTGGGTGGTGGTGGACTGGTCGTGTTGGCGGAGTGGACGAACCGGGGGGGGGGGAATCAAGCGGAGGGTGTGGAGCGCAAGGGAGCGGATGGGTGGATTTGGATAGGAGGGAGGGAGGGAGGAAGCCGCAGGGGCCAGACGTGCTGCTGCGCCTCCTGGAGTCCTGGTGCCGGAGGCTGATTGAAGCGGCCAGCCACGCTCGTTGGCTTGGCTGTTTTTCCTCGGTTCTACCCCACACCTCGCCGCTGTCCCTTTCGGCGTTGAGCTTTCAGCAACCTTTGCCCAACGTCGAGGAGTATCTTAACTCACCAGTCTCACCTGGCCTGGCTGATCATCTGGGTCATCCATCCTACGTCACCTGGAATTCTGTCTTAAAACATTATTAGTACGTAGTACTCCCTAAGTTTCAAAATATAAATGTTTTACTAGCTTTCATAAAACAAATGTATTCTAGACGCCTTTTATAGTGTATAAGTTCACTTTAAACTTACGTACTAAAAGATGTTTAGATACATTTGTTTCCCAAAAGCTAAATCATCTTATATTGTGAAACAGGGGAAGTACAACCTTCATTTCAAAATAAGGTTGATACTCTAGGTTCGTTTTAAGTCAAATTTCTCTAAGCCTGACTACATAAAATGTGCAATGTCCACGACATCAACTCTGTGTAGCACGAAAATGTATTGTATGCTTAACGTTACAAAACTAACTTCTTGTTTTAGATTTTTTTTTTGAACAGAAACAGAGTGCGTCTGCACTCTCATATATTGCAGCTCAAAAACATTGTACATCGTGGATTACAAATCCCAGATACCGAATCTTGTCGATTGCAGCAACCACTAGACAAGTATGATTGTAATGAGCTGAGTTCCTACAGGAACGGATAGGCTCAGACCAAGATGATCTTCTTGCATATTATGCACAATTGTGAACGACTCCATTTATTTCTCTGTCAATATGAAAAGTAGAGCCTAGCATAGGCTGCACAAGGTTCTGAAATTCAATTGCTTGCCTTCTAATCTCCCAGATCATGTTATGATCAGTTGCCCCCGGAGCCACCACTGCCTTGGCAAGGTTTAGATTATCTGTGAAGAAAGTTGGCCTCACAAACATCATTGCAGCAGCAAAGTGGCCTGCCAGTACCAGCGCGTTAGTTTCAGCCTGCAATGGGTTGGACACTCCTTGTTTAGATGCCATGATGAAAACATCATTTCTTTTCCCATCCTGCAAAGATTCAGCATAGTAGATGCCCACACCAGCAATAGAGTTGGAATTTCCAGCTCTTTCCTTCCAAACAGCATCTACATAGATTTTTGGTCCTGCAAAATAGAAATCGGTAGGAACCAAGACACCATGGCTGCTTCTTCTAGTTTGGCTTGCTTGAAATAGTTGTTCAGTTTCCAGATCTTTGAGCAAAGCTGCCGTGTGTATGGGTACCTGTTGAGGAGAAGATTTCTTCCTGCAAAAAAGTTGGTCGTTTCTAGCTTTCCAGATACACCAAAGAAATGTAAAAAGGAAATTCAGGTTCACAGCTGGGTGTTTCTGGTTCAGAAGATTTCTAATGATTTGAGTGATGTCCATAGCATTGTTTATTAGGCTTTCAGTTTTAATGAAACAAGGGGCAACATCCAGACCGCTTTTGCAAAAGGGCAAAGAAAGAAAAGATGAGTGTTTGTTTCAGGAACATTGCACCTGCAGCAGTCTTTCTCAATGTGGGAAGAGAATTGTGAGCCTCTGCCTCCAGTGGTAAGCGCCCCTCTCAGTAATCTCCAAGCAAAGGTCTTAACTCTGGGAATCATTTTACTGCACTTCCAGACCTCCTTTAAAATCTCCTTGGTTGACTCCTGTACCTGTTTTGGTCTTGGAGAACCTGTATCAAATAGCCAAGACAAACAAGCTTTGTATGTGGATTTAGTGTTGCATTTGCCATTTGGAGTTAGCTTCCAACAGAGAATATCATTTTCTTTAGAGGGCACCAAAGTGGTGTTTTTGATTGTTTGGGCAGTATGACTATTGAACAGGTGTCAATCAAGTTAGTGTTCCAGCTTTGAGTGTTGGGAATCCAAAGTTGATTGACAGTAGAAGGGTATTGAAATCCTTGCTGCTGGATAATCATATTGTCATAGATGTTTTCCCAACCTGAAAACCAAGGGGTACTCCAGATGGAGGAATTGCCTTTGCAGATTTGGTAGTAAGAATTATGTTTGAGTAGGTGCCTCACCTTAAGAACAGAGGACCAGAAAGCAGATTTAGGAGTATTTTTGTTTGCTCTCCAAATGGAGGAGTTTGGGAAATATTTAGCTCTAAGGACACTCTGCATGAAGGAGTCAGGGTTTTCAGCAACTCTCTAGGCAGCAGAGAGAATCAGACCCATGTTTGTAGCTTGAAGATTCCTCACCCCAAGGCCCCCTTCAGTTTTTGGAGCGCAGATGTTCTTCCAGGCAGTGAGACAGAGTGCTTTTTTACTAGGTTCAGAGGAAGAGCCAGTCCACCAAAAGCATCTCATGATGCCTTGAAGTTTCTCGAGAAGTTTTTTTTGGAAAAAAGGAGGTTGGACATGTAATAAACAGGGATGGAAGAGATGACCGACTTGATAAGCTCTAGTCTAGAAGCATGTGACAGTGAATTAGATTTGTATGTAGAGAGCTTAGATTTGAATTTCTGAATGATAAAATTATAAGCCTCACTTCTATTCCTGCTAGGGAGGATGAGAGGGTGACCCAGGTGGGTGAAGTTTTCATCAATGATTGGGACAGGGAAAATTTGAGTAATGTCACTAACGGTATTTGGATCCACCTTTTTGCTAAAGATGATACCAGATTTGTCCCAATTGGGAGTTTGTCCTGAAGCTGTACAAAAATCTAAGAGGGTATTTTTAATAGCCTAAGCTTCTTGGATGGTTACAGTCCCACAAACCAACAGATCATCAGCAAAGAGCAAAGAATGTATGTGGGGGCATAGAGGACCTAGAGAGATTCCTGTAAGGTGAGCACTGGACAAGGCCTCTGACAGCATTATGGTAAGTTCATTGATTCCCAGAATGAATAAATAAATAAATAAGGGGATAATGGACACCCTTGTTTAATACCTCTGTAGCTTGCAAACTTTGCAAAGGTTTGGCCATTGATAATAACTGAAAAAATAGGGGAAGATATGCAAGCATGAACCATCTTAATGAAGTGACCATGCAGGCCTCTGCGAGCTAGGGCTTTGTAGATGAAGCTCCATTCAATTCTATCAAAAGCTTTTGCAAGATCAATTTTTAGCATGAAGGCTTTGGCATTCCAAGAGGAGAGCTTAAAAGAGTGGGTAATTTCCTGGGCAATGATAATATTATCACTGATCCTTCTTCCTTCAATGAAAGCTTGTTGGGAGGGGTGTATATAATCAGGAAGGAGAGGTTTAAGTCTGTTTGCAAGGCACTTGGTGATGATTTTATAAATAACATTGCAGAGACTGATGGGTCTGTAATCAGTGGGTACTATGGGAATGAGCTTCTTGGGGATAAGGGCAATGTTTGTATCACTAACATGTTGAGGAAGGGTAGTTGTATTAAATAAATTCCTGACCAGGTTGGTGACATCATTCCCATCCAGTCCCATGTGGCTATGTAGAATTCTACATTAAACCCATCAGGCCTAGGAGAAGCATTACGCTTCATGTCATTTAACACCTCCCAGATTTCATCCTTATCAAGAATGGAATAGGTGGCTTCATCTGGAATAGGTTCGTTAGTGTGAGTAAAACCTTCTATCTCAATACTGTTAGAGGAAGTGAAAATAGATCTAAAGTAGGTGACAAAAGTGTTGGCAATTTGATTTGGCATGAAATGAGTCACATTATGTTCATCTTTGATAGAGAGAATCATGTTTCTCCTTTTTCTTTTTGCAATTGCTCTATGGAAAAAGGTAGTGTTTCTGTCACCATCCTTGGTCCAGAATTTTTTTGCTCTCCGTATATTAGCATCATCCATTTTTGTAACAGTTTGCTCATACCTTTCAACCAGGCTGGCTTCTTTCTGATGTTCTTGTTGATCATGTGGAAGGGACTGAATCTTCTCAATTTCATTCTCCAAGTCCTTGAGTTCTTCCTGCAAAGGTTTTTTCTTCCTGCACCATATTTTCAACTTGAAAGCAAGATTATTAGTCCTCTTAGAAAAGGATGGATTGGTATAATTTTCCCAGCAGCTCCTAGCATAGTTCTAGAAATCTTCCTCTCTAAGCCACCAGTTTTCAAATTTAAAGGAATTCCTAGGCTTACAATATTTACCTTCAGTGGAGAGCAGAATAGGAGCGTGATCGCTGAAGGCATGGATAAGGGGCATGTTATAAACATTAGAAACTGGGTAAACAGAGCAGCATTCATGATTAACCAAGCATCTATCCAATCTTTGAAAGAGGGGTTTTGAAGAAAAATGACGATTAGTCCAGGTATAAGCAGGTACAGTAAAACCAATATCAAACAGACCATAGCTTTTAACAAACGACTGAAAAGCAAACATATTGTTATAATTTACATATGGGGTACTTTTATCAGAGTCATACATAAGATCATTCATGTCACCGATACATATAAAGGGGAGGTTGCTGTTATAATACACAAAATGGGTAACTTGTTGCCAGATAGTACGAGTGGTGCGGTGGTAGGGATCGCCATAAATACAGACAAGACCAAATTTCTGATTTTTAGCACGATCCAATCCTAGAGCTAATACTAGATTACCAGAGCGCATGTGAAGATCGACTTCTATTTCATCAGACCACATCATCCAACGTCCCCCAGCTTTTCTATGAGAAGGCACTACAACATAGTCATTCATATTAAATCCAAAGCAAATATTAGGGGCAGTGAATTTTTGTAAGGGTCCCAACCTTTAATAAGGTAGAGTCCCCTGTGTTTACAATGCTAATCCCTGGATCAATAGCTAGCACTCACAGTTAAGATGTAATATCAAGAAACAAAGGTCATAATACAACTTTATAACCAGGAATAAAGTAATTTATTACATCTTACATAGCTCATTTGGCTATATCATTACAATGCAGCAGAATATAACAATAGCATGGGGTCCTTCATCTTCAAAGTGCCACAGGCAAACATGTTGGTTGTAGACTTGTAATCCTAATCAATCAACTTCACTAATATCAATCAAACCTGCAACATAACAAGTTGCAGCCACAAGGGTCAATACATTTGAATTGTATTGACAAGTTTCACTACTAAGTATAATATGAGTGGATCCTATCAATACATGCATATTTGGCTAAGTGGGGTTTAGGCTCATTTGCAGAAAGCAATATAGTTTTATCCTATCTTTTCAAAATAGTTTTGATCTTTTGTCAAATCTTTCTGAACACCTTGGAATCCACCAAGTGTTTCAAAATCCCTTGTTGTCACCCTCAAGTTTTAACTTTGAGAAATTGGAATGTCGAGATCTTCCATAGCTTCAGGACTTAGTTGCTCAGTATTGTCCATAATCGGGGACACGGCTAAGTACTTAGAATTTTTGATCTTCTGCAGAAGTTGTACACTTTACCCACATGACACACTCTCATCTTGTTGCCACCAGTGGCCACTGGATAAGTACTCACCAAGATTGAGTACTGGCAGATTGAGAATGTGACAAAGTCTTTCCATAGGAGTCCTCCCAATACACAATGCAAGCTTGTCTACCAGGCACCAATGTAGGGTTTCCTTCCCTAGCACAAATCTAGTTAACCTGAAGATGCCAATGCATGGGTCTTCCACTATGTAGCTGACTAAGCCAGAGCCCATTTAGCATGTGGTTGTACACGGAAGCCACTGTACGAGAAACATGTTCAATCTCTAAGTTCCTGGGTGGTTTTCTTCTAGTGCACAACAAAATAGATTACCATCTAAACATGGTTCCTTTCGTTGCCACCTTGTCCTTGTCCACCCAGGTGGTTCATTGAGTACTTGTTTTATTATATAAAACATAAGTCTTTTCAATATTTCATATAGTCATAACATGTATCCCATCCCAATATATAGCTGGGCTAAGCATACTACAACTACATTGTTTTCACTAAGGAAAATATAGGGGTATCCTATTAGGATTTAGCATAGCATAAGTATAGAAATTCTTTTCATGCATGTTTCAAAATCCACTAAGTATAATGAAAATAGTAGGACTTTTAGATGATAGTGTCACTTGCCTTTTGGTAGGGAATGTTGGTTCACTTCTTGATTTTGCTAGTTTCACACTTTTCTATCTTCACTACAAATCAATCAAGCAAACACAATATCACTAGCATTCCAACCAAAAACAATCAAACAAATTAACACACATAAAATAATGGGATCTAAGTCATGCATGCAAGCATGCATAGGGTAGTTTTATTTGCAGAGGTGGTTTCCACTAGGCTCTAAACTTTGTAAGGTTCAAAGTGGTCATTTTACAAAGTGGAAAAGTCATTTGCAAAAGGGTTTTGTCTATAAACCATTTTTAAATCCATTCATTATTTCATGTGGTGGAAAATGTTTTTATTAAATCAAAAACTTTATGTTGTCCACTAAATAAGTTGTTGATTCTCAAAACTTGGTGTTTAGGGTCAGTAGGTTTGATTCAAATCATTTTCCCAAAGTTTTTGCTTCAAAATCATTTCCATAATCAAAACAATATTTTTATTTGGCTAGAAATGGGCTAAATCAATTAATCCATCCTAACCTTCACCAAATTCATTTTTAAATCCACAAGTTGGTTCCTAAGGTCAGTAGGTTCACCACAAACCAATTTTCAAAGATTTTAACCCTAAAAACATTTTGGAGTAATTTTAATAACCTAAACAAGCATACAAAAGTTTCTGCAAAAACAAACATTTTACCAGAGGCTTTTTACTAAACAAATTGCATGGTTGGCTAGGGCTTGCTCCACTGATTCCATTGATATAAAGTTTGTAATTTTTGGACGTGTGGATCAAAAGTTACAAGGGTTTCAAATTTGCATCTAAATCTGTTTTCAAATCAGTTTTTAAACAAAGATTGGCCACGCGTCGCAATTCTACTGGTTGATACCGATTCAGGCGGATCGGCCTCTGCGGGGCGTTGGATCTAAATAGATCGCATGGTTCAGAACGCGTACCCCTTCGCTGTTAAGTGGTTCTATCGTGTCTCTTCGATCTAAATCGAACGGCTCTTATCAATCTTGCCAAGAACTGGCGGCTCGGCGATTCTTGTAGCGGCAGTCGAACGGTGGGCTAGCGGCGGTTCTAGGAAGCAAAGAAGACGGAGGAGATGCTCACCGTGCTCAGGGGATCGTGGCGATTCTCAACGTGGTCGCGAGGAGGCGAGGGGCGTACTGGAGCGGGTTTAATCGCTCGCCGGAGTGGGGAACGGCGTCGGGTGGTTCTGTTCGTGGTTGGGGTCGACGTTGCAGATCTCCCTAAGGCAAGACATGAGCATGTTCAGATGCAAGAGAGTGAGGCGAGTGTGGGAGTATCATCTAGGAGTGCTGGGGCGAACGGAGTTTACCGGTAGGGTTCGCCGGAGTAGGAAGCAGACGCGATGGCGCTAGGAAGTTATCGAAGTCGACGCTCTGGGGCGCCCGCGGTTGAACGGAGGCCAGACAGTGCGCTGGGAGTGGGAGTATGTGTGGCTGGTCGGGAGGCAAGGCGGTGGGCTCGCCGGAATTCTTGACGGCGGTCGGGCAGATGGCGTTGCGAGCTCGAATTGAGGCGACCTAAGGGCTCTCTGGCGTGGTCCGGGGAAATGGCGAGGATGGATTGGTGCTTAGGCGCGTGGTCGAGAGGATTTATTCGCCATCAGCGAATTGACGCCGTGATCAATCGAACAGCTGAGGGGCGTGGTCGCGGGTGGAAGCGAAGAGCAGTGTGGGGTCGTCACAAGTCGGTGAGGAGAGAGAGAGAAGGAAGGGTCCACGCGATCGCTCTGGTGTGCGTTTAGGTAAGCAACGTGGGGAAGAAGCTGGGCTATTTGGGCTCGTTGGGCTTGGCCAGTTGGGCTGGGTCCATTTCTATATATTTTTTCTTCTGAATGCTTTTTCCTTTTCTGATTCTATTTTCTGTTTTGAAATTCAAACAACAATCAAACTTTTAAAACAATTCAAACATTCATCACACTTTGCAATTGAATTTGGTTCTGTTTAAACAACACAAACCAAAGTCCAAAATAAAATAATATTTTTATTTTAGGGTCCATTATTAATTAAATAAAATGGACATTAGTTAATAGATCAAATGGGATTTGTTTTATTTAAAATCTTTATTTGAAATCTAAATATTTTCAAAACCAAATCAGTAGGTTTTATTTGAAGATATAAAACATTTGGAAAACTTATTTAAAATACATAAATAAGTTTTGATGTTTAATTAAAATAGTAAAACCTTTATTTTTAATAAACTTGGATATTAAATCCTTATTATTTTATTTTAAATAAACCTTTACTATTTTTATCAAATTGAAATATTTTATTTCAAAAGCTTGGCCAAGTTTTTAATTTGGTTTATAAAAAAATACTTATTACTTTATTTCTACCTTTTCATTGGAAACCAAATCTTTTTATTAAAAGGTTTAAAAATAGTAATTCCAAATATTTTTATTTTTCCTTTATTAAATGTTTATCTTTTTAAATCCCTTTAGGATTTTATTTGTTCAAAATAGGTTCCCATTTGAATTCAAAAAGTTTCTTCTCACCCTGAAAATCAACAAAGTTTTATTTTATTCAATATTTTTCACATAACAAGATTTGGAGAATCTTGGGATGTGACAATTTTGCATTATTTGTTTTAGAGATAAAAATTACCTAGGGTTTCGTTGCGGCAATCATCCGAGCAAGGTGGCATAGCTTAGGACTGCCAAGGGTCTTGCCCACTGTAGGGGTTCGTAGCATGGAAAACAAAAAAATTCTATCACATGAACACACACAAGCCAAGATCTATCTACTCGATTGCAGCAACGAGTCGATAGAGTACTAACCCTTGAAGAACCAAAGCGGTTAACGAGAGTAGATTCTCGTGGATGATGTAGTCGTACACTTCCGATCTCAAGATAGCGTAGACGATCCTTCCGGCGCTGCGTTTCAGTGACGCTTCGCGATCGGTCACGTTGGTTTTCGATGAAGACCTTCCTCTCCTTGTTCCAAAGTGACGGAGGTTGTAGCACTCTCCTTGTGATTCCCAACACTGACGGCGTGGTGTCGAGTAGAGGAGATCCATGAGGCTTCTTAAGCCAGAGCAAGTATGGTGGAGTATGAGAGAGGGCCTTGGCGATCTAGGGTTTAGAGGCACCAAGGAGGGGTGTGGCCGGCGGCTAGGGTTTGGGGAAACCCCAAGTCAGCGACTTGGAGGAGCCCTAGGCGGCGGCTGCACTTGGGTGGAGGCGCCAGGAGCTAGGGTTTGAGGTGTGTTGGGAGGGGGCGCCCTACCCCTCCTTATATAGGTAGGAGGGAGGCGGTTTGGGAGGAGGGAGTCCTCCTCCAACTCCTCCTCATGTCCGGCGGGTGGAGGGAGTAGGACTTCCTCCCTAAGTAGGTTTCCTACTCTCCCTCCACCAAGCAAACTTCAGATTTGACTTTTCAAATTGGCGTTTGACTTTCAAACTTGGATTTGATTTCTCTCATCATATTGCCCAGCCAAGTGACCTAGTACATGATGCAACCATTCCACATCGTCATGACACATCCATGTACCCTTCCCCTCCGTAGTGTCGGACTTTCCAGACCCTTCTAGAACATTCCTGGTAAAAACACCGGAATCATTTCCGAACTCTGAAACAGGACTTTCCTTATATGAATCTTATTCTCCGGACCATTCCAGATCTCCTCGTGATATCCCGGATCCCGTCCGAGACTCCGAACAACATTCGGTCTCTTAATCATCATTCCATAACTACACAACAACATCGAATCCTTAAGTGTGTCTCTCTACGGTTCGTGAATTACGCGGACATGACCGAGACACTTCTCCGATCAATAACCAATAGAGGAATCTGGAAATTCATATGGCTCCCACATATTTCTACGATTACTTTGTGATCGAATGAACCACTTAAAAACGATACCAATTTCCCTTTGTCTCACGATAGTTTACTTATCCGAGGTTTTGATCGTCGGTTTCTCTGCATACCTAGTTCAACCTCGTTACCGATAAGTACTCTTTTCTCGTTCCGGTGATATGTGATCCCTTGTGAGCCAGTCACATGCTTGCAAGCTAATTGGATGATATTCCACCGAGAGGGCCCAGAGTATATCTATCCGTCATATGGATGGACAAATCCCACTCTTGATCCATGTGCCTCAACCCATACTTTCCGAACACTCAATGCCACCTTTATAGCCACCCAGTTACGGTGTGGTGTTTGATGTCATCAAAGCATCCTTCCGGTGATGGTAATTAACATGATCTCATGGTCGAAGGAATTAGGTTACTATGCATTAGAAAGCATATAGCAAATGAACTATATTAAATGACTTGATCTTTATGCTACGCTTAACTATAGGAGTATGTCCATCACATCATTCTCCTAATGATATGACCATGTTGTTAATAACATCATCTATGTTCATGATCAGGAAACCATGATCATATATTAAACAACAAGCTAGTTTAACAAGAGGCTTTACTAGGGACTCTTTTATGTTTACAAATAACACAAGTATTAATGTTTCCGATTAATACAATTATAGCATGGTATGTAAACATTTATCATAAGGATGAAGATATGATAATAACCACTTTATTATTGCCTCTTGGGCATATCTCCGACAGTCTCCCACTTGCACAAGAGTCAATAATCTAGTTTCAAACCTTTGTGTATTCAACACCTATGGCTTTTCGGTGTTGTATGTACACTATTGCTAGTGGTCAACTGATCTCCGGATCTAACACTTCCAGGTCCGTGTGTAATTGCATGTCTTTGCGTCTCTACGCATCACTCATTCTCTAATGAGATGGCTTTGTATAAATTTGGTCCTTTGGTGATACCTTTAGTTCTTTGGGGTTAAAACATGTTGATAATATTGCCGTACAATATATATTCATAGTATTATCCCGCTGTGAACTACACCTAGTTTGATAACAAACTTCTTGACACAAATGCCCTCTTTAGCTGCTATAATAGCAGTCATATACTTAGCCTTTTGTTGTAATATCTGTCACAATGTCTTAACTTTGGAACTCATCCAAATCCATTATGGAACTTACTTTCCATTATATTGTGCCACCCTTAGTTTAGATTGAGATAAACTTAATTTGTACTTTGTGACAAAACTAGTATCAATGTAGTACTTTTATAATGAACTAACCATCTATTTGTCACTTCTACAAAATAATATACTCTTAGTTCTTCCAAAAGATCATAAGAATATCCTTTCTATCATCCAATGATCATCTTATGAATCATTCTGGTATATGTTTGTAACACCCTCAGAATCGACCATATGCAAGTTTTAGCGAAACCCGCCAAACCTGCATAGAAACGATTCAAAGGTGCCCACCAGGCACTTTCGTGCGGGTGGAAAACGAAGTAATAACATTACACAACAGTCCTCGATGGGACCCACAGAACAGATATATATACAACACGACTCCATGAGTCAAGAATACATATATAATATACAAAGATCCAAATCACCTTGAAAAGATGGGGCCTCTGACTACGGACAATATGCAAATGGGGCTAAGAGCCCTGAATAATAACCAATGGCGTCCATAACCCTGCCAAGCCAGGAAGGTAACCACCCTTCGACGTCGATCTCAAAACCTCTTAAACAAAAGGGGTGCGACAAAGGGCAAAGGAAAAAGAAGGGCGTCGATCTTGAGGCGATTACAGCGAGGCTAGAATTCGGCGGTCCTCGCCTACATAGGTATGGTGGAATGAAGCGGCAGCGGCAGCATGCACTGAACAACCTATAGAGACTCGATGCAACCGGCGGCTATCAGAGAGGGGTAAGAAAGACCTATTCGGAACCGACCTAATACTACCATCAAACAAACCCATCCTGGTGTTTCCCCCTCGAGACCAAACGAGGAAGTCAACCGAGGAACTCACACCGTTGGCAGTTTTATTTATTCAGTTATCGTTGCAGCATTTACTAGTCAGGTTTAGATAATCATCCTGATAAAGTAAGCAGTGGGCACTTTTAGTTAACCATTCCGTTATAGTAGCAACACTTACTAATCGGAATCTGAGATAGCATGAGATAACCCAAAACCCAGCAGTTGTTGGTACTTTTATTTAGCCATTCCGTTGTAGTTGCAATACTTACTAGTCAGGTACAATGGTCGCAAGCGACACTCCAAACAAGCAATTGTGGGCAGTATTACTTAGTCATTCCATTATAGTGAAGCTAATTACTAGTCATTATAAAGTCAAATTTATAGCACTACTTTAGTTATGCTTTTCTATGGTCGAGATACTGTGCTCCAAGTCGTCCATAACCGCGGACACGGCTTTCAGAAACTTTTACCCGGCCGGGGTGCACAAATAGCAACACACACTCGATCAACCTCGGAAAAACCAAATCAAAACCCAACGAGGCCTTCACGACAAAGCAATCACAGGATTCAGAAATATTTCAGGGGCCACCTTGAGTACACCATAGCGAAGTTAGTGACTTGAGACGGACCCGAGGTTTGTGGGGCCGAAGTAATTGGGAACCCAAAAGCTGGGCTTGTCGATACAGCGTAAGCGGGTCACAATTCCTAAGCAGCGATTATTGCTCCTCGCACAATCGTAAATAAAGCGATAGCATGGCATAGGTGCAGGATAGTAAATAAAACCTCAAACTAGTTTGTGGCCCCAAGAAATAAGACCGAATCAAGCTCGGCTCGGGGTCCCATAATCCTCCGGATGTGGATAGCGATAAATCAAGGAGCAGGTATCAAGTACTCGGGGTCCTCAGGGACAAGTGGCGATCGGAAACCAAATATTATCTATCACCCACAGATGCCTCTGCCATTACTTCAATTTTGTTGTTAAACAGAATTAAAGTGAAGCGATAAGTAAAACCATGATCATCTCCAACATCACCATGTGGCAATACACCAACAATGTGGTACTTGACGACAAGCAACAACACTTGAGCAAGCGACTACGACGCATAAGTCCAACTATCTACCAAACAACAGTAATAGGATGTGTCCAAGGCAATATAAGGTGCGAGGATATCACGTACGAAAACTAGAGCATCGCAACACGGATAGCAATAGATCAACAGAGGGAATAAATACTATAAAAGTAAGATAGGTAGAAAGGAGATGCTGCTTTGGAAACATTCGAAGGGTTTATCCGAAGATCGGGGCGAAGCTCACATCAACTCAACGGCCTTATCCGCGAAGAAGCAAAACACTAGAAGAAACACCGGATGCAATATTCAATACAACGGCAGAAGATCGGGCATGATGCATGTATGATGCATGACATGGCAAAGGTGCAATGCAATTAGGTCATATTAAGCGGAACCAGGGGTCCCGACAATTAATTAGATGGTCCAAGTTATTTATCTACCCCGCAAATTAAATGTTGTTTGAACAAGACGAAAACATGGCATCGATTCGCTACACAAATTTTAAATGAGGCCAATATGAGACTAGATTTGCCCGCATATGGGCTCCATATTTAATTATATGGTGAATCAGCATAAGGCCCCCAAACCACATGTCAAGGTATGCATGCATGAACAATTCAATATGCAATAAGTTGTATTACATTATAAAATAGGGTTTCGGGAAGGGGTTCACACATTAGGGTTCGACGATCTTGGGGTTCGGTTGAGGTTGGTCTCGGGTCGGATCGGGTTCGGGATCGAGGTTCGGACTCGGATCGTTCTCGACAACGGGTAGATCTTGGCGTTCGTGAAGGAGGACTTGGTTCGGTCGGGCACATCGGACTCATACAGTCGGTGTCGTTCTTGTCGTCGTGAAGACCTTGTCGGGTTCGCGGGTCGGGTCGGACTTGACGTCCGGGTTACAGAACTTGGCGTCCGAGAGACGATCTGGTCGCATCCGTGGTCGTTGGGTCGTGTCGTCGGTCTTGTCGTTTCACAGCGGAGATCTTGTTGTCTCGGGTCTCGGCGTCTTCGGATCCGAGAGGGTGAACTTGACGTGTCGGGTTCGGTCTTTCGACTCCGGGAGGATCGGTTTCAGGTCTCGACACCTTGGTTCCATGTGGGCGATCTTGGCGAGGGTTTCTCGAATCCGTGTGCGTCCGTGTGGTAGATCTTGGGTCATCGCCAGGTTCCATCTCGCCCATTGGTCGTGAAACCCGTGAACGGGCAGATCTTGGCAACAAAAGGGCATCGGGGCTCCTGTGACGAGACGGTCTTGTGCTTCGGGTGGCGCCGAAGATCCTGCCAAGATTGTCTTGGGACAACGGCGTTCTCTGGTTGTACCTGACCAGTTCCAACATCCTACCGCAACATTACCAGGGGTGCGCACGTGAAAACATGAAACCTCGGAAGCGTGACGAGCAGGGTGTCATGTGCTGGTTCAAGAAATTTGGAGAGCACCGCCGGAAGACGTGGGGCCGCGGATCGGCAGAGCGCGCACGGGAGGAGAAGGCGAAGGCGGCACAGGCGCGGAGGAGGCTGCAGAGGCGGCAGCGGCGCGAGAAGCTTCGGTGGCGCTACAAGCTTGCGAGGGGCCGCATAGCGGAGGAGGGCCAGCTGTGGCCACGGCCAGGCTCGGGAGATGGTGGCGGTCCGTCGGCAAGCGGAGATGAGCCGGCCCGAGGCCGACGGCAAGGATAAGGCGACGTCGGGCGGGAGGAGGAGCAGGCGCCGAGAGGCGGGCGGACGGCGGTCCCAGTGGCGGTCCGTAGGCTGAGGCCTTGGCGGGTAGAAGAGGCCTTTCGGCAGAGGCAGGTGAGCAGGCCAGGAGGCGAGGCGGGCGGCTCGGCCGAGTGGTGAAGGCAGGAGGCCAGGAGAGGTCGGGCGGCCTGAGGAAGACGAGGCGGAAGAGGGGAGGAAGCCCGGCGGAGGGGAACAAGCGGGAGAGGAGGCGTCTTGCGTGCGTGTGGTCGGGGAGGGAGGGCGGTGAGAGAGATGGTGGGAAGGGAGAGGAAGGAGCGGTGAGGACGGGAGGTGGGCGGTGGGAGGTGGGCCAGGAGGACGGGTCCAGGGGGAGGTGGAAGTGGGGCCGGGGTGGGGGAGAGTGGCCAGGGAGGTGTGGGGTCGGCCTGTAAGGGAGAGGGGGTAGGAGGGGGCTGGGTGAAAGAGAGAGAAAGGGGTGGTGGATCGGTGAGGTGGCAGGTGGGTAGGAAAAGGGTCCAGGGGGTGAGGTGGCGAGTTGTGAGAGGTGGGTAGGATAGATTTGGGTGGGAAAAGGATTTAGAGGGGGCTGGTTTAGAATGTGTGTTTGTTTTGTTTTGTTTATTTTTAAAACAAGACTACTTAGCAATAATTTATAGGTAAATAAAATATCCGACACGATCGGGGTTTTGCCTTTGAAATAAAGAGGGGTATTTGTACCAAGAAAAACTAGGTTTTTCGAAATAGTTCAGACAAACAATGCAAGATGATGGTGATGCAATGCACAAAAACAACGCGATTTTCTGGTAGTGGTTTTGCGGGATGCCACAATGTTCATAACATTTAGAGCATAGGAAATATCTGGATTTGTACATATCACAGTATGATTGATATAAATACTCTTTGTGATTTCATACATCAAGTATCAATCTATACTTGAATCTTTGTTTCACTTACCAAGTGTCAATACACTTGAATATATCATCAATATTTAACTCATTCAACCCTTTCTATGCGACAAGAACCTTTCTTGTAGTTTCTATATTGAACTCATTCAATACATCATCTATGTACTTTCAGCACAACCATATTAGCGTCTATTGATGCCAAATATTTGGGTTTTTCCTAAGTCTTTCATCGGGATGAAATTCTTAATATGTGTTAATAAAAGATACATCATTTCCAATCAACAATATGTCTTCCACATAATGTATTAGAAACATGTCTTAGCGCTCCCACTTAATTTCTTGCAAATGCAAGCATCTTCATCATCTCTGATGAATTTAAACTCCTTTAACAGTTTCATCATAGTGAAGATTCCAACTCCGCAATGCTTACTTCAACCATTGAAGTTTGCATATGCTTTTAGCATCCTTTGAATTAACAAAACTCTATGGACCGTGTTATGCACATGTCCTAGGTAACAATTCTATTAGAAGAACTTGTTTTGTTTATTCAACTACCACATAACAAAATTATATGTAGTGGTTGCTACATTAATCCGTCTAGACTAAATATCGCTATGAAAGATCAAATCTTGTCATAGTCAACCTTTGAACATTGTTGTGAACTCTTTCCCAACATGTCGACTATTTCATATATGTGAAACATCCATGTCTATTTCTTTATAGATCCAAACACAACTTTAAGGTCTTACACCTTTCTCGAGGGTCCTTCAAGTTCAAAACTTGATTTATCGTGTATGGAACTATCACGAATTTTATGGCTTCAAGCCATTTTATGGAGTCAGGGCCCATCATCGCTTCTTTGCATGTAGTCCATTCATTATTCTCAAATAATGATTCAACCCTCAAATCTTGGTATTTGATTGTTTACCCGACCTACTTGGTTCAATAGAAACTTTGACCTCCGTAACCACAACCATTGAGTCACGTGAGCCATAAGCATTGTTGCTGCCTCCGGAACACTTTTTGGCGCTGCGCAACTTCGCACATATAGCTAAGGTTCTTTTAACCTTATCAAAGTTCTATTGTCCTTCCACTTATCTTTTCACGAAAAATTCCTTCTCAAAGAAACTTGACGTTCTAAGCGACAAACACTTTTGTCTCCGATGTTATGGAGGAGTTCTTAACAGTTATTCAAAATAACATACAAAGACAGGTTCATCCGACTTTGGTTGCAAACATCTTTCTTATGCATAGCATACCAATGTTTAAGAAAGGACAACTTGGGTTTTATCCCAAACCATAACTCTATATGGTGTCATTTCAGCGGATTATGATGGAGCTCTTTTCAGTGGAAAAACGGTAGTCTCTAAAGCTTTTATCTTTAAAATATAATGGCAGTTTCATGAATTATACCTTTGATCTTACCATGTCAAACAAGGTTTCATTACATATCTCGAACGCTCCATACTCTTATGGTGTTTCGGGAAATGCAAATCCATGGAACGATTCCTTAAATCTTTAGGTGTTTATGCTAAACTTGTAACTCAAATATATTCCTTTATGGTCTTATCATAAACTATTTATATTCTTGTTACAATGATTTTGCAATTCATCTTGAAAGTCTTTGAACTTTTCAAATGTTTCATACTTCATCCTTATTAAGTAAATATTCATATATTCACTCAAATTTTCGGAGAAAGCATATGAAGTTGAAATCCATCGTTCTTGACTACACATAATGGACTTCATACAACAATATGTACAACTTCCAATAAGCTAGTTATTCGTTCCCTTTTGGCCTATGAACGAAGTTTTAATTATCTCTAGGAAAGTTTCATAAGCGTCATTTGATAAAAAATCAAAAGACTCCAAAATTCCATCCACATGGAGTTTCTTCATGTTTTCTTTCCAATATAATTTAAACGGCGATGTCACTTCCTAAGTGATCTTTCAATCAATTTGTCTTTCGACATTTTTAGCATTAGTTTTATGGATGTGATTTCTACAACGAGATTTGTAAATCATCCATCTTTTATGGATTACGGCAATTATTTGAAAAACCCTTTTGTTCTCATAATACCTGATAAAACAAATCTTGAAGGCAAGCTTTGATGTTTAACGAGTAACACAATAACCCTTTATTTGTTCTCGATGAACATCATCACATATTCTTTTGCTAGTTACTTAGGCCATTGCAGTTCATGAATTCTGTTGTTTCGTATGATGATTCATACCAACAAATTCAGTATCCAAAACTTAAGAACCACATTATTTAACAATCAAAGAATACAACCATAACACGTATATCCTCTATATACTTAAGCTGAACAATTCTAGTCTTTTCTTTTCTGCCATATATTTATGAGATTCTCTTTCAGTATTTTCTTTTCTGTTTGAAAGAATCTATCAACATCAATAGTGGAGCCATACACATGACTCATAGTCCAAAGCGTGTAAAGTTAAATACCAATGTCTTTGGACTTGCACTTTGAAGTAGATCACCATCATCAAATGTTTAGTGTTCTTTCAAATTCCTTTCTTTAGTAATCTCTTGGTGTAGTAAACAATTTACCTACATCAAATATTCACCCTTATCATAGAATTATTCATGATCAAGCTACTTTAGCTTATATTAGTGAATCGCGAGTATAATGTTGCTCTCCAAAATCTTTTGGAGGATTAGGACAACCAGTGTCTCCAACCTTTTGTAAATTCTCATCAAATATGAGAACATAAACTTTGTCATATTATACTCTATCATGTTGTAACCAAAACATTATTTCAGATATCGCAATATCTTCCATACATGATGGTTTCTGAAACAACTCTTTCAACTCCTAGATTACCTTGATATTGAAACTATCTTTCGAATATCAAGAATCATGGAGATAAACATGATACTTATATACTAACACTGGAATTGTTACTCTTGATTTAATACCAACTATTAAACTTTACGGAGTAATCGAAACTTACTGAAAGTTTGCAATGGGACTTTTAAACTTTAGATTAACACTTCAAAACAATACGATACCATTTCGTAAAGTAACTAACCAGAATTCTATAGTTCTATTATCTCAATTATAACTAAGCGCAAGGTGGTAAACGGATGCCAATGACTACAACAACTATGCAAATTCACTTTGATTTAATTTATGATAAATAGTGTTCAACTTTTAATCATATTGCCGTTGAACTCCCACTCAAAACAATATCCCTCACATTGTTTTAGTGATCACACGAACCAAATCCACCATGTCAAAACCGATCATCACGAGAGTTGATGTAGCTTCAATGGCGAACAATCAACATGTTCATCATATCTACTATATGACTCATGCTTTACCTTTCGGTGATCCGTGTTCCGAGACCATGTCTGTACATGCTAGGCTCGTCAAGATCAAACCTTAGCTTCCGCATGAGCAAATCTAGCTTGCTCATGTTGTATACACTCACAGAATCTAACACACCCGATCATCACGTGGTGCTTCGAAACAACGAGCTTTAGCAACGGTGCTTACTAAGGATGAACACATTAAAACTTGAAATTGTGTGCTTGAGGGATCATCTTATAATGCTACCGTCGCAAACTAAGCAATACAAGATGCATAAAAGGATTAACATCACATGCAATTCATAATATGTGATATGATATGGCCTTTCTTCTTGTGATTCCGATCTCCATCTTCAAGCACGAACATGATCTCCATCATCACCGGTGTGGCGTCAAGGTCAATGGCGCCGCTTCATGGTTGTCTTCCACTAGCATCAACTATTACAACTACTTTGAATAATAGACACGCAGGACTTAACGGAAACAACCATATGGCTCCTGCCGGTTGCCAACTTACAATAAGGAACATTGCATACATCATATATAATCACAATCATGGCCATATCACATCACAGCACACCCCCTGCAAAACAAAGTTAGACGCCTCTAATTTTCTTTGCATGTTTTATGTGGTTTCGGGCTTTCAAAAAGTGTCGTTCTAACTTACGAACAAGAACCACAACATTGATACTAGTATTTTCAATCACCCGTTGTAAATAGAATCTTAACTATGTTGGGAGAAACAGGCACCCGCAAAGCCACTTATGCAATACAAGTTGCATGTCAAGCGTGGAGCAAGTCTCATGAATGATGTCATGTAAGGTTAGCCCGGGCCGCTTCATCCCACCATCCCTCAAGATGCAAAGTACACAAGAAACAATCGACAACAGAAGCATCAACGCCCACAATGACCATTGTGTTCTACTCGTGCAACAGATCTACATATAGACACGGCTCTGATACCACTGTAGGGGTTCGTAGCATGGAAAACAAAAAAATTCTATCGCAGGAACACACATAAGCCAATATCTATCTACTAGATTGCAGCAACGAGTCGATAGAGTACTAACCCTTGAAGATCCAAAGCGGTTAACGAGAGCAGATTCTCATGGATGATGTAGTCGTACACTTCCGATCTCAAGATCGCGTAGACGATCCTTCCGGCGCTGCGTTCCGGCAGCGCTTCCGTAGTTGGTCACATGTTTGGTACTCGATGAAGACCTTCCTCTCCCTTGTTCCAGCAGGCAGCGGAGGTTGTAGCACTCTCCTCGTGATTCCGGCAGCACGACGGCGTGGTGTCGGAAGTAGAGGGGAGATCCCGCAGGGTTTCGCCTTAAGCCAGAGCGAGTATGGTGGAGTATGAGAGAGGGCCTTGGTGATCTAGGGTTTATAGGCACCAAGGAGGGGTGTGGCCGGCGGCTAGGGTTTGGGGATACCCCAAGTCGCCGACTTGGAGGAGCCCTAGGCGGCACTTGGGTGGAGGCGCCAGGAGCTAGGGTTTGAGGTGTGTTGGGAGGGGGCACCCTACCCCTCCTTATATAGGTGGGAGGGAGGCGGTTTGGGAGGAGGGAGTCCTCCTCCAACTCCTCCTCATGGCCGGCGGGTGGAGGGAGTAGGACTTCCTCCCTAAGTAGGTTTCCTACTCTCCCTCCACCAAGCAAACTTCAGATTTGACTTTTCAAATTGGCGTTTGACTTTCAAACTTGGATTTGATTTCTCTCATCATATTGCCCAGCCAAGTGACCTAGTACATGATGCAAACATTCCACATTGTCATGACACATCCATGTACCCTTCCTCCGAGTGCCGGACTTTCCGACCCTTCTAGAACATTCTGGTGAAAACACCTAATCATTTCCAACTCAAACAGGACTTTCCTTATATGAATCTTATTCTCCTGACCATTTCGATCTCCTCGTGATATCCGGATCCCATCCGAGACTTCAAACAACATTCGGTCTCTTACTCATCATTCCATAACTACACAACAACATTGAATCCTTATGTGTCTCCCTACGGTTCGTGAATTATGCGGACATGACCGAGACACTTCTCAGCAATAACCAATAGAGGAATCGAAATTCATATGGCTCCACATATTTCTCTGATTACTTTGCGATCGAATGAACCACTTACATACGATACCAATTTCCCTTTTTCTCACGATAGTTTACTTATCCGAGGTTTTGATCGTCGGTATCTCTGCATACCTAGTTCAACCTCGTTACCGATAAGTACTCTTTTATCGTTCCCGTGATATGTGATCCCTTGTGAGCCAGTCACATGCTTGCAAGCTAATTGGATGACATTCCACCGAGAGGGCCCAGAGTATATCTATCCGTCATATGGATGGACAAATCCCACTCTTGATCCATGTACCTCAACCCATACTTTCCGAACACTCAATGCCACCTTTATAGCCACCCAGTTACGGTGTGGTGTTTGATGTCATCAAAGCATCCTTCCGGTGATGGTAATTAACATGATCTCATGGTCGAAGGAATTAGGTTACTATGTATCAGAAAGCATATAGCAAATGAACTATATTAAATGACTTGATCTTTATGCTACGCTTAACTATAGGAGTATGTCCATCACATCATTCTCCTAATGTGAAATGATAGAGATGTCGCCTAGAGGGGGGGGGTGAATAGGCAATTTCAAAACTATTACCGTTTTGGCTTGATAGAATGCGGAATCAAACTAACGTTTATTTTACAAGCACAAAACCTAAATACACTAGGCTCAACTAAGTGCACCAACAACAAATTAAGCTAAGCAATATAGCACAAGATAAATATACCACAAGTGATAAGCAAGATATAAGTACTTCAAGCTCTATGGCTATCACAAGGAATGATGTAGCCCAACACATGGCATTCACCATTGGTCCACACCATGCTACGTCAACCACACCCTCAAAGGTGAACTCATTCCATACCTCACCCTCCTTTGGTTATCATGTGAATGGAATCCTACTTGAGACAAGTGCCCATGCTATGACCAGGCCCATGACCATGACACCGAGAGGAGATGACAAGAGGACCCCAGAAACCAAGACCCCCAAGCAAGAGGCCTGGAAGAGAAGACGTAAGAAGTGGCGGACGCCAGACCGGAGTCTCCAGCCATCACACCGGAGTCTTCGGACTACACTGGAGTCTCCGGACCGTCCTCCGGTCCGAACCCAGGAACCAAGCCCGGGACAGCCAGAAGCCCCCTCCGGAGACGGGTCCGGAGATTGACCGGAGTCTCCGGTCCAGACCGGAGTCTCCGGACCCCACACCGGAGTCTCCTCGGCCTTGAGGCATGTTAAGGCCTTTGGGCCCGCCCATGTAACGCCTGAACTCCTGTTTATGTCTATTTTACCCCTAGCTCGTGGCTGGCCTATATAAGCCCCACCCCTCCTTGAAACCCTAGAGTTGAAGATGAATGAAGGCTTGTGCCTAACCCTAGATGGGAACCCCTCTCTATAGTTAATATATGAGTTGTACAAGGCCTTGGAGTTCGGTTGTTCGTCTCCAAGTCGTCAAGACCCTCCTCAAGTGTTTGGTCTCTCCTCATCAAGGATTCTAGTAGTGCTAGGTCTCCCCCCTTGGGATTCTACTTGGTTGCTACTCTCTCCTTTGATTTGGATTCTATCATCCGCTTGCCGATCTCTCCTTTGGTGATTCTACCTAGCGGTCTCTCGCCGAGGGTTCTATTGGATTGGTTGTTCGAGCCAATGGGAGCAAATCGAATCAGGTTGTGTTTGCGCGTGTTTGTATCTTTACCTTGCATTTGTGTTGCGTTCATCGTGTTCATCGGGTATCCCCTCACTCCACGCCTCAAATCCGTGAAGATCGGGCCACCCTAGGGTCAATCCCACAAGGGATCCCATATCAACTGGTATCAGCAGCTTTTGGTTGCCACGGATTTGACTTCGTTCCCCCATATCCACCATAAATTCGAAAATACCAAAAAAAATTAGCCCCAATTTTCTTTTGGATCGATCTCTTGATTTGGTGAGTTGATTGTGGTTTTGGTCCATTAGAAACTTGTCCTTGGATTTGGTCTACCTTTGCCCTGCGTTTCCTAGCCCAATTTGGTCGAAATTTTCTGGATTTGAGGGTTAAAGGGCCGAATTTCCGCTCACGAACTCGAGTTGTTCATCGTGCTGGAACCAGACTGGAGTCTCCGGTCATCACACCGGAGTCTCCGGACCACACCGGAGTCTCCGGCCCCAACACACCGGAGTCTCCGGCCCTGAACAAAATTTTGACCCCTCTTCCTTTTTCGCCTAATTTCCTTTGTGTGTTTGTGTTTCGCCTGAGTGTCTATCAACTAACAAGCTTCTGCAACGCCAACAACACCTCGTGCTCGACATCGACACCGCATAACTCGAACCATCCCATCACCAACGATTGCAAGTACAACATCACCAAAAGGTATAACTTGCACAACCGTTGTTAACCCCCCTTCTTCCTGTGTGTGTTACCTAACCTATCGAGAGTAGCCCTCCTATGTTTGCCGAAGCATTGTGCGCTTGCTCTTGCATAGTAATGATATAGAGGCAATAACAAAATTGACTCCATAGTGTTACAAAAAAAGCTTCTAAGCAAAAGAAACAAAGAAAGATACCAATAGCTAAAGAGAGTCCAAAGCTTCTAAGCAAGAGTGCGAGCAAGAGCAAGGAAAGCGTACAAATCCGTTGCTTCTCAACCTTGTGCGAACGGGCTACGGTCTCTCCTAGCGTTGGCACGACACCGAGCATTAGTCTTTGTTAGGTCCAATTTTGTTCGTTGCTCATTTTTCATAGTCGTGCTAGCCACATTACTCTCCACCGTGTGTGTATAGTCGTAGGTTCTCATCACCCTTTTTGACCTTTTCCTTTGACTTTGTTTTTGTTGGATTGTACCCACTTTTGACAATATCCTTTTCTTTTGGTTGTTCCATTTGCTATCCACCTTTCTAACCTACCACCATAGGCCTTTGTGTGTGTGTGTGTGTCTTGTGTACCCGCTATTCGCTTTGCTCTCGGCAACAACAATCTTTTCAATCGTTGACTCCGGTGAGGCAAGGTAGCAATTACCATTCCACCAATCTCACCATATCTATCAAGTGTGTTTGTGCACCATGTCTAGGGCAAGTGGAGCTAGTGGAGATAGCAATTTCAACAACCAAGATGGCTTTGCCACGCGCCACAACTTATTGGCGCAACTGTTGGAGATATGCCCTAGAGGCAATAATAAATGTAGTTATTATTATATCTTTGTGTTTATGATAAATTTTTACATTCATGCTATAATAGTATTAACAAGGAAACATTAATACTTGTGTGATTTGTAAACTTAAATTGAAGTCCCTAGTAAAGCCTCTATACATTACTAGCTTGTTGGTTAATAAATGATTGTGGTTTCCCTATCATGAACATTGAGATGTTATTAACAACAAGATCATATCGTTAGGAGAATGATATGGTGGACATACTCCTATAGATAAGCGTAGCATAAAGATCAAGTCATTTTAATAGTTCAATTGCTATATGCTTTCTGATACATAGTAACCTAATTCCTTTGACCATGAGATCATGCATATCACCTTTACCGGATGGATGCTTTGATGACATCAAACACCACACCGTAACTGGGTGGCTATAAAGGTGGCATTGAGTGTTTGGAAAGTATTGGTTGAGACACATGGACTGGATCACAAGGGATCACATATCACGGGAACGAGAAAAGGGTACTTATCAGTAACGAGGTTGAACTAGGTATGCATAGAAACCGACGATCATAACCTCGGATAAGTAAACTATCGTGAGACAAAGGGAAATTGGTATCGTATGTAAGTGGTTCATTCGATCGCAAAGTAATCGTAGAAATATGTGGGAGCCATATGAATTTCCAGATTCCTCTATTGGTTATTGTTCAGAGAAGTGTCTCGGACATGTCAGCATAATTCACGAACCGTAGGGAGACACACTTAAGGATTCGACGTTGTTTGAGTAGTTATGGAATAATGAGAAAGAGACCGAATGTTGTTCGGAGTCTCGGATGGGATCCGGGATATCATGAGGAGATACGGAATGGTCCGGAGAATAAGATTCATATAAGGAAAGTCCTATTTTGGAGTTGGAGAATGGTTCCGGTGTTTTCATCAGGAATGTTCTAGAAGGTTTCGAAATGTCCGGCACTCCGGAGGGTAAGGGTACATGAATGTGTCGTACCAAGTTGGAATGATTGCATCATGTACTAGGTGTCATCGCTGAATAAAATAAAGGATTTAATCAAATCCTAGTTTGAAAAGTCAAACGCCAATTTGAAAAGTCAAACGGCTATTTTGGAAAGTGGAGGAAGTGGAAATCGAGTTGGGAGGAGTTCCTCTCCACCGCCGCCCACTAGGGATCCGAGTTGGGAGGGCTCCTCCCTTGGCGGTGCCTCCCACCTATAAAGGGAGGCAGGCTGCCTCCTAGTACACAAGTTATCCACCCCAAACCCTAGCCGTGGCCACGCCCTCCTGCTGCCGCGCCTAGGGCTCCCCTAGCCGACTTGGGCAAGCCCCAAGCCCCACCACGACCCTAGCACCTCCTCCTTGGTGTGTCTAAACCCTAGATCACCGAGGAGCTCTCTCATAGTCCACCATACTCGCTCAAGGAGAAGCCTCGAGATCTCCCCGACTTCCAGGTACCACGCCAGTTGTCGCCGGAATCGCGAGGAGAGTGCTACAACCTCCGCCACCTGCTGGAACAAGGGAGGAAGGTCTTCGTCGAACCTCGAACGTGTGACCGATCAAGGAGCGCTTAACGGAGCAGCAGGAAGGATCGTCTACCCGATCTTGAGATCGGGAAGAGTACGACTACATCACCCACGAGAATCTGCTCTCGTTAAACACTTTGGAATCTTCGAGGGTGAGTTATTCCATCGACTCATTGTTACAATCTAGTAGATAGATCTTGGCTTGTTTGTTTGTATGCGATAGAATTTTTTTGTTTTCCATGGTACGAAACCCTACAGCAACGCCAAGAATTCAACAATCAATTTGAGCGACTTGAGCACCGTCTTGATGATACTTTTAGAGAATTTGAGTACCGTGAGCGGCAACGTCAAGAGGAGCACCATTCTCAATTCCAAGCTCTTCACCAAGCTATTGCCAACCTTGGCAACCGACACGGTCATCGCTCAAGCTCGTCAAGTTCCTCCCGCACGCACTCCTCAAGCCGACATGGCGAGTCTTCAAGGTCACACTCCCGCCGCGGAGAACCCCACCACCTTAATGGGGACCCACAATCTCGTCATCGTCGCCCTCAAGCGGTGGACCCAAATGCTCCCCAACCTCAACAACAACGACAAGAGCATGGTCCACCACCACACCAAGCAATCATCGACGTGCACCAACCTCGAGAACGCCAAGATGAAGCTAACCATAATGATAGGCGTCATCATCCTCCTCATGACCACCACGAGAAACGTCAACAAAATCAAGAACCGGTATGGGACACAAGTGATGATGATGTGGATGCACGCCAAGCTCGACGCAATAACCGACATGCACAATACCACCACCGACACCATCAAGCTATGAACGTCAATGATGCCGACCAACGGCGAAGAAGAGACTTCGAGAATCATCAAGCTCACCCTCCACAACAACCTCAAGGAAATCAAGAGCCCCCCTCCGCCTCCTGGCCCTCCAAGTGACGCAAGTATGCACCAAGAACGTCGCAACAACCACCATGAGCGTGATGATGGCAAGTTTGGGAATCTCAAGTTCGTTATGCCTAAGTTCAAAGGAGAAGAAAATGCCGATGCATACCTTGAATGGGAGCTCAAAGTCGACAAGATCTTCCGAGTCCACAACTTTTCCGAAGAGAAGAAAGTGGCAATGGCATCTCTTGAGTTTGAGGACTATGCCAATGTTTGGTGGGAAGACTACCAAAGCAATCATGAGAAGCAAGAAGAAAAACCGGTCACCACTTGGACCGAGATGAATAATGTGATGTATGCAAATTTGTCCCCGAGCACTATCGCCAAGACCTCTTCGACAAGCTACAAAACTTGAAGCAAGGCACAAAGAGAATTGAAGAGTTCTATAAGGAGATGGAGATGACTATGATGAGAGCCGATGTGAAGGAACTCGAGGAGCAAACAATAGCACGGTTCCTCAACGGTTTGAGCCGCCCAATACGCAAGATAGTCGATATCCAACCTTACAAGACTCTCGTGAACCTTCTTCACCAAGCAACCAAGGCCGAGCGCCACTTGCAAAAGGAACATGCTTATGAGAAGCAAAGGGCGTACTATGCTTCACTCAACTCGAGTAACCCCTCCAAGCCAACAAACCAAGCAACAAGCTCCTCTAAGCAAGCCAAGACACCTATGGCCTCCTCCTCCAACACAACAACGAAGATTCAAGTAGTTTGGTACAAGTGTGGAGGAAAGGGCCACAAGTCGTTTGAGTGCATCAACACAAGAGTCATGCTAACGGATGAGAACGGCGCAACATACTCCGTGAGCGAAGATGAATTTGACGCTATGAACCAAGCCGCTATAGCAAAATATGCCGCAATGCAAGATGAGGACACGCTTCTTTGTGAACATGATCCAATCCCCTCACTTGTCATCGCCCAAGTCTTGACGACCAACTCCATCCCTAGAGAGGAACAACGCCTCAACATCTTCCAAACCCGAGCCGGAATTGATGGCAAGTCCATAAAAGTTATCATTGATGGAGGAAAGTTGTCACAACCTTGCGAGCATCGATCTTTGTGAGAAACTCAAGTTACCATACATGGAGCACCCTCAGCCCTATCATGTCAAGTGGCTTGATGACAATGGCACCATTCAAATCAAACACAAGGTCCAAGTCTCCTTCAAGATTGGTCCATATCAAGACACCGTCGAGTGTGATGTCGTGCCTATGACCGTGTGTCACATGCTCCTTGGAAGACCATGGAAATACGACAAGGGCACACTACACGATGGTACCTCCAACCAATACTCCTTTAAGTGGAATGACAAGACATTGGTGCTACAACCTATGACGCCAAGCCAAATTATCACTTCCAACATGACGTCGCTGCCCAAGATAAAACAAGCTAAGGACCCTTGTGAGATGAGTGGTGAGAGAGTGATCCACCAACACGTGAGTGAGTGCTACAAGACCCAAATGAGTGGAAAAATCATGAGTGCCACGTCGCAAGCCACCACACATGAGAAGAGTGATTTGAGTGTGCCCAATACTAACAATCCATCATACAACTCTTTCTCCTTGTTGTCGGTTTTGCAGGATACCCAAACTCACCTACCACCTACAAGGAACACGCTACAAGATCTCCAACCACACCTTGATGACAATCTCAACTTCAAGATCTTCGACCACTTTGAACAAGGCTACGACACCGGAGATCCCACAACATACAAGCTCAAGACCTTGCGCACACCTTCCTCCCTATATGATGATGGAACTTCGTCGAGGACGACTCATTTTGAAGCGGGGGGAGATGATGCAGCCCAACACATGGCATTCACCATTGGTCCACACCATGCTACGTCAACCACACCCTCAAAGGTGAACTCATTCCATACCTCACCCTCCTTTGGTTATAATGTGAATGGAATCCTACTTGAGACAAGTGCCCATGCTATGACCAGGCCCATGACCATGACACCGAGAGGAGATGACAAGAGGACCCCGAACCAAGACCCCAAGCAAGAGGCCCGGAAGAGAAGACGCAAGAAGTGGACGCTGCATCGGAGTCTCCGGCCATCACACTGCTGAGTCTCCGGACTACAGGAGTCTCGGACCGTCCTCTGGACCGGGAACCAAGCCCGGACAGCGAAGCCCTCCTGGGACGGGTCCAGATTGACGGAGTCTCCGGACCCCACACCGGAGTCTCCGGCCTGCTCGACGCCAGGCATGTTAAGGCCTTTTGGGCCTAGCCCATGTAACGCCCAGAACTCCCTGTTTATGTCTATTTTACCCCTAGCTCGTGGCTGGCCTATATATAATCCCCCACCCCCTCCTTGAAACCCTAGAGTTGAAGATGAATGAAGGCTTGTGCCTAACCCTAGATGGGAACCCCTCTCTATAGTTAATCTATGAGTTGTACAAGGCCTTGGAGTTCGGTTGTTCGTCTCCAAGTCGTCAAGACGCTCCTCAAGTGTTTGGTCTCTCCTCATCAAGGATACTAGTAGTGCTAGGTCTATCCCCCTTGGGATTCTACTTGGTTGCTACTCTCTCCTTTGATTTGGATTCTATCATCCGCTTGCCGATCTCTCCTTTGGTGATTCTACCTAGCGGTCTCTCGCCGAGGATTCTATTGGATTGGTTGTTCGAGCCAACGGGAGCAAATCGAATCGGGTTGTGTTTGCGTGTGTTTGTATCTTTACCTTGCGTTTGTGTTGCGTTCATCGTGTTCATCGGGTATCCCCTCACTCCACGCCTCAAATCCGTGAAGATCGGGCCACCCTAGGGTCAATCTCACAAGGGATCCCATAGCAAGGAAAGTAAGCTCGGATATAGAGATAACCGAGGCACGCGGAGACGAAGATGTATTCCCGTGTTCACCACCTTTGGGAAGGGGGCTACGTCACGTTGGAGAGGTGTGAGGTTCCACGAAGGATTCCTCACGCGCCACAAAGGCTCACCTTCTTCTCCGAGTCTATCCCACGAAGGAATAGGCCCTTTCCTTATGGCTAGATTTTCCTCCACTCCGGAGATGGCAAGCTCCACAACCACTTCACAAGATCCACGAAGGAGAATCCCGGGTCTCTTCACAATCTTCCACGGAAGAGAACACCGAGGTACCAACCGCCAAGTCAACTAGGAGGTCACCCTCCAAGAGTAACAAGCTCACGGTCTCTCACTCGAACAAATCGTAATGGAAAGCTCAACACTTATGCAAGAATGCAAAGCAAGACCGCCAAGGGTGCTCAAATCCTTGACTCTCAAATCCCACCAAAGAAACAAGTGCTAGGGAGGAATTAGAGAGGAAGAACAATGGTGGAAGTCAACCAATGACTCCAAGATCTAGATCCAATGGGTTCCCCTCACTTAGAGGAGGAATTGATTGGTGGGGATTGTAGATCTAGATCTCCTCTTCCAAAGCCCTCAAAAAGATGCAAGAATCATAGGAGGGAAGGGGGAGGAAGCAAGCTCAAGAGGTTCAACAATGGAGGTCAATTTCGTGGTCAAGAACACCCTGAAACGTTGGGGGAAGAACCCCCATTTATAGTGGAAAGCAAATATGGCCGTTGGAAGAAATGTATGAACTCGGTTGAAAGTTCGGTTGGACCGACTCGACGGTCCGGTTCTGGGCCGAAAACCGAACTTAAAACCGGAATTAGGGTCATACAGTCTCGGATAGACTCGGTATAGAAAACCGAATATCCGGTTTCAGATCCGGTTTTCGGTCCTCACACCGACCACCCGGTCGGGAGCCATGAACCAAATCCACAACCGGATGAACCAGCTTCACAAAACGCAATAACTTTTGCATCCGGACTCCGATTTCGATGATCTTGGGCTTGTTTTGACGAGGACAACAAGATTTACAAGATTGTGCAGAGAAACATCATAGCCCAACAAAGGAGGATAGAACCAAATGAAGAAAGGTAAGAAGCCTCCCTAAATAAGAACCGATAAAACCTTCAAACTCGAAAACGCCATAGAAGATGCATACGAATTCCGTTTTCGATGAACTTGGGCGTGTTGAAGAGCTAGCAATAAGCTAAAGAACCTCACATGGAGAAACACCAAGAAGCAACAAAATAGGAAGATGCAAAGTATGCAAAGGATTGAGCTCCCTATGATGATGTTATCAAGTTACACAACCGAAAGTCCCTCTTGATAGTGCGGCTATCTATCCTATAACCCGGTCTCCCAACAACCACCCTGAGACCGGTAAAAGGAAAACCTAGCAAGGCCATACCTTTGCCTTACGCAAACCGCTTGATGTTGATGACAACGCTTCAAGCTCCACCCAAGCCGGAATGCTTCACTTGATCATTGTTGCTTCGTGAAGACTCCTAATTTGCTCCCCATACACCAATATGGGATAGCTTCATTAATACATGTCTTCACATGTCCATTATCACCAATATGGACGACAAGCTTCAAGCAAATGATCTTCTCGAGATGCTTATATTGAACTTGACCTTCTCAACCTTGATGACGATCACCACTTGATGTCATCCTCTCATGGGCTATATAATATCTTCATTTTTGAAGCATGCCGATGGAAAGATACCTGTCCATATATAAAACGCAAAGGAAAATATATAATGGATTAGTTCATGATGCATAATTGACAAGGCTTACCATACCACAATACCATGTGGTACATTCTTTATGCTTCATGTGTTGACCAACTTGAAATCACTCTTCACTCTTTGTATTGGTCAACCAAGTATCTTATCGTGCTCCATCTTAATATCTTGAGGTACATAAGGAACTCTTCATTTGATTACATTCTCTAAATCTTAGTCAACCATAGCTCAACTAATGAGGCTATCATGACACCGACTTAGAGCCATATCTTGAATTCTTCTATTGAGATCACACTCTCAAGATCTTGATCATATCATATTCTTCTCTTCAACTCGATGATTTTGATGCCAATACTCAAGGTATATCTTTATCTTCATGGCATCCATACTTGAATCCAACACATGGACTACAAGCATGACCTATGGAATATACCTTCATATAAAACTCATTGAAAACATCAGTCCATAGGGATTGTTATTAATCACCAAAACCACACATAGGGGAAATTTCCCTTTCAATCTCTCCCATTTTGGTAATTGATGACAATCACAACAAGAGGGTTTATATAATGAATATTAGAAACAAGTACACAGCTTATCTGAGAATAAGTTGTATACAAGAGGTTGTATTTGATATGGTTAAGTAACACAAAGATACTAGCCCATATCAAAACTGATTCTAATCACATAAACTACAACTAATGCATGAGATGTGAGTAGAACCAACATATATAGAGCAAACTCCCCACAATATATGCACGTGTGATGATCTTGAATTTCATTGCATACATTGTTAAGCATAACCTTTGGGAGAGTTTCCACTATATATACAACCATGCAAAACATAATAAATAAGAAAATGCATGAAAGGAAAACACTTAAGAACAAACCAATCTTAAGTAGAAAACCATTTACCTTAAAACCCTATAAACTTCTCCCCCATTGACAACAAGTTCCAAAATGGATAACAAGGTTAGAATGACAATATAGTATGAGTTCCTACACAAGGTGTGCATTACTTGTAATATGAGTGAAATCACATGCACATACCCAATGACGAACACTTGGAGGAAATAAAACTATATTGAGGATCAATGATTGCTAAAAGGATAACAAGGTGAAGGAACTTCAACGGATGAAGCAAGCAATCAAAAGATCCAAATAATCAAATGGACAAATAGTTCTCTAAGTGAAATAAGGAAGCTCCCCAAGGTTCGTGCATAAATTAGTTGTTTCATTTGAATACAATATGCACAAACATGGAATCCTCACTCCCTCTATATTATTTAGAACACAACCAAGATACAGGGATTAGATATAAACCAATACACTTGTCAAGACAAGCTTAAGTCCAAGAGAAACCAAATATGAGATATGAGTGCATGAAGATGAAATAAAAGTAAACCAAGCACTCATAAATCAATACCATACCAAAACCATTAAAAATCAAGAGGATAAGAGTGATGGTGAAAAGCGAGCATATCATGAGAGATTAACACTCGTGTATATAAGTTTCTAAGGGGAAAACATGAGAATAATCCACAAAGAAACATCCACACATAAGAGGTTAATAAAAAGAATACATGATATCCAAGCGGAAGTCATGAGATATACCAAAAAGTATACTTTGCTTAAGTGCATATATATCCCATGGCTCTATTTTATCTTATGGTATATCAATGAACTTCACCAAAGAATAAACAAAAAAATCTCAAAACCATCACAACTAACACTAAGGGAATTAATGCTAGTTGGGATACTTTGAGAAAGGCAACAAGTATCAAAAGGAATGATTCAATGCAATTCCAACAATATTTCACATGAGAGTACCTTGAGGAGTTGATATGCAATAAATTGCTAGAAGGCATATTTGGAATTGGTGAATCATGAACATGATTTTATATACTCCCCAGTATATGCATCATCTCAAATTACTCACATAAGCAATAAGGATACATAAGTCTTTCAAAGATAATTGCAAGAATCAAACATTTACAACCAAATAAATTCATGCCAAGATGCAACCTACAAGAGATTGGATGGAAGAATAGTATGCATGAATAAGATACTTGTTACCAAGATAGCAATGGTATGATGTAGTAGATAAGAATTTTTAGATCATCCTAGCTTGGATCCAATTATCATGTGGTGACAACTTTATTTATAGATGAGACAAGCATCCATTGCATCTTCAATGTACCTAAAACAACATTCAAGTACATCTTGGTCCCCAAACTTATTGGGTCCAAAGTTGTTAGAATAACCATAACACATAGGATACACTCCATAACAATATGTGCATATTTAGAGATGAAATTTGAATTTCATGCACATCTTAGCCGTTTAAGGATTTGATGGAGTATACCCTATATATTGGATCAAAGAAAGCAAAACATGACATAAGATATACATTTATTAAACATGCATGCGCGAGAATTTCAAGATCCAACGAAGATATACTTTGGACAAATCACCAAAAATATTCAAGAAGGCATACAAGGTGTGACAAAACACATTTGTTGTCCAAACTATATCAAAGAATCAAATCAACACAAGATTTGTTCAACAAAGTTCAACGAATGAACCGGGAAAAAACTATTAAGCATGAAGATGAATTAAAAACACAAATGCTCAAAGATTTATCTCATTCAAGAAAATAAAATAGAGAATAAAGAATGAGATAACAAACTCCCAAAAGAGCAAGGTTTTAACAAATAAACCAAACCCTTAACACTTTTCACAATGGCACAAGGTTCCGAGAAGAAAAGGTTTGTCTTCCACTAAAACACATTTGATAATAATCAAAAACATCATCAAATATATGTTCAAAAGCCAAGGAAGACAATAGGAGCCACACATTTTTTTGGAAAGAAAGTAAGGCAATAAGAGGTTAACTCCAAAGTGAAGATGATCCACAAATGCTACCACACACAAGTATATCAACTGTCGAAGACAATGATTGTATTGGAATAGATTTTCGGTGGTATATTGCACGGATATTAAAGATAAATCTTCACAATAAAAATCATAAGATAGAAATAAAAATATTAAGCACTATGCAAATATAGAGATTCTTGATAGCTTCAACTAGTCACACAATTATGGAAAACAATGATTAGAATAACTTGAAGCAAATGGTATCCCAAATAAGATATATAGATATGTATTTGAGAAAGACCGCACCGAGAATTTCTTACTCAAACAAAGACCAAAAAGACAAGCAATAAAATCTTCTAACAAAAATAGGACCTTGTTTGAGCCAACATGCCACCTAGAAACAAGATAATCAACAATATCAACTCTAAGTGGCACTACCTCATATGTTCACATTTCCTAGGATTGTGATATGCAAAAGAAGCATATTACTCCCCCATAATGTGATATTCATTTTTTTTATAAGAGGCAAAACAATCTCAACTAGAGATAATTAATGGACATTTAGAATTTGAATTTCTCATGAGTATGATACACCACATAGTGACTAGATAAGCTTGCAATATCAATACTAAGTGGTAGTACTCATGTACACATATTTTAAGGTTTGAGAGATGCGCGAGGCATGTCACTCCCCCAAAATGGTATGTTCCATTAACCACTCTAAAAGAGCCAAATAACATAACATCAAGATGCATTAGAAGCTCAAAATAAAACACATGAGTAAATGATGTGCCAATCACCTAGACATACTTGAATACACAAAATAATCAAGCATGAGGCACACCAAATACAAACACATACTTGGTACAAAACCAAAACATGTAAAGGGTCAAGTAACTTACAATATAAATGAGTTAAGTACAAGTTACCGCGAAGAGGCACATTGGATATAAGATAGGGAAATAATAATCCTTATAACTTGGCTTGATCAAATATAATATATGAAGATCCCTTAATTCTTCAAGAGTTAGCCAAGTCTCCAATGCCCTCCATAAACACCTATTGATCAAGTTTGAGCTAGTTGGTACCCAACGAAGTTGGGTCCTAAGAGGTTAGTCACAATAGGCTTGGCAACCCAAATGGTTCTTTTCTTGACACCACTTTGAGTTCCAACAAACTTGGCAAACACATTGCCATCCTTATCCTTCCTAAGATAATAATAATCATCAACAATGATAGGGTTAGATAAGGTACCGTTTGAACATGAAGAGGCAAAGTGCCCCTTCACACGACATATGTAGCAACAAGTGCTCCCCTTTCTCTTCTTCATTGATTTCTTGGCTTGGGGAGCATTATCTTGATTTTTCTTCGGAAGTGGACTAACTTCAACTTGGGCTTGAACATGAACTTGTGGCCGCTTCCCTTGTTGCTTCTCACTCAAGTGCTTTTTCTTCAATGGACAAGATCTTACATGATGTCCTTCAACCTTGCACTTGAAGCAAATAATCTTGGCCGAATTGTTGACTTGGTTTTGGCCCTTTTCTTGTTTATATTGGACTTGTTCTTGTTATTGGAGTTGAATCCAAGTCCACTTTTATCATTAGGGGATTTTTGCACACTCAAGATATTATCGAGTGTGGATTTCCCTTCATGACTCTTTTCCAAGTCATTCCTCAAGGAAGTGACTTGAGCCTTGAGCTTTGATTTCTACATGGTTAGTATAAATACAAGTACTAGAGGAAGTAGAAGCTTCATTGTTAGAGCAACAAGGCAAAGCAATTAATCCAACACAAGGTTTATCAATAGTATGGCTAGATGAATTACTAGGACTAGCACATGGCAAAATAGCATTTTGAGTAGAATTTGTGCTAATGTCCAAAAGAGGCTCACAAGATGTTACCTTAGTAATACTTGCCTCATGAGCTAACTTTATCCCATCATAAGAGATTAGAAGATAATTATGAGAGCCAAGAGAGCTTTTCGTGAATTTCTTCCAATTTCCTATACTTGTTAGTTAGCAACTCAAGTTGAGCCCTTAGCTCAACATTCTCCTTTAGGATAGATGCTTCACAAGAAGTAGAGTTAGTAGCACAAGCATCATTAATGGAATTTTCCTTTTCATGCTCATAAGATTCAATTTTTTGTGTGAGGAGACAATTAGTGTGCTTCTCCTCGGCAAGCTCTTGCTTAAGGAGATTGAATCTTTGACTCATATCATCAAGTTGGAAATCCAACTCCTCTATGGTTCCCGTTTGTTTAGTTATGGTGTTCATAACGTGTTTGAGACAAGTAACGGCCTTATTATTACCACGAAGAGAGGTACACAAAAAAGTCAACTCAAGCAAGAAAGCACTAGTATCCTCATTAATGTCATCATCACTATCATCATTATCATTGCTATTATCTTTACAAGATATATTGGGATCCAAAGTAGGAGATACCTTTGATCCTCTTGCCAGAAGGCACATGTGAGCATGGGAGAATGAATATGAGGATATTCTTGAATCTTCATTCATGATCATGTCTTGATTCATAGAATGTTTGATTTCCTCTACATTGTTAGATAAACAACTAGAGGAAATAGAAGCATTTTGTTCATGGTAACAAGGCAAATCAAGCGTATCATCTACATTAGTACTCAAATAATTTCTAGATGATATACAAGGACTAGCAACACAAGGGTATATAGCATTATTGTTGCAAGAAGTGCTTAAGTCCAAAGAAGAAACATTGCAATGGGATAGAGATGAAGGATCATCATTAGCGAGCACAATATCAACATTGCAATTCCCAACACCACTCACCATATCTTTACCTTGTGTCTTGCCACACATTGGTGAAGTGGGTGAAGATGAGAACTCATCGCGGCCGGAGGTGGAAGCAACTTGGATCTCTTCATGATGTGAAGGAAAAGATATCTCCTCGGAGAAACCACCGACAATATTAGAAATGGAACCACCAAATATTTCTTTAAGCTTGGTCCACTTCTCATGAGACGACTTGCGCTTTACAATCGTCAAGAACAAATTAACTGTGGGGCTCAAAGATAAAATAAGCTCATTAGATACTTGAGCTTCGAGATGTAAATTTTTCTCATCCTCTAAAGATAGATTTTGAGGATCCATAGGAGGAGAAAAACCTACATCTAGAAATCTCTCAATATTTGGACACAAGGTCCGAAGATTACAAAGCAAGCAATTTCTCCACAAAGCATAATTTGTGCCATCAAAGGTAATTGTGTCATTGTGCACTATACTACTAGCCGGCATCTTTACACTCTAGGTGGTGAAGCCTAAACAAGGAGAGACCTTGCTCTGATATCAATTTAAAGGATAGAGATGTCGCCTAGAGGGGGGATGAATAGGCAATTTCAAAACTATTACGGTTTTGGCTTGATAGAATGCGGAATTAAACTAACGTTTATTTTATAAGCACAAAACCTAAATACACTAGGCTCAACTAAGTGCACCAACAACAAATTAAACTAAGCAAGATAGCACAAGATAAATATACCACAAGTGATAAGCAAGATATAAGTACCTCAAGCTCGATGGCTATCACAAGGAAAGTAAGCTTGGATATAGAGATAACCGAGGCACGCGGATACGAAGATGTATTCCCGTGTTCACCACCTTTGGGAAGGGGGCTACGTCACGTTGGAGAGGTGTGAGGTTCCACGAAGGATTCCTCACACGCCACAAAGGCTCACCTTCTTCTCCGAGTCTATCCCACGAAGGAATAGGCCCTTTCCTTATGGCTAGCTTTTCCTCCACTCCGGAGATGGCAAGCTCCACAACCACTTCACAAGCTCCACGAAGGAGAATCCCGTGTCTCTTCACAATCTTCCACGAAGAGAACACCGCGGTACCAACCGCCAAGCCAACTAGGAGGTCACCCTCCAAGAGTAACAAGCTCACGGTCTCTCACTCGAACAAGTCGTAATGGAAAGCTCAACACTTATGCAAGAATGCAAAGCAAGACGACCAAGGGTGCTCAAATCCTTCACTCTCAAATCCCACCAAAGCAACACGTGCTAGGGAGGAATTAGAGAGGAAGAACAATGGTGTAAGTCAACCACTGACTCCAAGATCTAGATCCAATGGGTTCCCCTCACTTAGAGGAGGAATTGATTGGTGGGGATTGTAGATCTAGATCTCCTCTTCCAAATCCATCAAAAAGATGCAAGAATCATAGGAGGGAAGGGGGAGGAAGCAAGATCAAGAGGTTCAATAATGGAGGTCAATTTCGTGGTCAAGAACACCCTAAAACGTTGGGGGAAGAACCCCCTTTTATAGTGGAAAGCAAATATGACCGTTGGAAGAAATCTGTGCGAACTCGGTTGAAAGTTCGGTTGGACCGGCTCCAGAATCGGACGATCCGGTTCCTGGACCGAAAAAACGAACTTAAAACCGGAATTAGGGTCAGTACACAGTCTCGGATAGACTCGGTATAGAAAAACCGAAAATCCCGGTTTCACACCGGACCACCCGGTCTGGGAGCCGGTTGAACCGAATCCACAACCGAGATGAACCAGGCTTCACGAAAAACGCAATAACTTTTGCATCCGGACTCCGATTTCGATGATCTTGGTCTTGTTTTGACGAGAACAACAAGCTTTACAAGATTGTGCAGAGAAACATCATAGCCCAACAAAGAAGTATAGAACCAAATGAATAAAGGTAAGAAGCCTCCCTAAATAAGAACCGATAAAACCTTCAAACTCGAAACATAGAAGATGCATACGAATTCCGTTTTCGATGAACTTGGGCGTGTTGAAGAGCTAGCAATAAGCTAAAGAACCTCACATGGAGAAACACCAAGAAGCAACAAAATAGGAAGATGCAAAGTATGCAAAGGATTGAGCTCCCTATGACGATGTTATCAAGTTACACAACCGAAAGTCCCTCTTGATAGTGCGGCTATCTATCCTATAACCCGGTCTCCCAACAACCACCCTGAGACCGGTAAAAGGAAAACCTAGCAAGGCCATACCTTTGCCTTACGCAAACCGCTTGATGTTGATGACAACGCTTCAAGCTCCACCCAAGACGGAATGCTTCACTTGATCATTGTTGCTTCGTGAAGACTCCTCATTTGCTCCCCATACACCAATATGGGATAGCTTCATTAATACATGTCTTCACATGTCCATTATCACCAATATGGACGGCAAGCTTCAAGCAAATGATCTTCTCGAGATGCTTATCTTGAACTTGACCTTCTCAACCTTGATGACGATCACCACTTGATGTCATCCTCTCATGGGCTATATAATATCTTTATTTTTGAAGCATGCCGATGGAAAGATACCTGTCCATATATAAAACGCAAAGGCAAATATATAATGGATTAGTTCATGATGCATAATTGACAAGGCTTACCATACCACAATACCATGTGGTATATTCTTTATGCTTCATGTGAAGACCAACTTGAAATCAGTCTTCACTCTTTGTATTGGTCAACCAAGTATCTTCTCGTGCTCCATCTTAATATCTTGAGGTACATAAGGAACTCTTCATTTGATTACATTCTCTAAATCTTAGTCAACCATAGCTCAACTAATGAGGCTATCATGACACCGACTTAGAGCCATATCTTGAATTCTTCTATTGAGATCACACTCTCAAGATCTTGATCATATCATATTCTTCTCTTCAACTCGATGATTTTGATGCCAATACTCAAGGTATATCTTTATCTTCATGGCATCCATACTTGAATCCAACACATTGACTACAAGCATGACCTATGGAATATACCTTCATATAAAACTCATTGAAAACATTAGTCCATAGGGATTGTCATTAATCACCAAAACCACACATAGGGGCAATTACCCTTTCATAATGATATGCCTGTTGTTAATAACATGATCTATGTTCATGATCAGGAAACCATGATCATATATTAACCAACAAGCTGGTTTAACAAGAGGCTTTACTAGGGAATCTTTTATGTTTACAAATCACACAAGTATTAATGTTTCCGATTAATACAATTATAGCATGGCATATAAACATTTATCATAAGCATGAAGATATGATAATAACCACTTTATTATTGCCTCTTGGGCATATCTCCAACACCCACCCCTGGCAGATCCATGCTAGTGCCTTCATGGCGTCTGTGGCGCCTTAGAGGCTGGCGCCAATGCCTGATGTAACGGAGCTTCTTCCTGAGCCATATGGACATGTAGATTGTCCTCATCAACTGAAGCAGTTGTTGCAAGTTGAGTCTCGCGTCTAGCATAGAGCTGTCTGCCGGGGCTAGGAGCATGATAAGGAGTATAGCGAGCCACGTAGGGCTCGCTAAGCTCATGAGGAGGAGAGAACACCCCCAGGCGAGAATCTGCAGAGCCTTCTGACGCAGGCGAGATCGAGGAGAGTGGCTGTGGTTCGAAATCGGCAGTGTCTCCTATGCCTGAGGCCTCTGATCTGTGAGAAGGAGAAGTGTTGGGAGCAAAGTTTTTCCCAAAGCAGGGCTGTTGCCCTGCGCAGATCATCACCAGCATCCACGCCAGCGGCTCCTTAAACACGGACCCAAACGGAAGCACCAGGGCGATTGAGACTAAATCCCATAGCAGATCGGAACTAAGCTCCAACTTTAGACGGTTGACCTTCATCCCAGCGAGTCCTTCGTGCACTACCCAGAGCCTTTGGATTGGTGATGCCCGAGCGGCTAGAGGACGGCGAGGAGAAGCTTGCTCGAACTTCTTGTTTTAGATGCTGATTAGTTTTCAAAAAATTTGGTCAAAGCTAAAGTAGTTCGAATTGAGACTTAACTAGAATATCGATTATTTTATAACGGGTGGAGTTTTTGGTTAGTTAAGATAAGGATTCAACAAACGGTTTAAAAATGGATTCAACAAAACAATTATGATAGACATTTAGTTCTTGCCGTACAAATTTAGTACTCTGTCCGATTTAAATTACTTGTCGCACGTTCAATAACTTAGACGGAATTTTCCTAAATCTATGATATGTAATTTGAATCAGAGGGAGTATCATTAGTTTGTGATTTCTTGTACTATGTGTTTAATTTTGTTCTGAAGTTTCAGAAAAGGGTGTCCATTTTCACTTGCCACTCCATTGTCACACCCTTACCCGCATCAGGGAAACTGCCATGCTGACCCCCGCGGCGGCGCAGCCCCGCGTGGAGCTGGAGCTCCGGCTCGGCGCGGCGACGTTCGATCTGGAGGCGGCAGTGTGCAGCCACGGGCTGTTCATGATGGCGCCTAACCGCTGGGACCCTGCCTCCCGCGCGCTCCTCCGCCCGCTCCGCCTCGCCTCCGACCGCTCCACGTCCCTGCTCGCCCGCGTCTCCCACCACCCCGCGCGCCCCTCCCAAGCACTCCTCGTCTCCGTCTTCGGCGCCGGCGCGCTGTCCCCGCTCGACCAGGACTGCATCCTCGTAAGTAGGCGCTTTCAATGGACCGTCTTCTCCCAGGGAAGGGGAAGTGTGGTTCGAATTCGCGTTGACTGACTGGTCTGTTCTTGCTTTTGGGTGGGTGGCAGGAGCAAGTGCGGCGGATGCTGCGGCTGTCGGCGGAGGACGACAGGGTGGTGGCAGATTTCCAGGCAATGCACGACGCCGCCAGGGAGGCGGGGTTCGGCCGCATGTTCCGCTCGCCCACGCTGTTCGAGGACATGGTCAAGTGCATCCTCCTCTGCAATTGCCAGTACGTTCTAGTCTCTCGATTTACCACTGCATTCCTCTGTATCTGCGGATTTTTGGATCATTAGTGATTGTTCACCTGTACTGATGATTACGTGATAACACAATAACCAATTTCAGCCGTGCTTTGCAAAAAAATGCTTGCTGACATTGTTTGGTAATAAAAGCTATGTCATATAAGGACTCCAAAACAAATTGCAGTTGTGCAATCAGGATCTGAACTTTGTAGTATCTTTAATTGCATTGCAAGATATCTTACATTGCCATGTTTTGAACTGCAGATGGTCAAGAACATTGTCAATGGCTACTGCACTCTGTGACCTTCAGTCCGAGCTGAAATGTTCGTCTGGTACTGGAAATTCTCAGTTAAGGACACCTCCAATTAGGGAGCATAAGAGGAAACGCGGTACAAATCAAAATGTTCATGTCAAGCTAGAAACAAAATTCAGTGAGATGGAGCGGTTGGAGGCTCCAAAATTAGCAATTTCGGAAGATTCAAGAGGGACAACCGGCACTAGCAATGACTTAACGCTGTTGGAAACAAATAGGGATTTGGCTAGCTTGTCCTCAGTTGCAAGTGAAGCAGGCAGTGTATGTGACCGCCTTGATCCTTCAGCGCTCAGCTTCAGCAGCGATTCTTCCTTGGAAGATTGTATTGGAGATTTCCCTTCTCCAGAAGAATTGGCGAATCTTGATGAGAACTTTTTAGCCAAGCGTTGTAACCTTGGATATCGAGCAGCGCGGATTGTATCGCTTGCGCGCAGCATTGTAGAAGGAAAGGTACGCATACAAAATCTTGAAGAAATGCAGAAAATGTCTTTACCAGCTACAGAAGAGCTATCTACTATCCCGTCCACCTACGAAAAACTGGACAGAGAGTTAACTACTATCTCTGGATTTGGCCCTTTCACTCGTGCCAATGTGCTCATGTGCATGGGATTTTTCCACATGATCCCAGCGGATACCGAAACAATTAGGCATTTAAAGCAGGTACTGTCTTTTCCCCTCTAGAGCCTTTGCTTTAGGATTTTAATGTTCATGGGGTTTCCCTTTAGAGCCTTGCCATATACTATGTATCAATGTATTTTATGGAATTTCCTGCAGTATCATAAAAAGGCGAGCACCATCAAATCTGTCCATATTGAGTTGCATAAAATTTACAGCAAGTATGCTCCATTTCAGTTCTTGGCATACTGGTATGTATTTTTTTACTGGTTCTGTATTTAATATCACATCTGTTTAACATGCTGACAATATGCCTTGATGTTTTTGTTTCCAACAGGTTCGAGTTATGGGGCTTCTATGACAAGAAATTTGGGAAGATAAGTGAGATGGACCCATCCAAATATGGACTATTTACTGCAAGCAATTTGAAGAAAGTGGCCTGCTAGCGTCGGCTAGATAGGAATTAGGAATGAACCTCTCGGCACGGCCATTCAAAGTTCAGCTTACAGAGACATAGATGATGTTCTCTGATTGTTGTAGTTGCTGGCTGTTCTATTATTTATTGGTGTGTTAACATCGACTACTAGTGGTAAACAGAAAGTTTGTACTAGTCTATTCTAGTTTCTACATGATGAACACATCTCAAATGTTTAGGAGAACAGAGTCCTGCAAGCCTTTAGTTTGTAGAATGTCAGACTGAGATAATGTGTTACCTTTGCAGCTGATATTTTGTTACCTAACAGCTGCTTCGAATAGTTCACCAGTTTGTTATTTACCAGCTGCATTGAACAGTTTACCAGCTAACTTTATACATCTGGCATAAAGAGCACATTTTGTCAAAATGATTGATGATAGGTGGCATTGGAGTGAGAAGACTGATCAATAGGTATCCTGAACAACAGACATGAACACTCTTAAGATAACTTGAGTGTTTTCTTGCCATCCTAAATATGAGCATCACTTTTTTCATAAATGGTGAGGCACAATACATTTATCGATAAGATAGTTTCTAATATTCCATAGAGTACAATCAATAAGCTAAGCCGATTGATTACGAAAGAATTTATGCATTAGGCATCAAAAAGACTGATTTACATTCAGCGGTGAACATCATTACAAACAACCGCGCTCTACTTGTACTTGATCACTTTTAAACCTTCTTGTGGAGCAGAATAGATCCAACCAGAACTGCAACTCCAGCTATTGCAATTGTGAGGAGCAGTTGCTTGTGCTTTAATCCACGGGCAGGTTCACGCTGTTGAGCACCCTCTTCATTTTGCAGCAGGGAAGGTTCACGCTGTTGAGCACCCTCTTCATTTTGCAGCATGGATCTGTCACTGGAATTAGAATTATCAGAAGACAAGCTCAGTTTGCATTATGTACACAACAATATAAATACTCAAATTTTGTTGTCAGACCAAGAATTTATATCCCTATGCTGAGGTATGTATGGGCCGAGGGAAAGAGAGCGGCGTTAAAGCTCCTGGGCTCCAGGATTTTTGAAACTTCAAAAACTTGAATTCAAAAGTTAAAAAATTCAGAAAAAACTCTTATATCTAGCCAACTATGTGGTCTATCAGTGCGTAAATTGTCAGCTCAAAGTACTATGTATTTTAGGATCAGAAAAAAATATGAGAAATCGAGTTTTTGTCATCGGCAAACAGTGTTGAACAGTAAACTGAAGTGAAGATTTCTTCGTTTTGTGTGATTTTGTCATTTTTTCCTGAGCCCAAAATACAAAGTATTTCGAGCTGAAAATCTACACACTGATAGAGTACATGGTTGGCTACATCTAGGTAGTTTTTGCAGAATTTTTTGAGACGTTGAATTCAAATTTTCGAAGTTTGAAAAAAAATCATAGAGGGCCACAGGTTCCTAAAGGACTATTCGCTGAAGGTACATCTATCTAAGTATCAAATATAAGACCGGTTTATTTTTGTTTAGAACTGCAATTGAAGCGGTAAAAACACTACCCAACTGAAACTTATACTGAATCATGTCTACATAAACATCATTAGAAGGTTCCCATGCTTTTACCTTGAAGATTCTTCATTGGAATCTGTTTTTGCATGGAGCAGGATCTCGTGCCCAATCCATTCGCGAAGTCTGATGTACTTCTTGCAAGGCTGACAATATTCTGTTCTGTTTCCACATACATCCTGCATCATTATACATATAATTAGAACATTGCATAACTGTATGTATTTGAGAAAAAGAATAATGCCCACTTTTCAGAGTAACCTCTTAACATGAGGAAAACATTTATACCTGATGCTCAAAAATATCAACTGCAGGCAGTTCAAACTCGCAATATTGGCACACGAGCATCCTTTGTGGGCACTGCATGCGTTTATGAAGATCCAATAGCTCATGTTCTACGGTTTGTTTGCAGCGTGAGCAATTCACCTGTACCCGCAATGTAGATATATGATTAGTGGTATTACAACTTAGGTCAGTAGTCCATAGACTACAAAAATCCAGTAAGCTGTACATCTATTGCCATCTTTTAATCTGCCCGTGTAGCTCAGTGGTTACATGAATGAATGTTGTTCGATCATAGGCATAAGAAGACACTAACATGATGGATAAATTATTTTACGTTTTGCTGGCATACTGGTATTATGCAGTTAACACTATTAGGCTGGAAGGATATGAGAAGCAAAGCTGCAGGTTTATCCGTTTATGCGTTGAATTAATGCAAGATGCTCAATTGAGCAGCAGCATGGACTATGGATAAGTTTGTGATCAGAATTTAGGAAAACAGATATTATCAGAATTTGGGAAAGCAAATATGATTCAAATTTTGGAAACATACCGGAGCATGGTTCTCATCGTAGTGTTCCTCCATATGCTTCCTTGGAACCATATCTCCGCAGTTTTCGCACTTCTGAAGGTTGCGCGCACAGTGTGCAGAATGCAGGGCAATGTTTGAAGATGGAATTTCTCGTTCACTGAAGAAAATAGCAGAGAACAGGAGTTTATACTCCATAATTCGTTTGCAGAAAATATGTCTCATAACAGTGTGTACATAAGTCGTTGTGGATTGGATAAAACCTGACTGGGTAATGTGAACTACTAACTGCATTCTAAAGGAAAAAAAATAGACCCTCCCAGCAAACGATGCTCTTGTTTGGAACTTGTAACAGATTAATACTAGTATACTACTAACTGTAATGGACTGGCGATAGCCTCATACAGTAACTCTGCTACATTGATGTATGATTTCAACCCAACAAATCATCATTGCCCTATAGTAAAAGGTCAATCTTATCTACTCTGTTTGGTCTCTCATATCAAAACAAACAGTAGGTGCTTCGAAATTACACACGGGGCAGAAGCATTCTCCACATCCACCGCTCCACGCACACGTACAGTAGATAGCAGAGAGCAACCCAGCAGCGGAAGATCAAACAAATTAGCAGCGGCACGGCGAGATACCGGAACCACTTACCAGTGCGCGCAGGTGGAGGTAGTAACGGCGGGATCGGCGGCAGCGGCCATGGCTCGCGAGTTCCGACGGATCACCACCGCAACCTCCCCCCGAGATCCGAGTCGCGCCGGCCAGAAAGAAACCTCGCCGAATCAGGACGCTCTTGTCGGGGACGGAGAGGGGACTCAGGGGAGGGTTAGAGAAGGAAGCGGAACAGATCGAGGAGACTCATCAGGTGTGACTCTGTCGGAGATTGGGTGAGGCGGTTGTGGGGACTCGTGCGCTGTGACCGGAGCGGTAGTTTGGCCGGTATATACCGTCCCCCGATCCTGTCCGTCCTGATGGATTTTTTTTAGAGAGGCTTAACTCTGAATAACAAGAGGTCAAGAGTATTCCCTTAAAAAAGAAAAAAAAAATCAAGGGTAGTACTCCATTCGTCTCGGTTGATAAGACTTGCATGTATTTCTAGGTTGATAAATTAACCAACTTAGAATGAGGTACATAAGATAAAAACTACTACCTTCGTTTCAGGGCTTAAGGCACACACATTTTCCAAAGCAAAATTTGATCGAAAGAATTGAGCAACAAAAACTTGGTTATATTATATATAATTAGTACCGTTGGATTCGTATTCAAAAATACTTTCCAGTGATTCTAGTTTTATACCAAAACTCTTTACGTATTTAGAGTAATTCTTAGTCAAAGAAAAAACACGTAAAACGAGGACGCCTTGAGCCCTGAAACGGAGGGAGTATATTATTAGAAACTTCAAATGTTATATTTTCTAATGATATAATTTATATTATATAGCTCATACGGACGACCTAGGTATACGCGTAAGTCTTATAATTGACTCAAATGCACAGAGATATAGGGAGTATATGCGGACGACCTATATATATGCGGACGACCTAGATATATAAACTGGGATATAGGGAGTAGTATCTGATTCAAATGCACAGAGACACACACCACAGTTAAGCCCGAGTAAATTCCTCTGGTCCATATTAATTGACTCAAAATTATCTAGATTTAAATAAATCTAAACACTATTTAATATATAGGTTCATATGATTTTGATAAATCAAAGTTAATTAATACGGATTGAAGGGAGTAAAACTAAGGCAAATTTAATCTCAGACTGGCCGATGGTTGTCTAAATCTGGCGGAAGGTGTGAACACGCGCTATGAGACAGCTTATAATTGAACCAAAAATTTGAAATGTCTTGTAAACCGTTGTCTGATTTAAGATCCGTTTTCACCTGTTAGACTAGTCGCGACGAAATCTTAAAAACTAGATCCCATGTTGATATGTTTCAATGAATTTTTTCCGGACCAAAAGGTTATCCACCCTAAGACGTGAATTATCTATGTCATAATATGTAAATTATTCATCCTGTAACACATAATTTACCCACCATATAAAAGTGTTGGATAGAAGTTTTTTCACATACATGTTGAGCAAATTTTATTGGAATACGGTACCCTAGGTGTTATGGTATCGAGACTTTATCGTCGTCGATGCATTATCCACCTGTCAGCCCCACAGGAGGATGCTGGACATGGAGCTGAGGTGGTAGGTGGGGCCCACATGTCAGCCCTCTATCTTCTTCCCTTATCTCTTCTCTCTTCCTCATCCTCTGCTTTCGTGCTACCCAGCCTCCTTCCTCACGACCCCTTCTTTGAGCGCCACCCCAACTTACCTCCTCCACTCGTCCACCCCGCCCTGGCCTTCCTCATCCGCGAGGTGCTCGTGCTTGATCAGTGCCTCCCTCGAGCACAAGGTGCTGGCATAGAGACCGCGAGGTGCCGGAGGATGGACCAAGACGGCGGGCTGGTGGCAACGGTAGAAACTAGACCCAGCTAATGAGAACTAGGGTGGCGATGCCAGTAGCGGCTCACGAGCGTGGGTGTAGGGGAACACGTGGGAGGGAATGAGGGATACCGAGGAGGGGCTCCAACGGCGGGGAGGACACACCGGCCTTGGGGGATTGATCGGAACAACGGTACCTGTGACGCGCCGAAAACTATGGGAACGACATTGCAAAGGCGTAGAGGACGCGTCAGCGGTCGAGGTAACGGGGCCCGACGGCTGGAGATACGATGGGATCTCGCTGGATACAGAATGAGGAAGAAGAATATATATGTATGCGGGGCTGGCGGGTGGGCCTGGCGTCCACCTCAGCTCCGTTTCCACGTGTGCTAACATACCAGCCTTACAAATAGGCTCCAGCAGTCAGCACTATTGTTAAATTGTTGTTAGATAGAAATCAGTGTATTATGTGACTCCAAGCCTCAAATTTGATAGTTTTTTAAAAAACAGGAAAACCCAATCCTTGCTCCAATTATGATACTTTTATGTAATTTACTCCACTCAACGCACACCCCCAACACACGCACACCCTCATATAGACCTACATCATGTACTACACCTACAAATAACACATACCATATAAGAGACTTCCAAAACCGTAGACTCAGTGAATGTCCGGTATGTCATCTTCCCTATGGTTCAAGCATGTTGAGGTAAACCTAGTGCGACACCATAGATTCGTCCCCATGGGGATTCAAATCTGACGGGTGAGGTGGCCATTGTCATCCCCTACCACTGAGCCATGGACCCATTCGTCATCCTTGTTCGAATTGATGTCCGGATTACCCTAAACTATGAGTTCTGGTTGGTGTATACCTGAATCACCGGGTACTGGTAGTTGTTTGAAGGGAAAATGTTCACATCTGAATGCACAAATTGTGCAAGTAATATAATTGCGGGTGTAACAATTAAGTACTCTATTCGTTCCATAATATAAACCCTTTTAGCTATTCTCTTCGGTCCATAATAAGTGTTACTGATTTAGTACAACATCAAAACTTATTACGGATCAGAGGGTTACTAGCTAATATTTTATTCTTATAGTGGCCCGTATGAGTAAAGGCAACCACAACTCTCGAGCATTAGCCCCTCTCAATTTTTTATTTTTTGAAAGGACTCCAAAATAACTAAAAGCAATTACACGTAAACATATACATATTTAAACGCATGGGAGCAATTTTGGGGACAATATATTTGGTGAAATACAAATAAGCCAAGTTTCTGACAAAAAACATTACTCGCTCCGATTCATAATAAGTGTCGCTAATTTTTACTTCTATATACAATTTTTTTGGTGACACTTATTATGTATAGGAGAGAGTAGTTCTGTACTTCTATATACAATCAAAAAAATTTGAGCCCTAAACTTGCCATAGATATTCAGACCATTTACATGTATTTTCCGAAAAGATATTTTGAAACTTAAATGTGCAATTTTATTTTTTCAAAAACAACAGCACTGATGCTCAGGATCTATCCGCATTTCCGCGTGTGAGTGCTGCCTTTCCATTTAAGTAAAGAACAATTTATGAAAAAAATTGAGCCATGTTTTTATGGTCCAACATGACAAAAAACCCTAATAAATTGACGACAATTATAATCTGAGGGCTTGTGCGGAAAATTGAGCCCTGTTGAAAAATATCCTTGTAGGTGTAGTTGGCGACCTCTAATACGTCGTAAACGTATCTATAATTTTTTATGTTCCATACTTGTTTAATATCAATTTTGATATGCTTTGTCTACACTTTAAGGTATTTTTATACATTTTCTGGAACTAACCTATTGACAAGATGTCGCGGTGCCAGTTGTCTGTTTTCTCTGTTTTTTGTTTCAGAAAAGCAGAAAGAAATATTCTCGGAATTGGACGGAATAAAAGCCAAAGTCGATATTTTACCCGACACGACACGGAGCCCGAAGGAGAAACGGATGAGGGCACCAGGGCGGCCACACCATACGATGGCGCGGGCCCCTGGCCGCGTGGCCACAAGGTGTGGGCCCCCTAGCCCTCCACCGACCTTGCCCTTTATCCTCCTTATACGTATCCCCGAGACGTAAACCCTATCAGGGACAGAAATCCACGAAAAGGTCCGCAGCTCCGCCGCCACCGAAGAGGAGATTCGGGGGACAGAACTCTCTGTTCTGGCACCCTGCCAGGACGAAGAATTGCCCCCGAAGCCATCTCCATCAATCTCCACCACCATCTCCAACACTGTTGCTGACTCCCGTGATGAGGAGGGAGTAGTTCTCCCTCGAGGCTAAGGGCTCTACCGGTAGCTATGCGTTCATCTCTCTCTCTCTCTCTCTCTCTCTCTCTCTCTCTCTCTCTCTCTCTCTCTCTCTCTCTCAACGTGTGATCTTATTATGGTCATGAGAGCTTTGTAATCAAGTAGATCTACTCTGCTACTCAAGTGCTTTAATTAATCTCTGGCTATCCCCACGTGTGTGAAGGTGACAGTGTGCACATCGTGTGGCACTTAGGCTAAAGATTACATAAATACTTATCATGAGTTATATTTTGAGCTGGTTGTCTCTATGAAATTGTGGTGTTTATTGGAACCATCTAGCGCTCAAGATGACAGTATGGGGTTATCTAGATGGGGAATACGAACTTTGAGGTGTGCTGTTATAGCCCTGCCGTGGATTAGAGTTGTCCAACCGGAGAGTAGTTCAGAGTAGTATCATGAAAATAAGATATTTATATGAGAGTGTTTACTAGTAAAAGTATGATCCCTAGGCCTTGTTTCTAAGTATTGAAACACCGTTTACAACTAGTCCTGCTACATGTTTGCTTGCTTCCATCTTTATTTCAGATTGCCTTTAGTCTCTTCCTCCCGTAAAGCTCTTTTCTGGCACCGTTGTCTTATAATCATCCATATCACTTGTATTTCACTATCTCTTCGCCGAACTAGTGCACCTATACACCTGACAAGTGTATTGGATGTGTTGGGGACACAAGAGACTTCTTGTATCTTGATTGCAGGGTTGATTGATAGGGATACCTTTGACCACTTCCTCCCTGAGTTCGATAAACCTTGGGTGATCCACTTAAGGGAAACTTGTTGATGTTCTACAAACCTCTACACTTGGAGGCCCAACACTGTCTACAAGAATAGAAGCGTGCATAGACATCAAGCTATTTTCTAGCGCTATTGCCGGGAAGGTAAGGTAAAAAGTACTCACATCCTCTGTCTACTAAGCTATCTTCTAGTACTGTTGCTGGTGTGTGAGTGCTCGAAGTTATTTTCTTTATATTCTGCAATTATATCCTTTTGTTTCTTGCTTTCACTAGTTAGAATTAATGGAAAACAACAAAAAAATATAGACATTTATAGTATTTATCTTGAGTTAGGACATGAAGTGTTTGAAGATAAAAATAAAAAACCTATGGAACTTTATTTGCATGCTAATAGCAATGTTATGAGTATGAATTCTTTGAACACCATTATCGCTAATGCTATGGAAACGTCTAAGCTTGGGTAAGCTAGTTTTTATGAAAATGATCTTTTTAGTTCCCCAGCTTTAGAGGAGAAATTTTACTTTGATGATACTATACCTCTAATATATGATGATTATAATGATGAATATGATATTTTTAGTACACCTACTATTGGGGAGAAAATTAATTATGATTATAATATGCCTCCTATATTTGATGATTATGGTGATGAGAATAATAATGATAGCTATTTTATTGAATTTGCTCCCACTATAATTAATAAGAATGACCATGCTTATATGGAGAGTAATAATTATTTTATGCATGTGGCTCATGATAAGAATGTTTTATGTGATAGTTATATTGTTAATTTTATTCATGTTGCTACTGAAAGTTATTATGAGAGAGGGAAACATGGTCTTATGTATCTCAACAATATTAAGTTTCCCCTCTTTATTTTGAAAGTCTTGAAGTTGCATATGTTTTGCTTTCCTATGCTTGTTACTTTGTGCTTTCATGACTTGTTTCTTTACAAGATTCGTATGCATAGGAAGTGGGTTAAAATTAAATGTGTTTTGAATTTTCTTCTTGAAGCTTTATTTTACTTCAATTCATATTTCTTATGTGAGCATCATCGAAATTATCATGCCTATCTTAATGGCTATAAAGAAAGAGCTTTTGGGAGACAACCCATTATATTTTTGCTTTCATTAAGTTTTTCTTTTGTTGAGTATTGGAAGTTATTGCCTCTGTAATAACCTCTCCTTATCCTTTTTGTGTGGTTTTTGTGCCAAGAATAACCTCTAATGAGAGGGAAGTAAGATTTGGGGAAGTTGCTGTCCCAAAACAGATTTTTGTTATTCACTATAAAAATTCGTGACAAATCCCTGTACGTAATATTGAGATGTAATTTTCTGAGCTTATGACACAGGCTGTTATCTAACTTTCGTTAGTTCACTTTTTGATTTGAGCAACAGAAGGTCTTCTAAAAAATCGGTTTTGCCTGCTGGTCTGTTTTGACAGATTTCTGTCATTATTTGTATTTGCCTCTTATCGGTTTCTTTTTGAGTTCTCTTTGATCACTTGAGACTTTAAAAGGAATTGCTACAGTAGCTTGTGTTTTAATAAAAAATTTACTTGTGTTGAAACTAAACCCAAAGGCCTATTATTTTGAATACACCAATGTTGCTAATGAAGATTGTGTGAAGTTTTGTATGAAGGAAATTTTCAAGTGTAGGGGAAGAATGATGTGATGAGATGAAGAATGAAAAAATCTCAAGCTTGGGGATGCCACCCCGTGACACCCCAACAAATATTCAAGAGGTACAAGCATCAAATCTTGGGGATGCCCAAGGCATCCCCTTCTTCATCAATAAAAATCTCAGGTCTCTTTCTAGACACTTTGTTTTTATTGTCTCATGCACTGTTATGTTGTTCTTGGAGCGTCTTAGTTTTTGTTTTTAGTTTTATGCAATAAGTTGGTTGGATTACAACACACTTCTTTTGAAGAGAGACACACTCCGTTTTCATTGCCTAGAACACTCTAGTTTTCACTCTTATTGTTCTATAAGTGTTCACTTTTGCTAGCACTGCGTTTAGATTTAGTTTTCTTCTGATTTTTGCTTAGAACTTTTTAGTTCTTCTTTGTGGATTTGTGATACATGCTCACTGATCTTTATTGATTATTATCTTTGTGAGTTGTTTCAAATAAGTCGATTGGTGCTGGAAAAGAGTAGGAAGCTTCATGCTTAGGTGGTACAAAAAGGAGCTTGTTTTGACTGTGGTTTAGAATTTATCATGTCATGTTAGATGTTGCTTTGACCTTATGCTTAGTGATTATTGTTGTAGCATGAATTTTTTCTAAACAATTGACATTGCTTAATGTGCCTTGAAAGAATCATGCGTTGCTTTAGCATACAGAAGCATAATATTGTGGTATTCTCCTTTGATGCTTTGTTTGGGTTGACTTGGCACATGCTCACACCATGTTATGACTATAACCAGTCACCTTAGCCTCTATGATCATTTAGTTTTTGACTTGTGATATCACTTTATGCTTTAATTAATAATGTTTTGTCGCTCTGCATGATTATGGCAATTATTGCTCTCTTAGTTGGTCGCTCCCAGTCTTTTGCTAGCCTCCACTTGTACTGAGTAAGCTCTACTCATGCATCCAACTCCCAAGAAACCAAGTTATTCCAAAGAGTCCACTATAAATTCCTATACATGGTGTGTTACACCATTCCAAGTATATTCTTGTTTTATCTATCTTCCAAATTAAACTTATTATGAGAAAATTAGTGATTAAATCTCTCACAAACTTGATGGAACACTTTATTTTTCTTGCCCCTAATAAACTTGAACCATTGTGTCATCTATGTTGTATATTCTTGCACTTATAAGTTGGGAATTAGCAGAACCGTGCTATCACGGGGAACGCTTTCAACACCTGTAAATATCTACCCAATTGATATCATGCTCTTTTGTTTATGAATGTCGGCGATGTGAAATAAAATGGGAGCTTGTAAGTCCATGGAGTTATGTATATGTGTTGGAGAAACGCCTAGGCAGCTAGCCTAGGACATGCCTGATCATGGTGGAAACTTGCAGCATCACCATAGTGAGCAATCCATGAAGCATCCTTAGAAAAAAAATAGAAGAGAAAGAGAAGAGAAAAAATATATATGCACCATGCTCATGGTAAATAAAGGATTGCTGAGATGCTCACTGTCTGTTACCTTGTCATATTGATATGGGATAGCTCCTGTGTCATGGGGCAAGGGATACCCCGTTGACGGTTCTCTATGATACACATATACTTACAATGATAAGAACTTACCGGTAACTAAAGTTGAGTAGCATGATGAATGACCCTCGTACTCAAGGGACATGACATTGCCAAGTTATGATTTGTCGAGCATATACTCCATATTTGTTTCACTTTAACCTTAATCACTTCAAGATGCTTATGATAGGGGCAATGAGAGCTGAAAGCTAACAAGTACCATAATTTTTGGAAGCTCTTTATGAAACTTAAAATCCCTGCTTCCTTTATGAAGGGCCTTTCTTCCCACTTTTATATTGAGTCTCCACCTTCTATCTTTATGCACCAATTAAAAGAGCATAGTTGTCATTTTTAGTTTTATGTGCATTGTCCCAAAACTTATTGATTGATTCATAATGTTAATATTGCTTGTTCTTGAACTATTTGTATCTAGTCACCCTTATGAACTTCGAAGGTGTCCTATGCATTTATGTTTTGCTACTCCATGAGGGACAAGCTGAATGCCACTATGCTATGTTTTCTATATGTGAAACAAACAAACGTCTTTCAATGCATTATTATTCATGATCTTTGTTTGTATCCTTTCATTTTGCAACATAAGTTACTATGTCTTATTGTTAGAACTTCTTCTTTCATGCTCATGTTTAGAGTACTTTGATCCCAGCTTTCCATGCTTTACAAATGGTTTGATCAAAATTGTGATGGTGCATGTCACCTTAAAAATTATTATTTTTCTCACTTACCTACTCGAGGACGAGCAGAAGTTAAGCTTGGGGATGTTTGATACGTCGTAAACGTATCTATAATTTTTTATGTTCCATGCTTGTTTAGTATCAAATTTGCTATGCTTTGTCTACACTTTGATGTATTTTTATACATTTTCTGGAACTAACCTATTGACAAGATCCCGTAGTTCCAGTTGCCTGTTTTCTGCTGTTTTTGGTTTCAGCAAAGCCAGAAAAGAAATATTCTTGGAATTGGACGAAACAAAAGCCAAAGTCGATATTTTACCCGACACGACACGGAGCCCAAAGGAGAGACGGAGGAGGGCTCTAGGGCGGACACACCATACGGTGGCGCAGGCCCCTGGCCGCGTGAACACATGGTGTGGGCCCCCTGACTCTCCACCGACCTTGCCCTTTCGCTTACTTATATGTCTCTTCGAGACGTAAACCCTAACAGGGGTAGAAATCCACGAAAGGACCGCAACACCGCCACCACCAAAGAGGAGATTCGGGGGGACAGAAGTCTCTGTTCCGGCACCCTGCCGGGACGGGGAATTGCCCCCGGAGCCATCTCCATCGATCTCCACCACCATCTCCATCACCCTTGCTAACTCCCATGATCTTATTATGGTCATGAGCTTTGTTATCAAGTAGATCTACTCTGCTACTCAAGTATTTTAATTAATCTCCGGCTATCCCCACGTGTGTGAAGGTGACAGTGTGCACACAGTGTGGCACTTAGGCTAAAGATTACATAAATACTTATCATGAGTTATATTTTGAGTTGGCTGTCTCTATGAAATTGTGGTGTTTGTTGGAACCATCTACCACTCAAGGTGACAGTGTGGGGTTATCTAGATGGGGAATGCGAGCTTTGAGGTGTGCTGTTATAGCCCTACCGTGGATTAGAGTTGTCCAACCGGAGAGTAGTTCAGAGTAGTATCATGAAAAGATGATATTTATATGAGAGTGTTCACTAGTAAAAGTATGATCCCTAGGCCTTGTTTCTAAGTATTGAAACACCATTTACAACTAGTCCTGCTACATGTTTGCTTGCTTCCATCTTTATTTCAGATTGCCTTTAGTCTCTTCCTCCCGTAAAGCTCTTTTCTGGCACCGTTGTCTTATAATCATCCATATCACTTGTATTTCACTATCTCTTCGCCGAACTAGTGCACCTATACACCTGACAAGTGTATTGTATGTGTTGGGGACACAAGAGACTTCTTGTATCTTGATTGCAGGGTTGATTGAGAGGGATACCTTTGACCACTTCCTCCCTGAGTTCGATAAACCTTGGGTGATCCACTTAATGGAAACTTGCTGCTGTTCTACAAACCTTTGCATTTGGAGGCCCAACACTGTCTACAAGAATAGAAGAGTGCGTAGACATCAACCTCACATACGCCACCCTTCTACTTACACATATGTGTAGGTGTCGTGGTATTGCCGACACGTACGCTAGAGGGGTATCCCAATGGTGAGTTTAGAGACGTGGGGGAAGACGGAAAGCGTCCAAGACGACCTGACATAGTTTATCTAGGTTCAGATCTCACGACGATGGCGAGATCCTACTTCTGCTATACTTCACTATAATGGCAATACGCCGAGTTACAAGGATTGTGGGATTCGCTGTGTGCGAGTAGTGCTATGCACTTTTCTATGAGATTGTGTATATTGTTATGCCCTAAAGGCTTCCGTAGGCCCACTTATAAGGGCACCATGACCTAGGGTTATAAGGAGAGTCCCAGCCGGATACGGCTACAGAGTCCTAGACTAACACTAACTAGTCTTCGTGTCCTCCAAGGCGCTGGATTCCATCTTAGACGGTGGCACGTCGCCTCCCTTTATACCTGCTGGACCTTCATCTTGTCTATCAGCAATTGGCCGCCCAGCTATGACATAGGCCTAACCACCAACTGTGGGCCACCCGGGCTTGCCGGTATGAGACTATGCCGTAGGTATACCTATTTGGTATATCCACAACAGTAGGTTCTACTCTTTTTAGGCGTTCCACATCATATAGATGATGCGGCAGTCGCGTTTATCTTGTTGACTCTTATCCATATGGTGCACTTTGGTTGGTTGCTAAAATTTGGGTTGTGTAAGAAATCTGGTCAACTCTCATCATATACTATTTTACTTTAATCCAAAATATTATAGAGGATGCCAAATATTTGTTTATGCAAATTTGGGCACCAATGACATACTCTAATACTTGTAAAATAAGGGTAAGGGTGTGTTTTGTTTTTGCCCAAATATTGCCCTACCAAGGATTTTCTAGTCAACATTTTAGTTGAAGTTTTGGCTTTCCACAGTTTGATCAACATTGGGTAGAAAAATAAATTAGAAAAGGTAAAGTAGCATTGATACGCCAAAACATTGGAAATTATTAAAACATAGACCAACTATTCAAGGCAATTTCATACCCCGATTCGTATGCTTTCCTAACCAATTGCAAGCCATTTTTAACATAAAACTAAGTATGTTGTGAACTCTCCTTTGCTTTCATAATAATCTAAATTGTACATTTTTCTTGCATTTTAAAAGTTATACTTTTTGAAGAGGGTCAAATCACATGTTCATCTCATGGGTTTTGTTCCATACAATGGGTACTACACCATATTTTTCCATTAGATGTGCTACACAAAGTTTGGTTTAACGAGCAATTATGTTTCAATCTATTTGATTTGAAACTATCTCTTCCAACTAAATAAGCTATGGTTATATGGGGGTATTTAAATGAAGAATTTTACCCTCATCTTGTTATTGAGCAGAAATAATTTTACCCACATTGACATCTCCAAACTTTTAATCATTTCACACAAAACATATTTTTTTGCAGACGAGCAGCAAACACAAAACCGCATAAATATCAAATGCAGCTTGGGCTATAGATATCCATAAAACACAAAATATTTAATCCTTTACACTTCAAAATGTTAATCTTCAATCTTCAACACTTCAAAATGTTTTGAAGAAATATATAAGTACATATAGATGTCTAATATGCACATTTAAAGTTTCACTATATTCTATTTTCAAAATGTCACATGTATAAATAATTAAATGTAAAGACCAAATTGAGTTTTTTTTTGCAAAAAACATTTGTATGCATCTTTGAATTTTTAAAATTATTTGAAACTTTTAAATATTCCTATCGTCAAAAAATTGTAGGGTTTTGTAGCATGGAAAACAAAAATTTTCTATCGCATACAAACAAACAAGCCAAGATCTATCTACTAGATTGTAGCAACGAGTCGATGGAATAACTTACCCTCGAAGATTCCAAAGTGTTTAGCGAGAGCGGATTCTCGTGGGTGATGTAGTCGTACTCTTCCCGATCTCAAGATCGCGTAGATGATCCTTCCCATGACGAAGCGCTCCCTTCAATCAGTCACACGCTTGTACTTGACGAAGACCTTCCTCTCCCTTGTTCCAAAGAAGCAATGGAGGTTGTAGCACTCTCTCATGATTCCAAGAAGACAACGTGGTACCGAAAGTAGAGGGAGATCTCGCAGGCTTCGCCTTGCCGAGCGAGTATGGTGGAGTATGAGAGAGCTCCTCGGTGATCTAGGGTTTAGACACACCAAGGAGTAAGTGCTAGAGCCGGCGGCTAGGGTTCCGGGGACCCCAAGTAGGCGGCTAGGGCAAAAACCTAAGGGGGCGGTGGCGGCTATGGTGGGTTGCAGCTTCTAGGGTTTGAGGTGAGGGACTTGTGTGCTCTAGGAGGGGTCCCTGCCCCTCCTTATATAGGTGGAGGGGGGCCGGCGGCCAAGGGGAGGGAGAGGAGTCCCTCCCCAACTCGGCTTGGAGGGTTGCCGCCGATTGGAGGAGGGAACTCCTCCCCAACTGGGATTCCCCCTTTCCTCCTCTTTTCAACTTTCCAATTTTAGCTATTTGACTTTTCAATTTAGCCATTTGAATTTTCAAACTAGGATTTAATATAATCCTTCATTTGGAACAGCGAGGACACTTAGTACATGATGCAATCATTCCAACTTGCAATGACACATTCATGTACCCCTTCCCCTCCGGAGTGTCGGACATTCCGGAACCTTCTAGAACATTCCCGATGAAAACACCGGAAACATATCCCAACTCCGAAACGGGACTTTCCTTATATGAATCTTATTCTCCGGACCATTCCGGATCACCTCGTGATATCCCGGATCCCATCCGAGACTCCGAACAACATTCGGTCTCTTTCTCATAATACCATAACTACTCAAACAACGTCGAATCCTTATGTGTCTCCACGGTTCGTGAATTATGCGGACATGATCGAGACACTTCTCGAAAATAACCAATAGAGGAATCGAAATTCATATGGCTCCACATATTTCTACGATTACTTTGATCGAATGAACCACTTACATACGATACCAATTTCCCTTTGTCTCACGATAGTTTACTTATCCGAGATTATGATTGTCAGATCTCTCGCATACCTAGTTCAACCTCGCACCGATAAGTACTCTTTTCTGCTCCCGTGATATGTGATCCCTTGTGAGCCAGTCACATGCTTGCAAGCTAATTGGATGACATTCCACCGAGAGGGCCCGAGTATATCTATCCGTCATATGGATGAACAAATCCCACTCTTGATCCATGTGTTTCAACCAATACTTTCCGAACACTCAATGCCACCTTTATAGCCACCCGATTCACGGTGTGGTGTTTGATGTCATCAAAGCATCCATCCGTAAAGGTGATATGCATGATCTCATGGTCAAGGAATTAGGTTACTATGTATCAGAAAGCATATAGCAATTGAACTATTGAAATGACTTGATCTTTATGCTACGCTTATCTATAGGAGTATGTCCACCATATCATTCTCCTAACGATATGATATTGTTGTTGATAACATCTCAATGTTCATGATAGAGAAACCACAATCATTTATCAACCAACAAGCTAGTGATGTATAGAGGCTATACTAGGGACTTCAAATTAAGTTTACAAATCACACAAGTATCAATGTTTCCTTGTTAATACTATTATAGCATGAATGTAAACATTTATCATAAACACAAAGATATAATAATAACTACATTTATTATTGCCTCTAGGGCATATCTCCAACAAAAATAAGTGACTCAGATTATACACGCTAATCTAGATAAATGTGAGTCACTTATTTTCATACAAAGGGTTACTATCTCTACTATCTAAAAAGAATTTCAAGGTTCCATTTTATGCCACACGTCGTTTTTCTTCGTCCGACTCCCCTGCCCGCCCGTCCCTTCCTCCGCAAACTGGGTCTCGCTAAATTAACGCGTCGTCAAAACTCAAAACCCATCCCCAGTTCGCTTCATTTGCCCCTCCCCAGCAGACCTCCATCCCGACCCTCCGCCTCCGTCCCATGGACCGGCCACCGGCGGCTCCCTCCTCTCTAGGCCACTAATGACGCCCTCCCAACTTGGCTACGGTCGGATTCCTCCCCCTCCGGCCATGGGCAGAGCCATCCCTTCCCGAGCGCAATAGTGATGAGACGCGTGGTAGCAGTAGATCAGACGACCACGGGCCGAGAGGATCTCAATCGATCGATCTCGCCATGACTGCTGAGTAGTAAGTTGACTCCTCCCTTCCCCCTCCCACCTCTCTCCTTGAATTGGCTTGGGATCTAGGCACTCCTGGTCTCAGGCGGGCATCTGGTCTCTATCATGGCTGCTGTGTAGTAAGTTGCCTCCTCCCTTCCTCCCTTCCCCTCCTCTAGCGTTTACCAATTGTGGATGTGATCGTAAATTCGTGGTGAACTTCTTGTGGATTTCTATCATGGCTTCATGTCGATCATCAATGTTTTTCTGTATTGGACGATCCTGGGTTGTTGATGGATGCACACCAATCAATCATTGATGGACGTACATGTTATTCAGCTTGGTGTTAATTATGCATTGATATTGGAAACCTGACTGTTGCTTTTCCAATCAGCTTCTGCTGCATCATGACTGAATCATACTCTGTAACCTGACTATTACATATACTATGTAGCACTACTGCACCGATGCACAAAATTGTAAGCCTCCCTCAAGATACCATGGTGATTTGGCGGAGGTGGTGGCAACGGTTTTTCTCGGGTGGTGCCCTCACCGAGTGCAGCGGCGAGCGGGTGCATTCTGTTAGGTTCTTAATTCATCAGGCATTTTGAAGTTTCTAATTGGGAAAGGTCGCCACGGCGGCATCGAGCGGATTCCAGCCCGTGAGTTTGCCAACGCCCAGCTCGAGCCACCTATCAAGTTCTTCTGTATATATGTGTTTGATTTGATATCGTCACACCAACTGTGTTACAACCGATGAACACTTAGTGCGGGTTCACGCGGTAGAGCTTACATGGAGACACAAATTATCCTAAATTTGTTCTGATATGTTGTGCTAATTCTATTTATTATCCGCTACTGTCAAAATGGATCTCAATGCTTCTTAATTATTTTGAAATGAAATTTCCATGGTCGGTAAAATTATGCACTTCTCATACCTTTATAGACCAAGATGATATGTAACAAATAATATTGTTGGCAAATAGACGTTGGTTCTGCTTTAAGCAACTCAGTTTTTTGTTCTTGTACTTATTGTGCTAATAGTTTGTTGGTTTGAGGCCTGGCAGTTGATTCAAATTAGGAGTGTGCAGACTTGAAGTCATTATCGGTTAATTCTCATAGGTATGGAAGTTTCTTTGCTATTCATGCCATGTGACATTTTATTTACTTGTTATCTGGTGCCTGCATTTACCTTCAGTTTTTACTAGAAGGAATTTAAATAGCACTGATATTGCTATTGCAAATATACTAGGTGGGGAAAGGTAGGGTGTCAGAAGAAAGTGAGAACACTTCACTTGAGTTTTCTATCCATGATTATGTTGGAAGTCGGGTTTGGTTGTGGATCCATATGTTGGGACGGCATGTTGTACCGTTCATATGATTTCTAGAACTTACATGTGGAAAATTGGGTTTGGTACTAGGTATACGAAGAGTGGGCTTAACGTATATCAGGTCAAAATAAGTTACTACTGGTGAAAATGCAAGGAAAACCATTAAGGGAGAACATCGGTTCAACCTGATGCGGATGGATGACAATGATCATGTTGCTTCAGACTGACGACAATGGTTGGTACGCTGGAGAAGTTTGGAGAAAATCTATGTCCTTGAGGAGATCATTCTAGGAAAGTAGTATATGACTAAGTATGTATGGAGTGCTACTAGGGAGACGAGGTGCAAGGTGTTGTATCGCATTGATTATTTTCGTTTGTGCGACAACTTCAAGCATTTTGTGGGTTGTCAGCCATGCTTTGAAGGTAAGATAGAAGTAAAATTCTTGCTTACATGTTAGACATTTGTTTAAACTTTTGCCATTCACTAAACATTTGTTTGGTGCATGTTGTCCCTAGGTCATGGTTCCTTGTAAACCCATACTAAAGCGTTGGACTAGAGAAGCCAAAGACCTTCTCTCGGCAGAGTTCCTGATGAACCTTGTATTGGGCATAGGTGAGAGAGATTTGGGTATGAAGGTCCATATCCGTACTACCCGCTTGATCTTATTTTCTTTCGTGTTGCTTTTGCGATATGAATCTCTATTAAACTCTGCTGGAGATATCACAATCATCCATGCATACTTCATCTAGCCTCTCCTTACACAACGAGGTAGCTTTTATGCATGCAGGGCCGGCCCTAGGGGGGACAAGCGGGGCAGCCGTCCCGGGTCCAAAAAATTAGGGGCCCAAAAAATAATAGGCCTAGTATACATCGTAAAAAATTAATTGACATGATGGCAACCGCTCGACTCTTAGGCATTGTCGCATACTCACATCGATGGATCGCCTCGCCCCGACCTTTCGCTTCCCGTTCCTGACTCCCGAGTACGTGAACCATGTCGCGTATAGAAAATAATTCTATGTAAACCTGGCCTACAAGTGGACCAACTCATATTATTAACACATGGCAATTTAGATCTAGAAAACAGTTGCTAATCTTATTTTTTTCCTCTGTTTGAACACATATTGTTTGCTGAAGTTGGTCCACGCCTCTAAATTTGTGGACCAGGTCCATAGAAATATTTTCCGTGGCGTACCTGCTCGCCTCCATCCCGAGTCCCATTTTCTGCCACACGTCACTACGTCGTTTTTCTTCGTCCGACTCCCCTGCCCGCCCGTCCCTTCCTCCGCAAACTGGGTCTCGCTAAATTAACACGTCGTCAAAACTCAAAACCCATCCTCAGTTCGCTTCATTTTCCCCTCCCCAGCAGACCTCCATCCCGACCCTCCGCCTCCGTCCCATGGACCGGCCACCGGCGGCCCCGTCGGATTCCTCCCCCTCCGGCCACGGGCAGAGCCATCCCTTCCCGAGCGCAATAGTGATGAGACGCGTGGTAGTAGTAGATCAGACGACCATGGGCTGAGAGGATCTCAATCGATTGATCTCTCCATGACTGCTGAGTAGTAAGTTGACTCCTCCCTTCCCCCTCCCACCTCTCTCCTTGAATTGGCTTGGGATCTAGGCACTCCTGGTCTCAGGCGGGCATCTGGTTTCTATCATGGCTGCTGTGTAGTAAGTTGCCTCCTCCCTTCCCCCTCCTCTAGCGTTTACCAATTGTGGATGTGATCGTAAATTCGTGGTGAACTTCTTGTGGATTTCTATCATGGCTTCATGTCGATCATCAATGTTTTTCTGTATTGGACGATCCTGGGTTGTTGATGGATGCACACCAATCAATCATTGATGGACGTACATGTTATTCAGCTTGGTGTTAATTATGCATTGATATTGGAAACCTGGCTGTTGCTTTTCCAATCAGCTTCTGCTGCATTATGACTGAATCATACTCTGTAACCTAACTATTACATATACTATGTAGCACTACTGCACCGATGCACAAAATTGTAAGCCTCCCTCAAGATACCATGGTGATTTGGCGGAGGTGGAGGCAACGATTTTTCTCGGGTGGTGCCCTCACCGAGTGCAGCGGCGAGCGGGTGCATTCTGTTAGGTTCTTAATTCATCAGGCATTTTGAAGTTTCTAATTGGGAAAGGTCGCCACGGCGGCATCGAGCGGATTCCAGCCCGTGAGTTTGCCAACGCCCAACTCAAGCCACCTATCAAGTTCTTCTCTATATATGTGTTTGATTTGATATCGTCACACCAACTGTGTTACAACTGATGAACACTTAGTGCGGGTTCACGCGGTAGAGCTTACATGGAGACACAAATTGTCCTAAATTTGTTCTGATATGTTGTGCTAATTCTATTTGTTATCCGTTACTGTCAAAATGGATCTCAACTGCTTCTTAATTATTTTGAAATGAAATTTCCATGGTCGGTAAAATTATGCACTTCTCATCACTACTAGAGAAAAGCCTATCCGAGGCGCACCTAAAAGCCTATCCGAGGCGCATATCATATGCGCCTCTAGCTTCAAGCCTCGGGTATTTCTTATGCGAGGCGCATATGATATGTGCGCCTCGCATATGTGAAGTATAGGAGGCGCATATCATATGCGCCTCGCATATGTTTTACAATGCTCCTCGGATATTTATAGTATATGCGCCTCCTATAGTATCCTATATGCGCCTCCGGTAATATTTTCGAAATTCAAGTTTTACAGACCACTATACATAACAGTATACAGATATTCCAATATACAATATAGTCCAGAATACAGTATAAACAACATAGAATTTTCCAGAAACTTGCAATTGGCCAAAGCATAATAGAACCAACATGAATACAAGTACATTACACGTCAATCATGACATACAAGTTCATACATCAACTAGAATCAACAAGTGCCAAGTTTTCACACAACACCAAGTGTTTGTGCCACAAGTTCACACCTCTGAGTACAAGTTCACAATCACATTACAACTCCGACGACAGAGCTCTAGCTAGATGAAGTAGAACACATAACCTACCATAAAGAGCAACAAGGTGGTGATCACGAGCAAGCTCTTCCACTTCTTCCTCTCGTGCCTCCTCCACTTACTGCCAGCAGCATACAAGAAATCTAGACAACATACACCACATATATGATTCATGTGCTCACCGAGGGTGCCGATCAAGTACCTATAGTGTAGGCTTGAAATCAGGATGAGATCTGTGTATCACAATCGAGTTTACATGGAGACCGAATGTATATACCTTTGAAATTCATACATGTAAAAACATCTCGCTTACACAACATAACAAACAATAACAAAGATGACATCCACTATTACAACTATGAGAAAAACGAAATTGCGACCATTGCCGCTAAGTAGCACTCGCTACCAAGCCGAGCATGATTCAGTGACACAAGATTACCAAGTTTCTAGGATTTTGAAAACTGGGATCCAGGCACAATATGCTAAGTTGCCTACTACGACAACAATTACAACGAACAATGCAACCGGATGTCTTGGCAGGCGCCATCCGCCAAGTATTTTTGAAGTGCTCTTGTAGCTAGTTCGGGACTGGTTATATATACGGAATCGGAGGACCGAGATAGTCAATTTCATAAGTGGCAGGCCATGGAACGAGAATCGAAGATTGCAAGAATCAATAGCTGGAACATCTCATATTCTACTGATCAAGGAAAGGGGATCGACAAGGCACAATTGCAGTATGAAATCACTATATTCATACCGATTGACAAAGAAGCACAATTGCAGGAAGATGAGCAAAAGGCAGCGATATAGAACAACTTACTAGTAGTTTCTTCAAAGCGGACATCATTTAGTTTTTGCTACTTGTGGCGATAACCTATATATGATGGAAGCCATGGAACGATGTCCTAATAAATGCCAAATAAGACAAAATTGGTGCTTTACTTCTATGGGATGGGAAGAATGCAGAATCGCATCAGCATAGCATCAATGAAAATTATATACTAGTAGTAGTACTGATAATAATGACCGTACCATCACTAATCTCAAGTACTGATACCCTGCACATCACTAATCTCAAGTACAATCTATCAATACTTACTGATCCACATTACTCGGATTACAGCTTCACTTTCACAGATTTGAGAATTGTAGAATAGAAAGATTGTAGCTTCCAGGAACAGAGAGAGAGAGAGAGAGAGAGAGAGAGAGAGAAAGAGAGAAGACCAAAGAAAACATGGAAACTGGGAGCACGTATAGGATGAAATACAAGAATCTGACTCACCTAAACAATGGAGCCATAGAAGAAGGCCATAGCTTCCATGGTCGCGACGCAGTGAACTCATCGCAATTGCACACAAGAGAGGGCAGGGGACTGGGCCATGCCTACCTCCTGGCCAGCTCCTTTTTACTTTTCCGCCGCAGAATCAGGGCGGATACATTTCACCCCGCCCATCGCCTGTAATCGCTCGAGTGACTACCTCTCGCTGAAGAAGCTCGGCTCGTTGGCTCGCCCATCACCTGCATGGTTGCATGACAAATCAGTTAATCAACAAGTTCAGCGAATTTAGGGGTTACATATGCATGTATTGCATGTACAGCCGAGAACCACACGCACATGCAACATCTATGACCCAAAACAATCAGCAAGTAACTAAGGGAATAGATCTCATAACATCCGGACTCACAAGACCAGCTAGAGCACGGAGGTCATCGCCATCGACAGACTAGATTCTCCCACCCAATCTCTCTATCCCACATCAAATCACATGTGCATGTTGTATGCTCAATATGCATGCCTATATCAGCATCAATATATCAATATACAGCATGTTATATTGACTAGGACTAAGAATTTGAGGAAAGCCTACATATTTCCACAAACTATTGATGAAAATGACTAACAGGATAATCTAATGGATGGTTGAACCGATTCATGTAGAACTAGTCAGTCATGCAAAATATACATAAAGCTACACACTAAAATCAGCAGAATTCTCTTTTCTGGAAAACAGAGCAAAGCTTCAATCTCCCAGCGATTTGAGTACCGTGTGTTCCAGACGTGAAAGCTAGCAGCAGAATCCATAAAGCTGTGTGCCTACTTAGATCGTGTGTTACTGTCTTGGCTAGTTCGGTGTGTCTAGTTGAATTAAATCGCTTCACTCGGCTACTTGTTGTGTAGTCTTGCCGTAAGATACTTGGTGTCCAAATACCGATTAATGTTATATATGATAATAACAAAAGAGAGAAGATTATAGTCGGTTTTTACGTAGATCTTAGTGTCGAGCCAATGTAGGGATGAAATCCGTTGCCACCGCGAGGGGGCTATGGTCTCAGTCAAGTCCATGGTGATGACGAGATCGGTCCCGATCCAACATCACCACCTCTCAGCGCCCGGGATCGGCTCGTGGCACGCAGCCTTCCCGACGTCGAACTGGCCGGCCCAGATCCAACCACCTCGCCGCCTCCTCCATACACCATGTAGAGCACGGCCACCTTCGTGATCCGCACAGGCGACGCTGAAGCTGCCCTCCATTTGCACGGGCGCCGGCCAAATCACACGTGGACTCTTCGATCCGCTCCCGAGGGTACAGAGGCCGCCCTAGAGACGGATGGAGGAGGATGGCCGGATATGGGGAGGAGGAGGAGGACCGACCGAGCCGGAGTGAGCCACGCGCGGCTAGCCGAATCGTGCATCTAGGGTAATCAGATCGCCTCACCACTCCCTTGCCTCCTCGCCCCTCCCTCCGTCGAACAGCGGTCAAGAACTCCTCCACGCCGATCCTTCCACCCTTCCAGATCCGCCACTACCGCTTCCTCCATCGAAACCTCTCGATCTCCGACACCTCGCCGCGGGCTCGACCGGGAGGTCACCGACTCAGCGATCGCCCTCGATCGGGCGGAGGCGGAACGGAGACAGGACGAGGAGGTCGGAGACGGCGATTCGCCGCGAATGAGGCGAGGAGGGCATCCAAAGTCGAGGTCGGCCCATGGGGTGGAGGGAGATGTGATGGTGAGATCTTTTTGTCGAGGGGAGGTCGGCGTCCATGGGGTGGAGGGGAGGTCGGCGTCCAGGTCGAGGTCGGAACCAGCAGGGGTGCTTCCACGCAGACGCAACGCAGCTTCCAGGGGAAGGGGAGACTACTAACAAGAAAGCTACTGCCAGGTTATGCGAGGCGCATATTGCACAATATGCGCCTCCTATAATTCAAACTATAGGAGGCGTATATAGCAATATGCGCCTCGCATATTCGGCCACCTACCTCCGCCCGGGCCCGCAGGAGTTACTTGAGGCGCATATGGTCATATGCGCCTCGCATATTATCAAATATAGGAGATATGCGCCTCATCTATTTTTATACTAGAGGCGCATATCGCAAAATGCGTCTCGCCTATTTTTATAGGAGGCGCATATGTATAAATGTGCCTCGCATAAGAATGTCTCCTATAGCCTTTTCTCTAGTAGTGCATACCTTTATAGACCCAGATGATATGTAACAAATAATATTGTTGGCAAATAGACGTTGGTTGTTGCTTTAAGCAACTCAGTTTTTTGTTCTTGTACTTATTGTGCTAATAGTTTGTTGGTTTGAGGCCTGGCAGTTGATTCAAATTAGGAGTGTGCAGACTTGAAGTCATTATCGGTTAATTCTCATAGGTATGGAAGTTTCTTTGCTATTCATGCCATGTGACATTTTATTTACTTGTTATCTGGTGCCTGCATTTACCTTCAGTTTTTACTAGAAGGAATTTAAATAGCACTGATATTGCTGTTGCAAATATACTAGATGGGGATAGGTAGGGTGTCAGAAGAAAGTGAGAACACTTCACTTGAGTTTTCTATCCATGATTATGTTGGAAGTCGGGTTTGGTTGTGGATCCATATGTTTGGACGACATGTTGTACCGTTCATATGATTTCTAGAACTTACATGTGGAAAATTGGGTTTGGTACTAGGTCTGCGAAGAGTGGGCTTAACATATATCAGGTCAAAATAAGTTACTACCGGTGAAAATGCAAGAAAAACCATTGAGGGAGAACATCGGTTCAACCTGATACGGATGGATGACAATGATCAGGTTGCTTCAGACTGACGACAATGGTTGGTACGCTGGAGAAGTTTGGAGAAAATCTATGTCCTTGAGGAGATCATTCTAGGAAAGTAGTATATGACTAAGTATGTATGGAGTGCTACTAGGGAGACGAGGTGCAAGGTGTTGTATCACATTGATTATTTTCGTTTGTGCGGCAACTTCAAGCATTTTGTGGGTCGTCAGCCATGCTTTGAAGGTAAGATAGAAGTAAAATTCTTGCTTACATGTTAGACATTTGTTTAAACTTTTGCCATTCACTAAACATTTGTTTGGTACATGTTGTCCCTAGGTCATGGTTCCTTGTAAACCCATACTAAAGCGTTGGACTAGAGAAGCCAGAGACCTTCTCTCGGCAGAGTTCCTGATGTACCTTGTATTGGGAATAGGTGAGCGAGATTTGGGTATGAAGGTCCATATCCGTACTACCTGCTTGATCTTATCTTCTTTCGTGTTGCTTTTGCGATATGAATCTCTATTAAACTCTGCTGGAGATATCACAATCATCCATGCATACTTCAGCTAGCCTCTCCTTATACAACGAGGTAGCTTTTATGCATGCAGGGCCGGCCCTAGGGGGGAAAAGCGGGGCAGCCGTCCCGGGCCCAAAAAAATTAGGGGCCCAAAAAATAATAGGCCTAGTATACATCGTAAAAAATTAATTGACATGATGGCAACCGCTCGACTCCCAGGCATTGTCGCATACTCACATCGATGGATCGCCTCGCCCGACCGCCGCCTGCCTCGACTCCCAGCACGCGTGAACCATGTCGCGTATAGAAAATAATTCTATGTAAACCTGGTCTACAAGTGGACCAACTCATATGATTAACACATGGCAATCTAGATCTAGAAAACAGTTGCTAATCTTATTTTTTTCCTCTGTTTGAACACATGTTGTTTGCTGAAGTTGGTCCACGCCTCTAAATTTGTGGACCAGGTCCATAGAAATATTTTCCGTGGCGTACCTGCTCGCCTCCCTCACGAGTCCCATACATGCCACATGCCCACAGTCTTAATTGATTCCCGTACTTGTCGACGTCGCTTGCCCTCCCAAGTCCCGTACTCCGATCCGATCGGTACGGGAGCCATTCCGCCAGGCGCGACCGCCACGACGGTAGGGATTGTGACGAACTGACGGTCGATCGATCGACGACGGCTCCGTCCCAACTCCTAGGAAGACCCGCGTCCCGCCTCCCTTGCCATTGTTAGGAATAAGCACGTCGTAGTACGGGGTACGTATCCGAGTAGACACGGGTAGCCGAATAGAGTAGGAATTAGATGTCCTAATCCTACTAGGTTAGCTATACTAAATCTTCTATATATACGTGTGTAAGGCCCCTGTAAAAACACCACCGTGAGCTATCAGAGAAATAAAGAAAGAAGACGCACGATATGTGCGTTTAGCTATCTAATTGATTCTGCGTATGCTGCCGATTCGTGTTGTGTGCGTGAGCTGTCACTAGGAAAGTAATCTAGCTAGGCTAGCTACGTACGCAGACACTTGTCCGCCTCGCCGAAATCGCCTGTCGGAGATTTGCTTGTACGCGGCGTATTCGGAAAGCACTCAAGTATTGAAGCGCATAAGTCGGGCAATTCAACAATTGGTATCAGAGCCAAGGTCGCCGTCCGTGATCCGCTGAAAGTACTAGGAGGTCATGGCGATGGTGAAGTTTGGCGACAGCTCGCATCGGCACCGTGACAGAGACGGTGGGCGGCTTGTATCCGCCTCGATCGCAAGGACTACGGGCTATGGGCACTCAACATGGAGGTGGCCATGGAGGCTCGGGAGGTTTGGGAGGCCACGATCCAGAGGCGGCAAGTACGTCAAGGGAGCCAATCCGGAAGGATCGCCAAGCGTTAACGGCTACTACCCGCCGTGTCAAGTACGTGATGCAGCACCTCGCCGTAAAGAAATCGGCGAAGGATGCATGGGAGATCAAGATCTTGCACCAAGGTCATGCCCGCGGAAGGAAGCGATCTTCAAACTTTGACAAAAGCTATGAAGATCTCAAGATGGAGGAGAGCGACGGTTGATCAGTTTCGCCTGCTTGCTACCCTTTGTCAACGCAATCGGGATATGGCGAAATTGGATGAGATCAAGAACGCCAGAAGGTTGTTCCTCGGCGGCGCCAAGGCTTACATGCATCGTTACATCGAACAATGTCTCGACCTGAATACATTGACGGTTGAGGATCTCGCCGGAAGATTCAAGGCACACGATGAGAGAATCCGGATCAGCTTCGGTGATCCGTAAAGGTTCAACACCGATGCTCACAAAGCAAAGGATGACTCTTTCAAAATAAAAGCAAGGGGCTCCACGAGCGGCAAGGAGAAACAACACCCAGCGAAAAGTATATCGCAAGGTGGAGGATGAAGATGACGCCGCATGAGGAAGTTTGACATAAAGAAAGTAAGGTGTCATAATCATGTGAGCTCGGTCACTTCAAGGCTGATTGCCGAAAGCACCAAAGGAAAAGGAGAGGGCTCTCATCGCCCAGTGAAGGAGATGATGGACCGATGATGCGTCTTTCAAGTAATCGAGTTGAAGGATGAGGAGGATCCTCCATCACCGGCTATGGAGATTGTGGCGCAAGTGGATCACGATCTACCGTGTGTGCATCATGAGGAACAAAGTGCCCCGTTCCCATGTGAAGCCATGTTTGAGGCAAGTGAAGCCTCGGAACTTGTTCATGGCGATCTATGCGTTGGAATCTCACCCGCAACTCCGTCTGGCAATAAGTTCTTCATGCTTGTTGTGGATGATCATAGTAAATACATGTGGATTGTGTTGCTGAAAAGTAAGGATCAAGCTCAACAAGCATTCAAGAAGATCAAGGAAGCCGAAGAGTTCAAGGTGGAGGCAAAGATAAGAGCCCTACGCATTGATGAGGGGGGTGAGCTGCATCAAACTGTGTTGACCATGGCACAAACCATGATGAAGAGTAAAGGCTTGCCAGGAAAATTCGGGTGAGGCACAATACGGCGTATTTGCTGAACATGGAATCTACTGAGAGTGGAGTTGGTACAGCACCGTACGAAGCATGGTACGGATGGAAGCCCTCGGTTGATCATCTTCAGATTTTGGATGTGTGGCGCATGTAAAGGGAATTGGCGAGCAACGATTCCAATGATCATGACAGCTATGAAGGCTCAAAGACATACCGCTTGTGCAATCCTTATACCAATAAGGTGGTTTTCAAGGAGACGAATCTTTGAGGAAGACAAGTCATGGAATTGGGGCTACAACGAACCGGAATATTCAACTTTTCACGCCACGTGGGATCTTGAGTATGAAGAAAATATGGATCAATCGAGCTTATCCTTGTCGACAAGTTCGGGCCCGTAAGACATTGAAGGCCTAGGGGCAGCTCCAAGCGTGACACCAGGCCGAAGCACTAGGGATTCCGAAGACAAAGAGTTTGAAGAACAGGCTAGTGTGGCCGTAAGATACGGAATCGGAAGGATGTATGCATGCATGCGATACCGCACTTGTTTGCCCAAAATTAGAGGAGGAGGGAGCTGAAGTGAGCCCAAAGCAAAGCCAAGGCAAGGCGATGGTCCAAGAGTGTGGACTGGTGACCAGATAGATGGAGGAGACCCAACAATATGGGGTGCAGATCCATCAAGAGGCTTTTCACGTGGTATAGAGAAGCTAGAAGAAAACCAATTTGAACTACCTCCTACATATTTGTTCTATTGCATTCAAGAGCACCGGCAAGCGGTAGATCAAATATGCGAGGCATCGATGAGAAAGTACTTCATTGAACCAAGTATAATGTCTCAAGGCGCAGACAAAAAGGACAGTCTGCGTGAAGGCATGAAGAAGGGCGCGGACAAAAAGGACTGTCGGCGTGAAGCCATGGAGAAGCCGACAAGAGCAAAGACGGCGACATGGGTGCCACAAGAGACGACGAAAGCATCGTCGAAGATGATGGTTGAAGTGGCGAAAAGTAAAGCAAAGAACGCCACGCCAGTATTTGGAATCCGGTCGGTAGAAGAGAGCACGTGCTTAGGGGGTGATTGTTAGGAATAAGCACGTCGTAGTACGGGATACGTATCCGAGTAGACATGGGTAGCCGAATAGAGTAGGAATTAGATGTCCTAATCCTACTAGATTAGCTATACTAAATCTTCTATATACGTGTGTAAGGCCCTCAAAAACACCACCGTGAGCTATCGAGAAATAAAGAAAGAAGACGCGATATGCGCTTAGCTATCTAATTGATTCTGCGTGCGTTCATTCGATGTGGGTGCGTGAGCTGTCAGCTAGGAAAGTAATCTAGCTACGCTAGCTACGTACGTGTACACTTGTCCGTCTCGCCGGAAATCGTCTCGTCGGAGATTTGCTTGTACGTGCGTATAATTTCGGAAAGCACTCGAAGTATTGAAGCGTACAAGTCGGACAATTCTAACAGCCATCCCTCGCCGCCTCACCAAGCACCAGGTACTCGGTACTCCCTTGTCAAAACCACAATAGAAGAGACATATTTTCTTTTGGTAACTTACTAGAGGTTAAATTGTTTGACAACTCTATGCATCGAGAAAAGTTAGTGGACGAGATTGATATTGATTCTATCGTCACGAATTTTGCTTCTAGGAGTTTTTGAGGAAAATTTAAGATATCATGTAAACATTATTATTTTTATATGGATATTGTAGTTGGGAGTATACTTAAATATTTATTTTTCATCATCTCATATATGCATAAAAAATTATAATAAGGGGCCCAAAATTTTAGTTTCGTCCCGGGTCACCAAAATCTCAGGACCGGCCATGTATGCATGGACGATTTCTCATTGAAATATTCTGCATCATAGGAACAGCTAGATACTTGAGGTCTAAAATTGAGGCGGTGATGCAGTTGATTCGCACCAGCCATCGTCATTTATCCAGTGCTGCTATCAACACCAGTAACTATACCAGTAACTCTTTCTACTGAATCCATTTTTCTTGTCAAAAGGTAGCCTTTTTTCTCCTCTATGTGTTTATTTGTCACGTTCAACTACTTACTGAAAGAATTTTGTGTGCATTGTTGCTTGGCAGTTATTAATTCTAGGTAGTTGAGCGCAATTCTAGGTAGTTGAGCGCGGCGGCACACACTTTCTTTGCTATCCTCGAGCGGTGGGAAAATAAAATTAGAATACATGGCAAAATTTAATTGAAGTTCATGCATAAATTTTATCTATTAGTAAACTATATAGCAATATTTTATATTCAGCTACTGGTTATTTAACTCATTTAAAATCTACATTTAGATAATATGTATTAGATTCAGAAAATACTCATTGTCGTGACATTGAAATAAAAAGGTTACATTTCATGAATATGGGCCCTATTCTTTTTTATTAGTGAATCCTCAAAAAATAATTTGGAGAAATTGACATTATTTATTTAAATCTAGGAGATAAAAATCTCTAGCTGGTATAATTTTACATCAAACTAATTTAAGTTTTCATTTCGAATTAAAGCAAGTCAACAGAAATTTATTGGTTATAGATCTATATTAAATTTTATAATGAAAATTAATGGTTAGAGGGCATTTTTTCTACATGTCTCATGATAGGTTGGATAATATTGAGGCGTAAAATTTCCTAGCGCTTGTCCTCGGGGCAATGATGACACCCCACGATGTCGTCTTCGATTAGAGCCCAACAGGAGGGCGACGAGGCAGTAGGCGGTGCTCGCCAGCGGGTTGGTTCCCTATCTCTGAACTTCACAATTTATTGTTGACCAAAACATGGGAGATCTTGCTGTTCACTTTCACCTGCGGTGATAACTGCATGTGACAACTGCATGAGTTGAACTTCTCCTACATAATATATTAGATTAACCGTAGCTTCTCCTTTTTGGTGTAAACTATGTGCATGAATTTCTCAAGTGTTCCTCTGTTATTGTTTGCTTTGTTTGAATCAGACACATTGTAATCACCTAGGATTATCACAACTTAGCATGTGACCAAGTGCTCCTCCGTGCTGCTATGTGTTTACTGGTCCACCACAATGATTTACCAACTATGTCATAGTTTAAGCAATTAATTAAGTGCTCCCTGAAAGTATACATTTTCTGCAAGTATATTATATGATGAGACACTATGAACTCTGTCAAAATTTCAGTAAGTATGTGGTTTCTATGTGTTTTCTGCTACCAAAAAGCTTGTTTCGTGACCCACTCCTCTGAGCCATATATGCACACTCAACTGACTAAATACTTGTGTTCAATGTTCAGTCTTAAAATAAAAAGATGGCACGTAGAAACTATAGTTAGTTGGTATCTATCTACTAATTAGGCTATATTTTTCTTCGGGCAACTCATTCATTTCATGCAATGGTCGCAGGAGTTGCAATACCGATGTGATTCTGTTCAATGTTTAGTCTCAAAAGGAAATAACATGGCATGTCGAAACTATAATGAGCTTGAATCTATCTACTAATTAGGCTCTACCTTTCTTTGGACAACGCATTCATTTCACTTTTGCAACTGTCGTAGTAGTTGCAAATAAAGTGTGAGCTTCTTTGCGCCAGAGCAGACCAAAGAAAGGGAAGAAGTGGGATCAATGAATTGGAAAAGAGGAGAGGCACCGAAAACAAAAAAATACGGGTGATATTCGACGACATTCTCGTTCTGTTTGAAGATGTCCCCAGAATTAGTCAGGTATCTCTTTCTATCTATGTCCCTATTTAAATCCATGCTTTTAGGTATATTTTTGTTGCATTTTATCATGCTTTCTTAATATGTTCTTACTGCAGTGTCTTTTTCACGCCATTCTTCGCCCGTGCCATTGAGAGGATGTAGATCCATTATGATTGGAACCAGTACATACTAGGGGGGTCAGCAGTCCAGAACAAGCACACTATTGTACTCACATACTACAGCCATGAATAATTGTGCAACCTTCAAATGTGTATGACTATTGATAGGCATAAACATACATTTCAGAAAGAATTTTTTTAGCCATAGAAAATCTTCCACTCACACATTTCGTAGTCAGGGGCAAACCAGGTTTGAGAAGTAATAAAATACACTATCTACCACCCGTTAAAAACATGACACTTCAGTCAGTATGAATAATACAGCGAATCATTTATCATCATGTTATGTATTCTTCCTTGACTGTGACAGCAGCCTAAGGTACATCTTCAACACAATGGGAACCTCTTTTGGTAAGGGAGGTAGTAAGAAAAAGAATGACATGGGAGGGTGTAGATTAGTACTCCCTCGGATGCATATTAGTTGTCGCAGAATTGGATGTATCTAGCACTAAAACATGTCTAGATGCATCCGATTTTTGACAATTAATATGGATCGGAGGAAGTATCATATATCGATGCAGTTGTAACTTACGGTTATGATGGTAATATTTTGTTAGTTGAGTATATAAATTATCTAATGAATTATGTTTAAATATCAATCAGTGTATTTCAGATGGTAATTTCTAGCATAGTTTAAATTAAATAATTTCTAGCATAGTTTAAATTAAATTCATTTTGTTACATCAAAGCACTCTCAAGACAAACATGTAAAAAAGGTAGGATCATGAAACAAAGCCTGGTGGCACATGTTGAGTAACTTTCGCCCTGGTCATTTGTAAAGGTTCTGGAAAAAAGTCTAACATTCAAGCTTTATTAGCTAGATATTATGCACTTGTAATTGTAATTGGTAAGAAGTAAAATGTCAAGATACTGTGGTATTTGTTGATAGATATTAAGAAGGCATTTACATCCCTTTAAGATTATGTTACCTTTTTTCTTGTGGTTGCTCCATTTCTTATGTAGGAAAGATCTTGTGCTCAAGGGACCATTTTGCTGAGTGTCGTCGTCTCACTTTTCTTCACCGTCGCTTCTCCATGCTGCTCATGAGCGCCACTGGCCGTGGCCTAAACCTTCGGCGTAGTCGAACGAGTGGATTGCCTCTAGCGCATGGGTGGAATCCCGGCTGAAGCCACCACACACATCATATCTCCAATCCAGAGGAGTCCATGGGTGGTGCGGCGAAGAATTGAGCTTGGTCGTATATGGTAGCAGGGACCAAGTTTTGGAGCAGTTCCATGTGGGTTATTGGGAGGTTATTTATTTTTTCATGGCGCATTTCTCAAAATTTGGTTTCTGGTACTCTCTCCTTGGTTTGCAGGGCGTCTAATCAAATTTGGATATTTCCAAAACTACAACGTTTCTAGGCGCATAAGAATTAATTATTGATTAATGTGGCAGCTTTCCTCCCAACTTCCTATGCATGCAATAGTCTTCCACCAATGCATGCGCCTTAACCACTCATTATTAGGCCTAATTTTCAGCCAATACGTTTGCGCCTAGGTCCGTGAGATTTTTGTAGAGCGCCGTGCAAACCGTGAAGGAGGTAGTAGTCATCACTACATGTTAATTCTTCTTTCATTTCCAATTAATTCTCATGTTTATAGCAACCATGGTAGTATAAAATATGTATTCTTCCATTCACATGTAGCTAAGTAAATAATATTTGCCGTGTATCTGTTCAAATTGCACGTCATTTAAATACTACAATATGGCCCCGTGTTCTGATAATTATGATGAATAACTCAACTTCATGGGCTATCCAATTTCTTCATATTTTTTGGATTGGTGATAAAGATGGAATTTCCTTGAACTGAGGTCGCTACTAATATATGATATTCTGCTTGTACTGCAATTACTTCGAAGTTACTGATTTTTTATATTGTACTGAACTCTCCTACTTATATTTCACATAAATGAGGGCTTTCAAATCTAGTAGATAAGGTAAGGAGAAGAGAGTTCTGTAGGAAGGAGAAAAGGAGGGAGGAGAGATATGGAAGCATTAAGGTAAAGAAGTAAGCTTTGCATTAGCTAATATTCCCATTCCAGTGTGCATTCACTCATTTACTTTTTTTTCGAAAAGGGGAATAAGACCCCGGCCTCTGCATCGGTTGATGCACACAGCCATAAATTCACTCATTTACTAGGAAAGTAAACACATAGCTTTGTGTTATTTAAAGATTTACCATTTCCAGTCACATGTACAAGAAGAGAAATTTCTATTTAGAATCTGTATGATATAAGGTTCAGATACAACTAATTAGGTTAGATAGTTGGGCCTAATGATAACAAGACGACGCAGTAGAAATACAAACTGATTTTTGTTTATACATAGTTCAATCCTCTTAATAAACATGTAATTATAGTGGAGATAACCATGAGGTTAGTAATCTGCTGAAGCAATACAAATGTGAGAAAATGATTGAAAAATCTGAGATATCCATGGTTGGAAGCCACATCATGCACCTGGTCCAAGTCTGTCAGTCTCCATCTCCGTCACCCAGATTTTGCAAGAAGTATTGCTTCGTAGAATGCAAACAAGTTATTGATATCCAAGAACATAGTATATCCATTCTTTTGTATGGACTCTGTTTTAATGGCGATTGCATTAAAATTTCAAGTTTGCAACCTTGAGTGTTGGACGTCTTTCACAGGTATCGAACGTCTCATTGAAAGATTTACATAATATTAGAATATGGTATCTGACAGAATAACATAGTCATATCCTTCACAGTTTAGTTTCTAATATCTCTTATAGAGGTTTTCCGCCCTTAAAAATCTGGCAATCATTATGTGGCTTCAGAGAAGACCTAGGCCAGGTTGCTACATACTCTTGGCGAGGGAGTTGTTCACCGCGTGGACGACATTCCATGGTACTGGAGCTGATAGAGGTTTTTCGGTCTATGAAAATTTGGCGATTATTATGTGGCTGAACAAGGAGACCTATGCCAGGTGCTACATCCTGTCTACGAGAGAGCTATTCACCGGGTGGGGTGACACGCCGTAGTTTTAGAGCTGGACTCTTAAGTTTGTTCGATATCTCCTATTCTAATGCAAATCGTATGAGCTACTATCTAAACGTGTATTCATGCAGATTGTACCAATTATATATAGCTTGTGTTTCTGATTACTTTTGCCATGTGATCTTATTTCGCCTCCAATAGCTAATGCAATTAGTTTTATTGTGATGAGAAAACTTACTTCCTAAGAAAGAGAATACAATTTATGAACATATAATTCTATCCAAGTATTTTGAGTGGAGTGTCCACTCTATATTTACAAATACATAGTGAACCAATACTATGCTTGCCGAAAAACTTCATGTGTAGCTTAATACAAAAGTCGGGTTCAGAACCTTTGAAAATAATATGATCTGTAAGTAAATCCGGGTTTAGAAACTTTAGATTCCTTGAAATCCGATCATTGGTTTGATGCGGTTGCCGTATCTGTGGAGGTAACCTGACTGAAATTTTCACTCATGCATGCCATGTCTGCTGCGGTAAAGGTAAGTTTGCTAAAATTGCCACTCATACCTGCCATGTTTGCTGCAGTAAATAGACTAATATTATCACTACTACTTGTTTTCAAGATTTGGCTTAAAGGTTTAGGTACGATGCTGTTTTAGTTACTGTACAACTGCAAGTTAGCATGTTTATATGATGTACAATATTAGATGAATGTAGATGCAATTTTCTGGTGTAAAGTTTGCCCGTGGAGAATCTACATAGCAAACTGGATGGGTGGATGTTAGTTGTCAAATATATAAGACAAGAGACAAATCAACAAGATGCTAAAGTTTGTCACAATGTCACGACAACTCTGAAACGTAGTGTTCATAACAAAAATTAAATTTTAATATAATTTTGTTTTCCGTAGCAACGCACGGGCATCTTACTAGTTTTTAAAAAAATCTTGCTACCTAGTGACGTGCTCCATGTCTTCCCACCCATTAAACCAACTTTTTGTTAATATAGTTGGATGAACAGTCAACTTTGTTGCATGTCAAAAGAAAAAGTCAACTTTGTTGCTTTTGAAGGACACCGGTTTTAATTAAGTCAGTTTCAGATACGAATGCTTGAATAGTCACAAGTAACTCATACTATGTGGTCAAGCGCAAGCCGTTACTTTTAATTATTTTTAGCAAAATGTGGTCATGCCGTTACTCATGCAAAGGAAGATGTTGCCGGGGACATTTCCTGCGAGCCCCGACTTTTCTGATCGATAGTCCACCCCATCCTTGCTCATAATCTTGTTTTTGGTTTATTATATTTTCTCTAATCCATATTAATGTTTTTAACTTTGTCTACATACAAATGCATCTAACTAAATACTTAACTAGATATATACAAAGTTAGATACAGTCGATGTCATTAATATGGACCGAAGGGAGTACCAAAAATACTCATGTTTTTAACTTCATTGTACTAAAAAAAATGTTCGACCGCAATCAAAAGAAAAACTGCAAATCTAGACAACATGCGTCAGTACCCATGTCTGATGCGGGCACGCGTGGGCCATTGGATCGCGAGTGAATGGATACTTATTCATATACAACTTGCGGGATTCGCTCGTAATTTCTCTATTAGTTGCATGCATGCACTAAAACCGAGTATGCGGACATCGTCAATATTAAATGCAAAAATCTGAAAATTTAAAATGTTTTATAGCTCGAACCATTTGTCCGATTTAGGATTCATTTTCACTGTTGGACGAGATTTTTAAAACTAGCTCCCATGTTGATATGTTTCGACGAAAAAAAAATCAACCAAAAAGTTATCCGCCTATAACACGTGAGTTATCCATACTATAATATGTAAGTTATTCATCCTGTAATATATAAGTTACCCACCATATAAAAGTGTTGGTATAGACGTTTTCGCATATATGTTGAGCGAGTTTAATTAGAACGCGATAGGCTAGGTGTTAACAATGAAGACTTGATACCTTAACAACTTTTGAGGCTTCGACACCTGTACATCGCAGTAGCGGCGACAGACGATGAAGTAGAACCGCTAGACTATTGGTTGCGCATTAGCGTTGTTTAGTACGACGTGGGATGGTGGGTGGACGAGGCATGAAATCATTTAGTATATCGTATGCAATTTTTTTAGATTTAGTTCCTTTAAAGAAATTATGCTTACAGTTTGACGCGATAGCCTTTCGAGGTTGAGTCGTCTGTACGCCGCGAGAGCGGAGATAGACGATGAAATCGAGCCGCTAGAATAATTTTTATATTCTATTTGTGGGTAAATTTTTAGAGTAGCCTGGATAAATCTTGTGTTATCGATGGATAAATTTTGATAAAAAATATCCACCCCTAACACGTGAGTTATCCTTATATCATAAAAGTTATCCACTCTATAAAATATACTCATCATATAAATTTTATATTTTTTCTGTAATTTTTTTAGTGGTGAATAACTTACATATTATAGGATGGGTAACTTGCATAGTGAAACATGGATAATTTTAATATTATTAGTGAGTAACTTTTGGGGCAAAAAATTCTATGTTATGTAGCTATAGCATGCACGCGTAGGGTGTTAAGTGAAATTCCACCAAAATCCTATATTTAGTTTATTTGAAGTAGATTTGGGCAAATGAACTAACGGTGAGATTTTGGTGCATATCACTTTACACCCTACGCGTAGGTTATCGAAACATCTGCCAAGTTATGTAATTCTCGGAACAATCACCGAGCATTTTTCTTATACGATACAAAATAGTCTTCGCATAACATGTTTCATATGATAGGTAACTTATATACTATTAAGAAACAGTAAAACTTGGCTAGCTAGGAGCCTCCACAACGATTTAAACTTTTGATCCGTCGGATGAGATCATCTAACGGTGTACATCTGCTCGCTGTTAACGAAACGTCGAGGAAACTGTTGCTTCGATCGCTGAAACGGTCTAGCGTCGGTATCGGGCTGCTACTCCTCAAACTGAGATAGCCCACACATGGTTTGTCGGGCCGCAATACGATCCTATGGGCCTAGAGGTTGGGCCTTTATACGGCAAAACGATGATGGGCGATGGGGTCAGCGCTCGCTTTAGTTTCCTCCCGAACGGTAGATCCTTGGTGTTCTAGGTGTTGCGGCCGTTTCTTTCTTCCTCTTTAATGGAGTTCTGTTTCCTCCTCTTCTGGCTGGACGGCGGTTTATAGCCTGCCAACCTTCACTTCCCCTATTTCTTTCATCCTCTTTGCTATTGAATCTCATTTTCTTGGAGTTCCGCGGTTGTTCCTGACCATGGCCGGCCGACCTGTGTTTGGCAACATTCTGAGTCAGGGAGGACCGAAGGAGTAGGAGCATGGAGACGCTGCTGCAGTGCAACCATGGTTCCCACCTCGGTAAGGGGTGATGCACACGGGGCAACACCGATGGCTCTTGCGACGGCAGCAGCCGAGACGATCGGCATGAGCTGGTAGGCCGGGACAGCTCCTGCCGGCATCCTGACCCCCTTCTCATGTAGGTGCGCCGCCACCACGATTTTCAGCATGGACTCGCCTTCCCATGCTAACCCGTTAGTTTATATGAAGTTGACCCGCGAATCAGGCAGTCTACAAGACTTTAACCTTGACTCCCCATTGAGATTGCACTCTGGCTTTTGCACTTGTACTGTTTGATGAATTGCCAATGATTGTGATGTGAAAACAATGGTGTCAGTGTTCAACATCCATTATTCTTCTTGATGTGAAAACAAGTGATCGTTTTCCTTTACGCCTCATTTCTCGCCTTCGGCCTCCGATTGTTCTTCAGCATGCTCCTTGCTTCACGGTTGCTTACCTGTTTGCTCGCCATCCACCTTTTTCTCTGAAATATCATGGACGTCAGTATTTAGCTACCTAACTGACTTACTGTTGTTTGTCTCAGGGGTTAATCGTTGGTTTGAGATTTGTATTCAGAACCTGTTGACAATACAGTTTGGCATTCAAGAAGGCCGTTAATGTTACCTATTTGTTGTCCGCTGATCCAAATGGCTACATTGTATGCCTTTTAACACCTGCAGTTAAGTAAAAGTAATTTCGTACCATAGACTCACTACACTCATGAGGTTAGCATCAGATGCTTGGTGGTTCCTTCCCTTCTTGCTGATGCTTGGTGGTTCCTTCCCTTCTTGCAATGCCACAAAAAGCATACACACTAGAAAATGAAGTTCTTTGCAGTGAGTTGAAGTGCAGTTGTTTTGAAGCAGCCAGCAGCACCGAGGTACACTATTTTTTTTAGTTTCTATCCCTCTTTCCTTGCTCATCCTTATGACATTTCTTTCATTCCTTTATGTCAGGTACAAAGTCTGTGTCATTAGAGCTGAGAGGAAACTGAATTTATATTCTTTCCAAATGTTGATGAACAAGTGATAGGAAAGGTTCTTACCAAAACTGCAGCACCAAGGCCAAACACTATTGCAGCTGAATTAATTTAAGTTGTCACACGAAATTTACTCCAAAAATTGTTGGAACCTATCTTTCCAGATCAACAGTGTGACAATGGTCTATCAAAATTCAAATGTGTTTGAATTCAACCAACTGGGTTTTGGCTCAAACAAAAATAGCTAGATCGAAGGTAGTCATTCGAGTCAATCACCATCACCAACCAGCAATATATTTAATTAGTTATGGTTTACACACTAATTGCTATAATCTCTATTCAAAACTAAGCATCCCATGTGTTACTATTAACAACAATATGGTTAGTATTTTTTCATCCTTGCTTCTCCTTCAAAATTACCATTGGTACTATCCTCATATGTCTACTGAATACAGGTTGTATCTGAAGACGGTGAAAGCTCAAACCCAAACACATGAAGTCTCATTGCACTCCCCAGCTATGACGACAGATATTCCTCGGATACTAATTCTATCATTTTCGATATGCCCTCCTATACCTATGGTGATCTTCATTAGCAATTCTAGACTCCTGCTGCAGCAATTCATCTGCTTGAACGGTCCCCAGAAATTACACCAATTCCCCTGGTTAGAATCCCCACAAGTTGGTAATAATGTTGGGTCCAAACCAAAGAGGAACAGTACAAAAAGGTACATTGGCACCACTATTTGCTTAGCCAGTACTTGAGTGTTCTTGTTGATTCCTCCTAGAGGTGGTCGTCTCACAAATTGCTCCTACATGTCAGCAACCGATGGAAATAAAATCGTCTAGCCAAAAGCCTGTTCATAGACATCTCAGAAGACAATGGATTGGAAAGGATGAAGAAAACGGTCTTTGCAATGGAGAAAACAGAAGATGTGTCTTGATGTCTTTGCGCTTCCAATAAATTATTCACAAAAATAAAAACTTCTATTATCATATGCCATTCGCTCTATTTAATGCATACGTGACATGTTGTGTCATGGCTATATTAAAAAGTTTGATCATGCTATCTCCGTCCTCTTCTACAGTCTGCTGTTATCCATGTATGAAATGTCTTGTCCTGGCAACGAAAATCGTCTTTCAAAAGCAAACCTTGTAATGTTTCCAAAAAATGATTGTGTTACTACCACCTTGCCGGCCATTTTCCTCTTTTCCCCGTTACATATCACCTACTCGTCTGACAACAACTATGTAGGTACCCAAATATATATTACGACCAGCCAAAATGTATGTATGTAGAATCTTTTCTGCCAATGTAAGTAAAGTCAAATATTTCAACCCTTTTTTTGGAAAGATCAGTTAAAAAGAATTATGTTTGTCATTCTAGAAACTTTCATGGATCTTATACACAATAATTCACTTATATGGCTTAGAATTATTATTCTCTTTCTCATACTACCTTTGACGCATAAAGCTTTATTTAACGATAGGCCAGATGTATTCTCCATGCAACATCAGACATGACCCCTACTACCTACTTAAAATACCTTATGGTTAGCTATAATTAATACTCCCTCCGTTTTAAAATATAAGATGTTTTAGCTTTGTGAAGCAAATATATCTAGACTTGTTTTGGTATGTAGGTTCACTTAACTTTGGGGTGAATCTATGCAATAAAAGAAGTCTATATTCATTTTCTTCACAAATCTAAAACATCTTATATTTTGGAATGAAGGGATTGTACATAACCAGTACTACCTCCGATCCGTAATAGTTTCCTATGATTGAGTACTATTTTTTAGTATAAAGTTTGTATTATATCTCCAACAGTTATTTTGGATCAGAGGGAGTACTTGTTTTCACGTAAGTAAAAGTGATTTGGGTGATGTTGCACACACCACTTATCAAGCCCTTACAAGTGTCGCACAAGGAGAAATGACACCTTTGATTAACAAATGAAAGATAGAAATTAGCAATGTAAATTATAGTCAGCTAATATATATTCAGAAAAATCTTCAAGCAGCTACCTCCTTTGAAGTCATATTTAACTGAAAATCATAATATGCACTTGCGTTTCCACTAACCTTTCATCTAACACGATATATAAAATCAGCGTACAATCAACGCAATCTAGCCAGAGTACAATGTTCATAGGCCCCAAGCTTAGGGCCTAGAAAACAACACTATTGGAGCCATAACACCCATATAAAAAATACTTCTCAACTTTTTAAACATAATATGAAATTGTCTACATGTTAAACCATGTTCATAATTCCATCTTATACGGACGGGCGCGGCAACGCGCGCAATCATGGTCTATTAGTCTAGATAACTCGCGTGTTATTGTTAGATAACTTTTGGTCCGAATAAAAGTTGTCAGAACATATCAATATGAGATCTAGTTTCAAAGCTATCGTCATGACTAGTTCACCGATAAAAACTGATACTAATTTGGTCAAACGGTTTGATCTATAAAGTATTTTAAATTTTCGCATTTCATTTTAGCTGGCTAACCAAATTTCCGATTCCTAATCTGTAGAGAACTCCCGCTATGCTATCCAGTACAAACACACTCAGAGCCCCGAATGCACTAATTAAAAGACATGGTCGTTACATGCGGTCGCCAACAATCTGATCGAAACGTACGCTAAATATACTTTTCTAACGAGCGCAATGGTATAGTGGTGTCCAAAAAAATCCTATTAAGAGACCGTGTAGCAAAAATTTGGTGCTATTGTAATATCGTTGCTAAAGTGGTTAAAATGTACAAAATCCTTCCACAAAGCCTTTGGTAAAGCTTTTATGATGCAAAACCGTAGAATATTTGTTGCAAAAAATTCTTCCTATGATGCAAATCTAAAAATATATAATGCAAAAACACAGAACCATTGCAAGCACCACCCATGACATCCCATAGCATTGCCATGAATGTCCGCTAGCAACGCCATGAATAGCCAGTAGAATACCCATCGTAACTTTGTAGCATTGACCACTGCGACATGCAACTCAGATGACCACAACACATAGCACCTCCGACATGACTTCGCATCATCAACCACCGCTCCATGTAGCTCCGCCGACCACCACCCATAGCATCTCCACCATGGCTTTGCAACATCGACCACCTGTGTTGCTCCTTGTAGCACCACCAACCACCTCGCTCACATCAGTGCCTCTAACACCGTCGCCAACCTTGATGTGTTGTCTCTTGCCCCTAGCAGCACCACCCGCCCACCCCGCTCACAACAACGACTCTAGCACCACCTCCAATAGATCATGGTGGCGACAACTAACATGAGTAGTACACGGCTGGTGCTGGTGAGGACAGGGATGGAGCACACCCGACGCAAGGGGAGAGTCCAACACTAGCAAGGGAGATCTACCGAGGTCATGGAGTTGAGAGAGAGAGAGAGAGAGAGAGAGAGAGAGAGAGAGAGAGAGAGAGAGAGAAGGCCCGTTGTGCAGGTAGATGCGGGATGCGTGTTGCATGGAGAAGGCAGAGGACGTAACCGATGTGATTCGTTTTTATATTGTATCATTTTTTGGATTTAGATTTTCTAGTCCATTCAATTCCAAGATCAAATTTCTAGATCCAAACACACCATGAGTTCTACCCCTCTTTCATTTTCCAAGCAAAGATCCCAATGGGTTGACCCCCCATACTTATATTCCTTAGGTACCATGGCTTTAGAGAGCGGCAAAGGGATGCCTTCATCGTCGGTTAGGGTACCAACGCGTGAATATTTTCCCCATAGGGCCGACCTAGGTACCTCGACTTTTCTTCTATGTGTATTTCTTTTCGTTTCGAATAATATGAATAATTTCAATTTTGAACAATTTTAAATTTGGAAATTTATAAATTTTGAACAATTTTGGAATTTAAACAAGTTTTTCTTGCGGGTAAAACTAGATCTTTATTAAACAAGTGAGGCTACAAATAGCTCAAGCTCAATCTCCCTGAGAAGACACTCAGGACCTGAATCGAACCAAATCGAAGTACGCTGCTCTGTCCTAGCAAAATTTGCTAGAGCGACTCACCCTAACATGTGAATTTAAATAAGTTTAGTATTATATGAACATTTTTTCCAATCTAAATGTTTTTAAAAATAGAACAATATTAATTTTAAACATTTTGAAATTTGGAAAAAATAAATATTTTCAAAACTTGCGGGATTCGCTCGTAATTTCTCTATTAGTTGCATGCATGCACTAAAAGCGAGTATGCGGACATCATCAATATTAAATGCAGAAATCTGAAAAATTAAAATGTTTTATAGCTCGACAATTTTCCGATATAGGACTCGTTTTCACCGTTGGACGAGATTTTCAAAACCAGCTCCCATGTTGATATGTTTCAATAAAAAAAATCAAATAAAAAGTTATCCGACTATAACACGTGAGTTATCCATGCTATAATATGTAAGTTATTCACCCTGTAACACATAAGTTATCCACCATATAAAAGTGTTGGTATAGGCGTTTTCGCATATATGTTGAGCGAGTTTAATTAGAACGCGATAGGCTAGGTGTTAACAATGAAGACTTGATACCTTAACAACTTTTGAGGCTTTGACACCTGTACATCGCAGTAGCGGCGGCAGACGATAAAGTAGAACCGCTAGACTATTGGTTGCGCATTAGCGTTGTTTACTATGACGTGGGATGGTGGGTGGGTGAGGCATGAAATCATTTAGTATATCGTATGCAATTTTTTTAAGATTTAGTTCCTTTAAAGAAACTATGCTTACAGTTTAACGCGATAGCCTTTCGAGGTTGAGTCGTCTGTACGCCGCGAGAGCGGAGATAGACGATGAAATCGAGCCGCTAGAATAACTTTTATATTCTATTCGTGGGTAAATTTTTAGAATAGCCTGGATAACTCTTGTGTTATCGATGGATAACTTTTGATAAAAAATTATCCACCCCTAACACGTGAGTTATCCTTATATCATAAAAGTTATTCACTCTATAAAATATACTCATCATATAAATTTTATATTTTTTCTGTAATTTTTTAGTGGTGGATAACTTACATATTATAGTATGGATAACTTGCATACTAAAACATGGATAATTTTAATATTATTGGTGAGTAACTTTTGGGGCAAAAAATTCTATATTATGTAGCTATAGCATGCACGCTTAGGGTGTTAAGTGAAATTCCACCAAAATCCTATATTTAGTTTATTTAAAGTAGATTTGGGCAAATAAACTAAAGGTCAGATTTTGGTGCATATCACTTGACACCCTACGCGTAGGTTGTCGAAACATCTGCCAAGTTATGTAATTCTCGGAACGATCATCGAGTATTTTTTTTATACGATGCAAAATAGTTTTCACATAACATGTTTCATATGGTAGGTAACTTATATACTATAGTCTAGATAACTCACGTGTAATAGTTAGATAACTTTTGGTCCAGATAAAAGTTGTCATATCAATATGAGATCTAGTTTCAAAGCTATTGTCATGACTAGTTCACCGGTAAAATACTAATTTGGTCGAGCGGTTTGATCTATAAATTATTTTAAATTTTCGTATTTCATTTTAGCTGGCTAACCAAATTTCCGATTCCTAATCTGTAGAGAACTCCCGCTATCCAGTACATACACACTCAGAGCCCCGAATGCACTAATTAAAAGACATGATCGTTACATGCGGTCGCCAACAATCTAATCGAAACATATGCTGAATATGCTTTTCTAACGAGCGCAATAGTATAGTGGTGTCCAAAAAAAATCCTATTGAGAGATCGTGTAGCAAAAATTTGGTGCTATTGTAATATCGTTGCTAAAGTGGTTAAAATATATAAAATCCTTCCACAAAGCCTTTGGTAAAGCTTTTATGAAGCAAAACCGTATAATATTTGTTGGAATTTTTTTCCTATGATGCAAATCTAAAAATATATAATGCAAAAACACAGAACCATTGCAAGCACCACCGGTGACAGCCTGTAGAATTGCCATGAATGGCCACTAGCAACGCCATGAATAGCCAGTAGAATACCCATCGTAACTTTGTAGCATCGACCACTGCGACATGCAACTCAGATGACCACAATACATAACACCTCCGACATGACTTCGCATCATCAACTACCGCTCCATGTAGCTTCGCCGACCACCACCCATAGCATCTCCACCATGGCTTTGCAACATCGACCATCGGTGTTGCTCCTTGTAGCACCACCAACCACCTCACTCACATCAGTGCCTCTAACACCGTCACCAACCTCGATGTGCTGCCTCTTGCCCCTAGCAGCACCACCCGCCCACCCCGCTCACAACAACGACTCCAGCACCACCTCCAATAGATCATGGTGGCGACAACTAACATGAGTAGTACACGGCTGGTGCTGGTGAGGCCAGGGATGGAGCACATCCGACGCAAGGGGAGAGTCCAACACTAGCAAGGGAGATCTACCGAGGTCACGGAGTTGAGAGAGAGAGAGAGAGAGAGAGAGAGAGAGAGAGAGAGAGAGAGAGAGAGAGAGAGAGAGAGAGAGAGAGAGAGAGAGAGAGAGAGAGAGAGAAGGCCCGTTGTGCAGGTAGATGTGGGATGCATGTTGCATGGAGAAGGCGGAGGACGTAACCGATGTGATTCGTTTTTATATTGTATCATTTTTTGGATTTAGAATCTCTAGTCCATTCAATTCCAAGCTCAAATTTCTAGATCCAAACACACCATGAGTTCTACCCCTCTTTCATTTTCCAAGCAAAGATCCCAATGGGTTGACCCCCCATACTTATATTCCTTAGGCACCGTGGCTTTAGAGAGCGGCAAAGGAATGCCTTCATCGTCGGTTAGGGTACCAACGCATGAAGATTTTCTCCATAGGGCCGACCTAGGTACGTAGACTTTTCTATATGTATTTCTTTTCGTTTCGAATAATATGAATAATTTTAATTTTGAACAATTTTAAATTTGGACATTTATAAATTTTAAACAATTTTGGAATTTAAACAAGTTTTTTTGCAAGTAAAACTAGATCTTTATTAAACAGGTGGGGCTACAAACGGCTCAAGCTCAATCTTCCTGAGAAGACACTCAGGACCTGAACCGAACCAAATTGAAGTACGCTGCTCTGTCCTAGCAAAATTTGCTAGAGTGGCTCACCCTAACCTGTGAATTTAAATAAGTTTAGTACTACTATACAAACATTTTTTTTAATCTAAATGTTTTTTTAAAATAGAGCAATATTAATTAACATTTTGAAATCTGGAAAAAAATTATATCTGAATAATCTTCGAAGTTGAACAAATATAAAACATGTACAATATTATTTTCGAAATCTGAACTTTTTTTCAAAATCTTAACATTTTTAAACAGAGAAGAACTAAAAGAAAAAGTCACAGCACTACCTGGGCCGGCCCACCACGCGAAAGCCTTGAGGCGTTGCCTGTGTAACCAAGCGTCGTATAGGGATCCCCCCCGCGAGATGTGATGCTTCAAGTGTAGGCCTCTCGGCCCGTGCGACACTCAGTTTTCCAAGTCCGAAACCGTGAATGGCTGACTGAATCACCCCTCAAGAAAAAGACTGACTGAATCCTGCTGGCGACAAATCGTTGGTTGGTTGGTTTGTTTGTACCTAGGGCTCGGTTTTGACACTGTGGCCGAGGCCGATCGAGGGGATGATCTCACGGATTTGTTTTCAGAGTTTGAGCCTTTGACATCACCATTTTATTTATTTACAGAAGAAGCCGTAGTAATGTTAATACTCGAACTGAAGCAGCCTAGCAAGCAGGCAGGGCGTGTGTTTTCCCAAAGGAAAAAACAGCATCAGCAGCAGCAGCAGAGGATGATGCACATAGACATTAGTACACAATAAATCCATACACAACTAGTACAATTTGATTTGGAGGGACAAAGCCGTGCGAAAAAACATAAAACCAAAAACTGCATCAACCAAATCTTTGTGTTTCTTGTAGTAGTAATTTAATAATGTCAGTCTTCGTGCACTACCAACGCAACCAAAAGTTCGAACCGATGAAAATGGCTAGTGCAATCCACTTATACACTTCAACACCCTCTCTCACGTGCGACGGGCAGAAGCCAGCACGTGCAACCGAAAGAGAGCGACGGCCGCGCGAAAATTCATGTATGACTCAAGAGGCCTACGTGGACACAGATAGATCAACAATAATTTTAGGATAAATTGTGAAAACCAGACTGAACCAGACCTTACGCCTAATACTACGTCAAACTTCACGTGCCAATGAACGAACCAAAAATTCAAATGATGAAAAAAGTTTAAGCAATCCACTTATACACTTAAACAAATAGTACATAGAAAACAGTGGTTAATGGATGGATGGACTAATTCTTGACCACCCCAAGCCCATACCGCAGCGAATGCCACATCGTCTTCAACGTAGTACGCCCGAGAGCCCGTCGAGCGACCCGGTCCGGCCCTCCGTTTGCGACTTGTTGTACTTGTACGCGCGCACCTGGTGAAGCGGATACTCAGCTCGTTCCCGTTCTGGTGTCCGGACGCCGATACCGATTTCTCGACGCGCAAAGTTGACACGGCGACGCCAACGCCTCCTCTGAATTTTTCTTGGCGTAGACAGGATCAACTCTACACCATCCCGAGCAGAGCAGTGGACCGTGGACGGCAAGCTACCGGTACGACGCAGGCAGGCAGGCAGGCAGGCACGCGTGAGGAGAACGAATACGATCGCCACTCGCGACAAACTGCCACTGCCTGGTGGTGCACTGGTGGCGAGACGAGATCCCCCACTGCATCCGCGTTGCTTGTAACTGTGGATACAGCCCGATGTGGCGCTGCCTATGTTAGCACCTAGCCGGGCCACGCCACGCGCCAGCTGCCCCACCATTTCCTTTTTCTAGATGTCGCTTTGTAAACTTTGTCCGCTAACTGATTTCCACAAAGCTTTTGAGCTGCCATGCGCGGGGCCTTCTTTGTAACCTTGCCATTAACAGATCCCATCAGTACGATGTTTTACTGACGCGTCACTTGTAACCGAAGATACTACTGCAAGTGATGGCCGTCAGAGCAGATGTGTGTGCGTTCATTGAAGGCGACAGCGAGCGAGACCCATGTTTCGTCTGAACGAAGAGTGCGCTACAAAAGTAAAGTAACGATCAGACGTGTGGAACACGAATTTACTAGCCGACTGACTGACTGACTGACGTGTAACCGGAAAAAGGCAATGACCAAACGTGCGCATGACAGTAACCCACCGTGAGTAATAAAAATACTCCTCCTAACACTGATCGAGATGTGATACATAACTACTAATACGTGTTACTCCAACCTGATCCGTTCTTTTTTAGTGGTTCTATCTACTAGGTAAGATGGCGACCGGCCCGCGAGAGTAGAAAAATCGCCTGGCACTCTCAAAGTCTGAAACTACTGACCGATGACTCCGCTTCCTTCAGTGGCAGTGGTCAGTGGTCAGTAGAAGAAGAAGCCGGGGGCACGTACGTGGCGCCCCGCCGGTCAGCGTCAGCGTCCGGTGGCGCACTGCTGGTGCGGATAGACAGAGGAGGCTAGCTTAGCTTGCTTTATGGCGCCACTAATCAGCACAGCTTTATTGACGGGCGCTAAGCGAAAGGGGGCTATAGCTGACCAGTATGTTCCAACCAACCCATCGAGAACGTCGATCGGTCTATCATACAGGCTGGGAGTATTGTTGGGGTAGGAAGCACGGCACTACGGCAGTCGGCAGCATCTCCCGCTCCGCCTAACCTTGCCCTGCTTGGGGTGCCCCCGATGGATGATTGCACGCGTTTCTGGTGGTTCCTGATGTTCAGTAACAGCAAGGCCGGCGGTTTACAGTTCGTGCCCCGCAAGCACCACCAACTGCTGGTGCTCTGGCTCTGGCCGTATCCATCCGGAACGCAGGAATCTTCCTCTGTTCCTTGTACTACCAATGCTGCAGAATTTGGGATACATGACAACCAACTGTTCACTCATTTGTATGTAACAGAGTCCTTTTATTTGAGTATATATTCACAGGTAAAACCGGCATCGACCGACCGATCACGGGCACATGGTTGGTTCTTTCTTACTATCTTAATCTAAACGAAATGAATGGTCAGAGGTGTATGAAAGTCAGCTGTATGGAAAAACAAGGTGTGAATTCGTTTCATCTGCTATGGTGGTTCTTCTTCTATACGAGGAGTTCGATCGATCGGTCGGTCGGTCGATGTCTGTTCACCCAGCCGGATCAAATCACGGCGCCTTTGCTCCTCGGCCGCCGCTTCCTCTTCCCGCCGCCTCCGTTGCCGTTTCCTGCGCCGGCGTTGCTGGTGGCGACGAGGTACCGGTGCGCCTCGACCAGCTGCTCCCGGAACCGCGCCAGGTCGAGCCGCACGTTCTGCCGGTCCAGGTACACCTTCTTGGTCACGTCCCACCCGCGCCGCGACACGCCCTCGGGGTCCGTCAGCACGGGGTCGCCCGCCGGGTACTCGCGCGCCAGCGAGCTCTCCTCCGCGCGGATCTTGTACTCCACGTACCGCAGCCCGAGCCGCCGCGCGGGGGCGCCGTAGTACTCGTTCGCCGCCCAGTCCATGCCCAGCGGCACCACCTGGACGAACACCTTCCCGGGACGCATGAAAAGGAAGTGCGTCATCGCCGCGCCGTGCACGCCCACCATCGCGTCGCTCCCGTTCAGCTCACGGTAGATCTTGCACATCTCCGTGTCCCGCTCCGGCTGCACCACGCGCACCTCGAACCCGACCTCTGTGGCAACCGCCTTCAGCTCCGCCTCGTTCTCGATCACGCGGGAGGTCGTCGCGCGAGACACGATCGTCAGCCGAGGGCGCTGTTGTCGTGGAAGCAGCAGGGCGAGCTTTCCTGTGCGGCGCTGCTGCTTGCGGGCGGCGCGCCGCTCCATGCGCTCCAGGTACTCGATGCGGGGGCGGTACGCGTCGTCCAGGAGCCGCCGGAAGTCGCCGATGCCCCTGCCGCCGGGGGTCTTGGCGGGGTCCACGGTCAGCTCGCCGTGGATGCGCAGCCCCGCGATCACCTCCGGGAAGCAGTGCACGCGCTGGTCGGCGGTGAAGTCGATCGGCGGGAACGCCGACAGACGGGACACCACGTCGCCGTACTTGGTGATCCACCAGTCGTGGTACTCCAGGATCACGAACACCACGCGCCGCTCCAGGTGCCCCGCCGTCACGAACATCGGGAGCAGGCCGTCGTTGAACTCGTGGTACACGTTGCCCGTGTACCCGCCCGTCGACAGCAGCACCGCCGGCATGTCGTGACGCACGTCGCACCGCGCCGCGTCACCGGGGGACACGCGCCGGAGCCGCACCTCGTCGATGCCCTTCATCACGTCCGCCTCCCACTTGCGCGTGTACGGCCGTATCCTCTCCTCCTCCTGCTGCTCCCCCTGCGCCGCCGCCGCTCCGGAGGACGACACGATCTGGAACGACTTGCTGGCCGAGTGCATGCGCACGTCGCCGCGCGCGAAGCACATGTCCGCGCGCTCCGACGTGCGGTCGCAGCACAGGGTGTCGTTGCCCGTGACTCCAGAGCACGGCGCGCGCTGCTGCTGCGTGGCCGCCGCCGCCGCCTCGGCCGCACCGCCGATACGCCCGAAGGAGAAGAAGTCGCCCGGAGCCGCCAGGAGCGTGACGAAGCAGCAGAAGCAGATGAGGAGGAAGCCGAAGAAGCCGCGCAGGCTCAGCGTCCTGGACTTGGCCAGCTTGCCGTTCTTGCCGCCACCGGCGCCGCCGGCGCCGCTGCTGCCGTAGTCATGGTAGTAGTACATGATCCGGCGGCCGGCGCCCTTGGGCGGCGAGACCTTGCATGACAGCTCCTGCTGGTCCGGCTCCCCCTTGTCGAATTGTAGGACGTAGATTCTGTGTTGTTGCACCATGTTCCTGCCTGTTCTGGAGAGAGAAAGAGGAGGAGGGGAGGAGAGAGAACTGAGAAGGTTCTTGGGGGTTTTGGATTGTGATGGAGCGAGGAGCAGAGCCGGGGGGCGCTATAAATGGCACTGCAGAAGGGAGTTAGAAAATTAGCGGCGGTTAGAGGTTGAGGGGGCTATGCTATGGCAACCCCGGCCACAGCCACAGCGGCCATGGAACATCCTTGAGGGGATTGTGGGTCCTTTGATTGCAACGGGTACGTACATTTCTTGTGTGACTGCAATTCACTCGTCAAATCATCATAAATGAAGACTTATCTTGTTAGTACAATCTTTTCTCTTAATACAATATTTTCTCTTAATACAATATTTTCTCGTAATCTCTTTATAATTAAAGCCAGCCAAATATTCACACATAACACTTCTATCTGTTCAAAACCAATATAGCTAACAAATTACGAATCCTCACGCTCTTTCGGCGCAAGATTATACGGCTCACGTGCATGATACATCTGGAGTGACCATGGCCGACCAATTAAAGTGGTGTAATCTATATCTTGTGACAGTATTCTAAAAATATCGCGCTCGATTTAAAAAGATCACACATATGCAAGAAGCGGCGCTAGTGGTTTGAAGCCGTGTTGAATACGGCGTATATCTTGGGGCGCTAAATGTTGTGTTTCACCCGTATCCACCGCATAACTAAGTGTATCTAGCTATTTTTGATTAAAAAATAATAATAATACTGGCATCCTATGACCCTCTAACGTGTTGTTCGTGCGCCATCATCCACCCTAACAAATTCATATGTACATGTAACAACGTGCTCGATTTGAAACAACTCACATCAACAACATACATTTCTTTGTATGTAACTACAGTTCATTATTCAAATCATAAAGACTTACCACCCTATAATCCTTTCTCTTAAGGAATATCATCCAAATATTAGACATAACCCTCTAATGTATGGTTATCCTTGTTCATTCTCTCATGTAAGACTGCTCGAGTATATGACCTACGTGTATGGTTATCCTTGTTCAGCACTCTGGAAGGTAGCGGATGTGGTCTGCATTCTGCGGACGGTAAGGGAGGTGGACGATGCGGCTGTGGAGATCGTTTGCCGTCTTGGCGGTGGCGCTCGTAGTCTATGCAGCGGCGAGATTACGTGCTCATTCTGGGCCCATGGGGCTCGTCCCACATCTGGTCTCGGCTGCGAGTTGGGTGTGGCTACAGGTGAAAACCAAGCTCTAGCAGGAGATGACGTCGTATATACAGCATGGCCTTCTTGAAGGCATCATTGTTGCAGCCATCGTCTACTTGCTCGGGCTGCTCCGTGGAGAAATTCCAGATATGGGGCTCCTGGACCGTATGTTGGGAGTGCTTTGTGTTGCTTTCCCTCCTCGGGGCATCGTTTTTGGAGAAGGTGCTGGATGGATGATGCAAGAGGTGGATCAATGTTGCATCAACCACGTCTATGAAGGCGGGTCTTGATGGCATGGCTTAGCGAGGTATCGGTGATATAGCAACATGATAGACTTGCGTAGAGCGGGGGTACTGTATGGCATGGCTTGGCGATGTGCTCGATTTGAAACAACTCACATCAACAACATACATTTCTTTGTATGTAACTACATTTCATTATTCAAATCATAAAGACTTACCGCCCTGTAATCCTTTCTCTTAAAGAATATCATCCAAATATTAGACATAACCCTCTAACGTACGATTATCCTTGTTCATTCTCTCATGTAAGACTGCTCAAGTATATGACCCACGCGTGTGATTAATCAGAAGAAGTAACTCTAGTTGACCAAATAAAGTGTGCCGTATATCTAACATATTACTACAAAGAATCAAGAGTGACGCACGATGGTCCGATCTCGTGTTGAATTAGGTCTATATCTCTTGACGCTAAATATTGCATTTCACCTGTATCCACCGTATAGCTGTCGTATCTATCTTTATCCTAATAATATTAATAGAACCGACCAAATATCATCTTCGGTCGTTATACAGCTAAGAATTTTTACATGTAAAAATACTCTTACCAAGATGTTTAATGCTGATCAACAAGAGTAACAAAGACACCATAATTCACACAACCAACAAAACATAGAGTCTACCAGATTCGCCTCGAATCAATTCTTCCCCTAGCTAGTGACATGATTGTATTATATGTTTTGCATAGCAATAGTGGTGTGTGGATGTAGCATTTGCGTGTGAGATTGGGAGTTGTTTTGAGTTGGCAGTGTGCCAGGCTGGAGGGTAGTTTGAGGAGCTAGCATCGGGGGCTGGGGTCCATGTGGGATTATTATTTTTGAAGGGGTTCGAAGCTATGCATCTCAGTTTGATTTGACCAAGCAACCCACACCACCGGCTGCATGTTCTCGAGTTCTCAAAAGCAGCACCGATGGACGTCAGAATTTTTTGGGTTTATCCAAAAAACCCAAGAGAAACACTGTGCACAGGTAGGCGGAGGAAGAGGACGACTCGGGATTATAGTGCAAGTTGTACTTGTACAGTAGCTGCTGTAATTAAGAACGTAGGCAGGCTGGTCCTAAGTAACATCGCACTTGGAATCAGTATGATTAGCACAACGGTACATAGTAGTATGCACTACTGGGGATGCTTTAAGGACGGACTTAAATTAGTACCACTGGTTAAGCAGCGTTGATTAGTTTATTATTTGCTTCTTGGATAAACTTGTGAACGGAAGAAGTAGCTGGCTGGCAGATCACTTGAACTGACAGGGTTCGGCTGGTGTCTAACTCTGGAGGTACAAATTCAGATGGCTAATCACGATGAAGTACTGTACTATGCATCGTAGTAAGTGCAGCGAGTACGCCAAGCCTAACTAACGCTCTGTCTATTGATCAGTATATTACCCATAGTTAAAAATATTGACCCAACAACGCAGGATTTGTCTGTCGAAATATAATATTGGATTGCTACTTAAAAGAAGTTAACATAATATTGTACTACAAGAATGTTGTAGATATTAAACTCGAACACTGAGTTAAGCTTGACACTATTTTCAGCGAATCGAATATATTCTTTCTGTTCAAAACCATCAAACGTGCTCACGAAAGGAAGAAGAAGAAAATAAAGAGAACATTCTTCTGTTTATTCGTCTATTTGGTGAGCTTTAGACTTTGTTTAAGTGTCCTGTAATGTAATGTGAACTTCAAAGGAAGCAATGACGTACACCTTTCCGTGAGCTAACTTTGTGATGCATGCTAAGATTAATATATAATATAATGCTCCTATGAAACTGACAAACGAAGCTGCACTCCGTGCTACTTTTTGTTGGATCCATCCAACTAATTAAGCTCCGTCCTGACCTCGTGAACTTTCGACGCAGAATAACGTTCAGTGTCAACCACCACATATTTCGTGGTACAAGAAAGAAACGGCCGCGTCACTAGCGCCAATTTTTTGGTTGATCCTACATGATAGACATTTTTGTTGTTTTTAGATTCAAAATGTTATTCTGCAACTTTCAGTTTTTGCAATGTGTCTATAAATAGTATTTAACAATGTTTAACCTTTTTTTTTTCTTCATATTTTACCTTGAATTTGCTATGCGAGGTTTACCCAATATAACAACCCCTCCCCTGGGCTCACCAATCAGGCGTATTAGAGAAACAAACTTTCTCCTCTCTCTTATGTCGTCGCAGTGTGGTGATGGGTAGGAAACCATAAGCGCCGCCAATCCTACCTCCGCCTACTAGAGGGCGGTCGGGCACACCCCATGGTCGCCACGATGGTGGGGATGTTATCGACCCTATCGCAGGGTTCAGCTGGCCCACACTTTGGCTTGGGCGCAGGGCGTCCGAGTCTCCGACATATGACGGAGCAACAAATGGTGGCGGTCGGCCTGGATGGCGCGACGTGGACTTCATTCTGCCGACGGTAAGGAGGCGGACAGCTGCTAAGATCGCTTGTCGTCTTGGCGGTAGCGCCGTAGTCTATGCAGCGCAGAACTACAAGCTCATTATGGGCCCATGGGGCTCGCCCACATCTGGTCCGGACTGCAATTTGAGTGTGGCTGCCGGAAAAGAGCTCTAGTAGGTGATGGTGGCGTATATGCGTCGTGACCTTTTTGAAGGCATCGTTGTTGTAGACACCGTCTACTCGCTTGGGCTGCTTCCGGGGGAGGGGGGAGGGGGGTCCTGGATTGTTACGATGACAACTATTTGTGTTGCTTTCCCTCCCCGAGGCATCATTTTTGGAGCAGGTATGCTTGATGGAGGAGGCAAGATATGGATTGGTGTTGCATCTATCACGTCTACGAAGGCGGCGTTACTAGCACCAAATTTTTGGCACAAGAAAGAAACGTCGGCGTCACTAGCACCAAATTTTTGGTTGATCCTATAAGATGGTCATTTTTTATCCAGCAACCTTTAGTTTTTTACAATGTATCTATAAATAGTATTTAACAGTTTTCAGAGAAAAATTAAAAAAAAACACAACATTATAGGCTAGGGTTTTAAAAAGGCACCATTTTACGCTAGGGTTTTAAAAAACTACCAGTTCAGAGTTGATACGTAACAGATAACACTGATACCGGTTTGACGCTGGTCTAATGACAGGATGGCCCCTCCTGTCAGGATGACGTGGCTCACTCGGACGGTTGCGGGCAGACGGCCGTTAACGACGCGGTTGGAACCCTACACAAAAAGGTTGCCCTTTTCCTTTCTCTCTCCCGCGCCTCATTCCTCGGCTTCTTCTTCGTCTCAGCTCGCCCGCCGCTGGTCACCGTGCCGCCGCCGCTGTCGTAGACCATGTCGATATGGAATGGCAGCGAGACTTCCAGTGAATCTCCTCGGCGTGAGTAATTTTCTCCTCTAGTTAGTTTGGGTTAGGGTTACCGATTTGGGATTTTTTTGAAATCGTTTGATTTGAGCTTCGATTTGTGGGTGATTCGTTCGATTTGTAGTTGTGTCCGCTAGACTACGCACCAGCTCGTCTCTTGGATGCGGAATATTATTGCATTGATGATGATGCCCCATTCGTTTGCTCCGGTCACAATCTGAAGCCGCGTCGATGTGTTGCATTTGAGGTAAAAGATACAGGAGGAAGTTCAATCTATGCTCAGTGGAAAATGTGAGTACTCAGGGCACTCTAACATGTTGTTTTAAATAATGAGTAGTTGTTCTTGATTTATATACATGTACTCCTTATCTGTATTTATGTAATTTGTGGTTATTTAGTCTATTGTAATCATGTGCACTGAATCTCTCTGTATTTAGATAAATAATGAGTAGTTGTGCACTCCTATATGTTACTGGATCTCTCTGTATTTAGATAAATAATGATTCATATACATATATGTTACTCAATCAGTTATAGTCCTAATGGTTTGTTTAAGTAGATAAACGGAGTGTGCAGTACATTTGTAATTGCCAGAACCTATTAGAACAATGATGTACTAAACCTGTGGATAGATCCTGAATCATTTATAGTGGCCCTGCTTTTCTTTCCTTCTGGCAGAGCCCATTACAATGTCTCAAATCCATCATCATCCTCTGGATCCAAATCACCAGTTTCCCCTTCGTCATCAGAAGAAAGCCAATCTAGTGGTGTTGTACTCTGCTAACTGCAATGTGATCTGGTAGTAGGCCCCTTCCTCACTGGTTCTTTCTTCTTCATAGTAACTGGCTTAGAAAGTGTTTCACAATCACTGTCATCCTTGTCATCATCTGAACAATCTGATGCATGAAATAAATCTTTAGGCTCTTCTACAAAATAAGACTCATGATCTAAGGCACCCCTCTTTCCCTTTGTCAAATCAGACAGTCCATGATTTTGCTCATCTTCATCTGATCCAGTTTCATTTCTATCCGCTTCCATGTAATTTTCATCCTCTTCCATATCTTCTTCTTCATCAACAATCTGCTTTCCCTTCTCAAGACATGTTCCCTGTTCATTCAATAAGTATCCTCCATCACCATCACCCACTTCTAAGATTTGCATGTCATTCTCAAGATTGTTGCTCTGTTGTGTCAGCAAGTACATGCACTCATGATCTTCAGTTAAATGTATACATTCTTGACTTGGTAAAACCACTCCATCATCAACTGTGTAAACAATGGGGTTTCCAATTTCTGAAATGGGGTTTCCAAATTGGCCGGCAAACACCTCGGTCATCATCGATAGTGGAGGATGTTATCGCCCTATCGCGGTGGTTTAGTGTGGGTCCATGCCTTTGGGCTCGGACGTGGTGCGTCTGCCGATTCTCCAACATATGATGACATGAGAAACGGTGGCGGTGGTCAACACTCTGGAAGGCAACAGATGTGGCTCAGATTCACGGGCAAGAGGAGGGGAGGCGCGGCAGAGATTGTTTGCCTTGGCCTTCTTAAAGGCATCATTGTTGTGGCCATCGTCTACTTGCTCGGGCTACTCCATGGAGAAACTCTAGATATGGGGCTCATGGATCATATGTTGGCAGCGCTTTGTGTTGCTTTCCCTCCTCGGGGCATCGCTTTTGGAGCAGGTGATGGATGGAGGATGCAAGAGGTGGATCAATGGTGCATCAACCACGTATATGAAGGCGGGTCTTGGTGGCATGGCGTAGCGAGGTATTAGTGATAGAGCAACATGATAGACTTGGCGAGGGGGCGCTAGTAGCGTCATGGTGGCATCAACAACAGGCCAGACACGGCCAATGTGTTGATCCCTATCCTGTAGATGGGTTCGCGGAAGACGACGAATGCGACTTGTTGAGTGTGCACCTATGGTGCTTCCCGAGGATCCGCTGGACCGGTGCTCCTGTTTTAGATGATGTGTGTGAAGGGTTTCACAACATAGTAAATCAACAAATTTCTACGGATGCGAACGGGGAAGCCAAGATCTAATCTAGGAGATGCAAACGAGGGGGAATAGATGAGATCTTCATATCCTTGAAGAAATCGCACAGCAGAACGTTCAACGGAACGTGGTTGATGTAGTCGTACTAGCCTTCTCCTCCTCGCGATCCGATCCGATCCAACACCGCAAGTGGCGACGCCTCCGAGAGGTGCACACGTACGGCACCTCGACGTCTCCTCCTTCCTCGATCCAGCAAGTGGGGTGGAGAGATAGATTGGATCTACAACATGACGGCGTGGTACAAAGGTGGAGAGTTTCACAGGCTTCGCCCACGCAATGGGAGAGAGAGAGAGAGAGAGAGAGAGAGAGAGAGAGAGAGAGAGAGAGAGAGAGAGAGAGAGAGAGAGAGGCAAGAACTAGGCTAGGGTTTAAGGAGGTGTGGGGAGGTGCGCCCGCCCCTATTAATATAGAGGGCTGGTCTGCCCTTGCCCCTCCTCCAAACCCTAGGGCCGGCCACATGGGATGGAGTGGGCAAGTTCCTCCTTCTAGAAGCTCTCCCTAGGGTTTCCCTAGGGCTTGGCCGGGGGCCTATGGGGCCTTGTGCCCTGGCCCAATGCTGTGGCACTCCGTAGGACCACGCCCCTCCGACAAGTGGGGCCACGTTGGTCCCACTCGAAGCTTCTAGAACCTTCTAGACAATACCGAACATTCAAACAATTCAAATCCAAAACTGCTTTCCTTATATGAATCTTATTCTGACCATTCCTAACCTCTCGTGATGTCCTCGGATCTCATCCGAGACCAACAAAAACTCATAGACCAATTATCCATTCTATCCTAGCGCCGAGACACGTTAAGTGTGTGACCCTACGTGTTCGAGAATATGCATATGATCTTCTATCAATAATCAACAACGGGTCCGAAACCCATATTGACTCCTACATATTCATCGATGATCATATCGGATGAACCACGATGCCGGATTCAATTAATCCCATATATATATTTCCTTCGTCACGATATTTTACTTGCCCGAGATTTGATCGCTGGTATCGGCATACCTAGTTCAATCTCGCTCACGCAAGTACTTTACTCGTTCAGAATCCGATATCACTTTGTGATTAACTCCTTAACCACTTGCTTGCAGCGTGTTGATATCGACACGAGTGGGCCCGAAGTATATCTCTTCGACTTGGGAGGGACAAATCCCATCTCGATACATACAATCCAACAAGTACTTTCTGATCACCTGAGAGACACCTTTATGATCACCCTCTCATAGGATGACGTTTGATGACCTCAAATCTTTCTTCCGATACCAGGGAGTTGCATTATCTCATGGTCTAAGGAATACAATATTTGACATAAGAAAAAGCTTCGCAAAGATGAACACAATGACACGATCTAATTGCTCTGCTTGATTTGGTTCTGTCCATCATATCATTCTCCTAATGACATGATCTCATTATTAATTGACAACTCATGTCTATGGTTAGGAAACCTTAACCATCATTAATCAACAATCTAGTCCATAGAGGCGTACTAGGGACACGGTGTTGTTCATAAACCACACAAGTATCAAAGTTTCCTCTTAATACAATTCTAGCATGGAATATAAACTTTATCATGAACAAGAATTATAATAATAACATCTTTATTATTGCCTCTAGGGCATAATTCCAATAGTCTCCCACTTGCACTAGAGTCAATAATCTAGTTTACATCTGGCAACAATCTAACACCCATGGCACTAAGGTGTTGATCATGTTTTGCTCGTGGAAGAGGTTTAGTCAACGGATCTGCGACATTCAGATCTGTATGTACTTTGCTAATCTTCAGATCTCCATCTGTTATAGAATCTCGAATTATATGAAACTTGCGGTTGATGTGCTTGGTCTTTGGATGATATCTTGGTTCCTTAGCCAATGCTATGGCGCTAGTGTTGTCACACAATATCTCCAGTGGGTCCAAGGCACTTGGAACCACACCAAGCTCAGTGATGAAGTTCCTGATCCAAACTTCTTCACTTGACGCTTTTGCAGCAGCCATGTATTCCTCTTCTACTATAGATCCCGCGATCACTCTTTGCTTGCAGCTTCTCCAGCTCACAGCTCCTCCATTCAAAATATAAATGTATCCTGTCTGAGATTTAGAATCATCTTTGTCGGTGTCGAAACTAGCGTCGACGTAACCTTTTACGACGAGTTGTTCATCACCTCCATAGACTAAGAACATTTCTTTAGTCCTATTTAAATACTTTAGGATGTTCTTCACGGCTGTCCAAAGGTTCCACTCGATCACTTTGGTATCTCGTCACAAACTAAGAGCATTGGACACAACCGTCTAGTACACAAAGATGGCATACATGATAGAACCTATGGTCGAGGCATAAGGCACTTTGTTCATAGCTTCTATCGCCATCAGAATGGACACCGAGCCTTGCTCAATATCTTACCGCACAACATAGGCATCGAACCTTTCTTTGCCTTATCCATTCGAACCTTTTCGTAACTTTTTCTAGGTATGTACTTTGGATTAAAGCTATCAGGCCTTTTGTCTATCTCTATAGATTTTGATGCCCAATATATAAGCAACTTCCCTAGGTCTTTCATTGAAAAACATTTATTCAAATAACTCTTCACATCGTTAAGCATGTCAATGTCATTTCCAATAATCAATATGTCATCCACATATAGTACCAAAAATGTCACTGAGCTCCCACTCACTTTCTTGTAGATACAAGCTTCGTAGCAATTTGGAACAAATCCAAAGCTCTTGATCACTTGATAAAAACGAAGGTTCCAACTCCGAGATGCTTGCTTCAGTCCATAAATGGAACGCTGAAGTTTGCACACCTTATCAGCATCCTTAGGATCGACAAAACCTTCGGGTTGCATCATATACAACTCTTCATCAATATTGCCATTGAGGAACGCAGTATTAACATCCATCTGCCATATTTCATAATCATGAAACGCAGCAATTGCTAATAAAATCTGAATGGACTTAAACATCGCTACGGGAGAGAAAGTCTCATCGTAGTCAACACCTTGAACTTGTCGAAAACCTTTCGCGACAAGCCGTGCTTTATAGACAGTAACATTACCATCCGCGTCCGTTTTCTTCTTTAAAATCCATTTTCACTCAATGGCCTTTCGGTCGCTCGGAGGGTCCACCAAAGTCCATACTTGGTTTTCGCTCATGGATCCTAATTCGGATTTCATGGCCTCTAGCCATTTCTCAGAGTTTGGGCTCATCATTGCTTTCTCATAGTTCGCAGGTTCACTGTTGTCTACTAGACAGTTAAGACAAGGTTGCCATACCACTCAGGAGGGGCACATGATCTTGTCGACATGCGACGTTCAGTAGTAGCATCGTCCGAAGCTTCATGATCCTTGTCATTAGCTTCCTCTATTGTTGGTGCAGACGGCACTGGAACAATTTCAGGTGCTGTGCTACTCTCCAAGTCAAGAGAAGGTTAAATAACCTCGTCTAGCTCTACTTTCCTCCCACTCACTTCTTTCGAGAGAAACTCCTTCTCAAGAAAGGATCCGTTCTTTGCGACAAACACTTTGCCTTCGGATCTGTGGTAGAAGGTATACCCAATCATTTCCTTAGGGTATCCTATGAAGACGCATTTCTCCGCTTTGGGTTCGAGCTTGTCCGGCATCAACTTCTTGACGTAAGCTTCGCATCCCCAAAATTTAAGAAACGACAACTTAGGTTTAGCACCAAACCACAGTTCATACGGTGTCGTCTCAACGGATTTAGATGGTGCCCTATTTAAAGTTAATGCAGCGGTTTCTAATGCATAACCCCAAAATGATGTTGGAATTATGCCCTAGAGGCAATAATAAAGATGTTATTATTATAATTCTTATTCATGATAAAGTTTATATTCCATGCTAGAATTGTATTAAACGGAAACTTTAATACTTGTGTGGTTTGTAAACAACACCGTGTCCCTAGTACGCCTCTATCGAATAGCTCATTGATCAGTGATGGTTAAGGTTTCCTAACCATAGACATGAGTTGTCAATTGATAATGAGATCATATCATTGGGAGAATGATATGATGGACAGACCCAAACTAAGCGAAGCAATTAGATCGTTTCATCGTGTTCATCTTTGCGAAGCTTTTCCTATGTCAATTATTGTATTCCTTAGACCATGAGATAATGCAACTCCCTGGTACCGGAAGAAAGCTTTGAGGTCATCAAACGTCATCCTATGAGAGGGTGATCATAAAGGTGTCTCGGTGATCGGAAAGTATCTCATGTTGTATGTATCGAGATGGAATTTGTCCCTCCCAAGTCGAGAGATATACTGGCCCACTCGGTAATCGATATCAACACCGCTTGCAAGCATGTGGTTAAGGAGTTAATCACAAAGTGATATCGGATTACGAACGAGTAAAGTACTTGCTGGAACGAGATTGAACTAGGTATGACTTGCATCGACGATCGAATCTCGGGAAAGTAAAATATCGCGAGACGAAGGGAATATATATATGGGATTGATTGAATCCTGGCATCGTGGTTCATCCGATATGATCATCGATGAATGTGTGGGAGTGAATATGGGTGCCCAGATCCCGCTGTTGATTATTGATAGAAGATCATGTCTGCATATTCTCGAACCCGCAGGTCACACACTTAACGATCTCGACTGGATAGATTGGATAATTGGTTTATGAATTTTTGTTCGAGTCTCGGATGGGATCCGGATATCACGAGAGGTTCTAATGGTCCGTAGAATAAGATTCATATAAGGCAAGGCAGTTTTGGAGTTCGGAATTGTTCCCAGTTAATCGGTATTGTACCGAAGCTTCTAGAACCTTCCGAGGGGCATGGGCCTATGAGGGAGTGTCTCCGCATTGGGCCAGGGGCAAGGACCCATAGGGCCCAGCCGATTCTAGATAAGTTTAAACTCGCTTAAACTAGAGATAGGATTTCTAGATAAGGAGAGTTTAAATCATTTAAACTAGAGATAGGATTTCTAGATAAGGAGAGTTTAAATTGTTTAAACTAGAGATAGGCTTGGAGGAGGGCAGGGTGGGCCCCTCTATATATATAGAGGGTGGTGCGCCTCCCCCCCTACTACACACCTTCCTCCAAGCCCCAGCAGCCTTGCTACCTCTCTCCTCCCGATCGCTTGTAGGCGAAGCCCGCAGCAGAAATTCTCCACCATATACACCACGCCGTGTTGTAGATCCAATCTATCTATCTCCACCATACTTGCTGGTCCGAGGAAGGAGGAGACGCCGAGGTGCTGCACGTGTATCTCACGAGGCACCGCCACTTGTGGTGCTAGATCGGATCGGATCGCGCGAGGAGAAGCGAGTACGACTACATCACCCACGCCCGATTTAACGCTCACTGGCGAATCTTCAAGGGTATGAAGATCTAATCCAATCTCTCGCTGATTGCATATCCTAGATTAGATCTTGGCTTTCCTCTGCTCGCATCCGTAGAAAATTTTGATTTACTATGCCGCCAAACCCTTGAGTGGTATCGAGCTAGATCTATGCGTAGATGTGTTTCACGAGTAGAACGCAACATGGTTGCGGGCGCTGATGTTTTCTGCTGTGCCTCTTGTTTGTGTTCTTCTTATGACGCTGGATAGTGAGATTGAAGCGTCCAGCCAACCTTACGACGCCGTCGCGAGACCGCTCACTTGACGTGTGGCTTGTTCCACACATGCGGCCGGTGGATGCCGCCTCACTATAGTTGTCGGGATTAACACCGGAGTTTGGCAACCATAATATCACCGCTAGGCCTCGTAGGTAAGAATCGTTCTTAGCATCTACTCCCATAAGCCACGTAAAACATGCAACAACAAAGTAGAGGCGCCTAACTTGTTTTTTGCAGGAGTGTTTTCTGTGATATGGTATGGCCCAAGATGTGATGTGTATATTGTATGATGATCATGTTTTGTAATGTTTCACGACTTGCATGTCGATGAGTACACAACCGCGTGAGCCATATGGTTGTCTTTATAATTGTGTATGACCTGAAGTCAACTTCTTATACGCCATGTAATAGCTTTACTTTATCGCTAAGTAGTTAGCAATAGTTGTAGTTGCTATTCGTGGTGGAGGCAATCATGGTGGAGTGATGGAGATCATGCCGAACGCACAAGATGGAGATCATTGCGTGAGGATTGGCTATACCATGTCACATAAAGTTATATGCATGTGATGTTTATCCTTTATGTATCTTATTATGCTTAGATCGCGATTTAGCATTATAAGATGATTCCTCACTTAAAGATCAAGATAAAACTGTTTCTCCCAAGTATGCACCGCTGCGAAAGTTCGTCGCTTCCAAGCATCACGTGATGATCGGGTGCTATAGACTCTACGCCACATACAACGGGTGCAAGCCAGCTTTACACGCTGAAATACTTGGGTCTAACTTGACGAGCCTAGCATGTATGCACATGGCCTCTAACACAAGAACCGAAAGGTTAAGCATGATTCATATGAATGATATGACCGACACTTTATTGTCCACCATTGAAACCACATCTCTCGTGATGATCGGATTAGGTGTGGTGAATTTGGATCGTGTTCACTAAACAACTTGAGGGATGTTGAATTTAGTGGAGTTCATCTAGTAATTTGATTAAGTTGAACTATTTATCATGAACATAGTCTAAATTGTACTTGCAAATACCAGATCCAATGGCCAAGTCCAACTTCAACTTCAACGCTTTTTGAGAAAGAAAAGCTTAGGAACAATGGGTCTAACTTCACCAATTGGTTCCGCAATCTAAGAATCATTCTGTCAAGCGGACAAAAGGACTATGTCCTTGGAAAGCGTTAGGTGACCCTCGCAATTGCGCCTACCGATGAGAAAGCTGTCTATCACCAAGAAAGATGATTATGGTGTGATTAAGAGCACCATGTTGTTTGCTATGGAACCGAGCTTCAAAATCGCTTTAAAACTATCCCGGCCCTTTGAGATTCTCGAGGAGCCGAAACCATGTTTCGCACTCAAGCTCGAGAGATATGAGATCTCCAAAGTTTCTTAACCGCAAGATGGAGGAAGGAGTTCTAGTGAGCACGCCATAAAGATGTCGGGCTACACTCAACGCTTTGAGCAACCGGAATGCACGATTCCGTAGGGAGCTCAAGATTGACAGGTTCGCAATCACTCCTCCCGCTACAAAAGTTTTGTAGTGACTCATAATCAGATTGGTTCCATCGATACGATCACCGAGCTCTTCGCAGTCAAGGCTGCGGAAGTGGACATCAAGAAGGATAATCGTGTGTTGATGGTCAACAAGCCCTCCTTTAAGAAAGGTAAGGGAGCAAAGAAGCCCTTCAAGAAGGCGGCGGAGCTAATGCCTCGCCGAGAAGAAGCTCAAGTCCGTCCTAAGCCACACATCGAGTGCTTCTATTGCAAGGACAAGGGTCATCGAAGAATCGTCAAGTACTTAGCGGACAAGAAGGCCACCATCAAAGGTATATTTGATATACATGTTATTGATGTTTTCCTTACCAGCCCTCGTTGTAGTGCTCGGTATTTGATACCGTCGGTTGCTAATATTTGTAACTCAAACAGAGCTACGGAATAGACGGCTTGCGAGGATGAGGTGACGATGCGCGTTGGCAACGGATCAAGAGTTGATGATGGCCGTCACGCCTCCTTAGTTTTACCTTCGGATTAGTTTTAAACCTTAATAAATGTTATTATGTGCCCGTGTTGAGCATGAACATTATTTCGGATCATGTTTATTGCAAGACGTTATTCATTTAAATCGGAGAATAATGGTTGTTCTATTTATATGAGTAACATCTTTTATGGTCATGCACCTCTTGTGAATGGTTTATTTCTTCTAAATCTCGAAAGGGATGAAACACACATCCATAACATTGAGGCTAAGAGATGCAAAGTAGATAGTGATAATACTACTTATTTGTGGCACTCGCTGCTCAGGTCATATTGGTGTAAAGCGATGAAGAAACTCCATTCGATGGACTTTGGAGTCTCTTGATTTTGAATCATTTGACACATGCTAACCATGCCTCATGGGCAAGATGATCAAAACCCGTTCTCCCAGATGATGGAGCGAGCAACGGACTTGTTGGAAATCATACATACCGATGTATGCGACCGATGAGTGTTTCGACGCGGTGGATATCGCTATTTCACTTTTACCGATGACTTAAGTAGATATGGGTATATCTATTTAATGAAACATAAATCAAACATTTGAAAAGTTCAAGGAATTTCGTAATGAAGTGGAGAACCATCGTAATGTAAAGATTAAGTTTCTACGATCCGATCGTGGAGGTGAATATTTGAGTTATGATTTTCACGCATCTTAAAGCAAGTGGAATCGTTTCACAACTCACGACACCCGTAACACCACAACAAGAATGGTGTCTGAACGCGAATCGAACCCTATTAGATATGGTCCGATCAATGATGTCTCTTCGATTTGCTATCATTTTGGGGTTATGCATTAGAAACCGCATTCACTTTAAATAGGGCTCCATCTAAATCCGTTGAGACGACACCGTATGAACTGTGGTTTGGTGCTAAACCTAAGTTGTCGCTTTAAAGTTTGGGGATGCGAACCTTACGTCAAGAAGTTGATGCCGACAAGCTCGAACCAAAAGCGAGAAATGCGCCTTCATAGGATACCCTAAGGAAACTATTGGGTATACCTTCTATCACGTAACCAAGGCAAAGTGTTTGTCGAAGAACGGTTCCTTTCTTGAGAAGGAGTTTCTCTCGAAAGAAGTGAGTGGGAGGAAAGTAGAGATAGACGAGGTTATTGAACCTTCTCTTGAATTGGAGAGTAGCGCAGACCGAATTGTTCAAGTCACCGCACCAACAATAGAGGAAGCTAATGACAAGGATCATGAAGCTTTACGATGTCACATCGAACGTCGCAGGTCGACAAGGTCGCGTGTCTCCGAGTGGTACGGCAACCCGTCTTGACTGCCTCTTGTTGGTAGAAGATGAACCTACGAACTATGAGGAAGCGATGATGAGCCCGGACTCGAGAAATGGCTGAAGACATGAACCAATTGGGATCCATGAGCGAAAACCAAGTATGGACTTTGGTGGACCTCCTAGCGACCGAAAGGCCGTTGAGTGCAAATGGATTTTCAAGAAGAAAACGGACGCGGATGGTAATGTTACCGCCTATAAAGCACTTTGTCGCAAAGGTTTTCGACAAGTTCAAGGTGTTGACTACGATGAGACTTTCTCTCCGTAGCGATGTTTAAGTCCATTCGGATTTTATTAGCAATTGCTGCGTTTCATGATTATGAAATATGGCGTATGGATGTCAAGATCGCTTTCAATGGCAACATTGATGAAGAGTTGTATATGATGCAACCCAAGGTTTTGTCGATCCTAAGGATGCTAGTAAAGTATGCAAACTTCGCTCCATTTATGGATCAAGCAAGCATCTCGGAGTTGGAACCTTCGTTGATCAAGTGATCAAGATCTTTGGATTTGTTCCAAATTGCTACAAGCTTGCATCTACAAGAAAGTGAGTGGGAGCTCGGTGACGCTTCTAATATGTGGATGACATATTGATTATCGGAAATGACATCAACATGCTTAACGATGTGAAGAGTTATTTGAACAAGTGTTTTTCAATGAAAGACCTAGGTGAAGTCGCTTATATATTGGGCATCAAAATCTATAGAGATAGACAAAGACGCTCGATAGCTTTAAGCCGCAGTACATACCTAGACAAAGTTCAAAAGGTTCGTAATGGATAAGGCAAAGAAAGGTTCAAAGGCCTATGTTGTCGTAAGATATTGAGCAAGGCTCGGCCCACTACGAAATGATAGGGAAGCTATGAGCAAAGTGCCTTATGCCTCGGCCATAGGTTCCATCATGTATGCCATCTTGTCGTACTAGACCGGATGTGTCCAATGCTCTTAGTTTGACGGCGATATCAAAATGATCCAGTGGAACATCGACAGCCGTGAAGAACATCCTAAAGTACCTAAATAGAACTAAAGAAATGTTCTTAGTCTATGGGGGTGATGAACAGCTTGTCGTAAAGGTTACGCCGACGCTAGTTTCGATCGACAAGGATGATTCTAAATCTCGCATGATACGTGTATATTTTGAATGGAGGAGCGTGGAGTCGGAGAAGCCGCAAGCAAAGCGTGATCGGGATCTACAAAGGAAGCGAATACATGGCTGCCGCAGGTTGCCAAGTGAAGGAGTTTGGATCAAACTTCATCATCGAAGCTTGGCGTGGTTCCAAGTGCATTGGACCCATCGGAGATATTGTGTGACAACACCGCGCCATAGCACTCGCTAAGGAACCAAGATATCATCCAAAGACCAAGCATATCAACCGCAAGTTTCATATAATCCGAGATTATATAGCGTATGGAGATCAAGATTAGCAAAGTACATACGGATCCGAATGTCGCAGATCCATTGACTAAACCTCTTCCACGTAAAACATGATCAACACCTCGCCATGGGTGTGAGATTGTTACAGATGTAAACTAGATTATTGACTCTAGTGCAAGTGGGAGACCTGATTTATTCCTAGAGGCAATAATAAAGATGTTATTATTATAATTCTTATTCTTGATAAAGTTTATATTCCATGCTAGAATTGTATTAAGCGGAAACTTTAATACTTGTGTGGTTTGTAAACAACACCGTCCCTAGTACGCCTATGGACTAGCTCATTGATCAATGATGGTTAAGGTTTCCTAACCATAGACATGAGTTGTCAATTGATAATGAGATCATATCATTGGGAGAATGATATGATGGATGCACTCCAAACTAAGCGAAGCAATTAGATCGTTTCATCGTGTTCATCTTTGCGAAGCTTTTCCTATGTCAAATATTGTATTCCTTAGACCATGAGATAATGCAACTCCCTGGTACCGGAAGAAAGCTTTGAGGTAATCAAACGTCATCCTATGAGAGGGTGATCATAAAGGTCAGGTGATCGGAAAGTATCTGTTGGGTTGTATGTATCGAGATGGAATTTGTCCCTCCTAAGTCGGAGACATATACTTCGGGCCCACTCGGTAATCGATATCAACACCGCTTGCAAGCATGTGGTTAAGGAGTTAATCACAAAGTGATATCGGATTACGGAACGAGTAAAGTACTTGCTGTGAACGAGATTGAACTAGGTATGACGGTACCGACGATCGAATCTCGGGCAAGTAAAATAACGCGAGACGAAGGGAATATATATATGGGATTGATTGAATCCTGGCATCATGGTTCATCCGATATGATCATCGATGAATGTGTGGGAGTCAATATGGGTGCCTGCACTTCGCTGATTATTGATAGAAGATCATGTCAGATATTCTCGAACCCGAGGGTCACACACTTAACGATCTCGACGCTAGGATAGATTGGATAATTGGTTTATGAATTTTTGTTCGAGTATCGGATGGGATCCGGATATCACGAGAGGTTCTAATGGTCCGAGAATAAGATTCATATAAGGCAAGTGCTTTTTGGAGTTCGAATTGTTCCAAGTTAATCGGTATTGCCGAAGCTTTAGAACCTTCCGAAGGGGACCAACGTGGCCCCACCTTCCGGAGGGGCATGGGCCTATGAGGGAGTGTCCTGGCGCATTGGGCGGGGCACAAGGCCCCATAGGGCCCAGATTCTAGATAAGTTTAAACTCGCTAAACTAGAGATAGGATTTCTAGATAAGGAGAGTTTAAATTGTTTAAACTAGAGATAGGATTTCTAGATAAGGAGAGTTTAAATTGTTTAAACTAGAGATAGGCTTGGAGGAGGGCAGGCTGGCCGCCCCTCTATATATAGAGGGTGGGCGCCTCCCCTACTACACACCTTCCTCCAAGCCCCAGCACCTTGCTACCTTCCTCTCTCCTCCCGATTGTTTGTAGGCAAGCCTCGCAGAAATTTTCCACCATATACACCACGCCGTCGTGTTGTAGATCCAATCTATCTCTCCACCATACTTGCTGGTCCGAGGAAGGAGGAGACGCCGAGGTGCCGCACGTGCATCTCACGGAGGCACCGCCACTTGTGGTGCTAGATCGGATCGGATCGCGAGGAGGAGAAGCGAGTACGACTACATCACCCACGCCCAACGAACGCTCACCGTGCGAATCTTCAAGGGTATGAAGATCTAATCCAATCTCTCTCGTTGATTGCATCTCCTAGATTAGATCTTGGCTTTCCCTCTGTTCGCATCCGTAGAAAAATTTGATTTACTATGCCGCGAAACCCTTGAAATGATAACGTCAAATCTGTAAGAGACATCATTGATCGCACCATATCTAATAGAGTTTGATTCCGGCGTTCAGAAACACCATTGCGCTGTGGTGTTCCGGGTGGCGTGAGTTGCGAAACGATTCCGCTTGCTTTAAGATGCGTGAGAAAATCATAACTCAAATACTCACCTCCACGATCGGATCGTAGAAATTTAATTTTCCTGTTACGATGGTTTTCCACTTCATTCTGAAACTCTTTGAACTTTTCAAATGTTTCAGATTTATGTTTCATTAAATAGATATACCCATATCTACTTAAGTCATCAGTAAAAGTGAGAAAATAGCGATAACCACCCAAGGCCGAAACACTCATTGGTCCGCATACATCGGTATGTATGATTTCCAACAAGTCCGCTGTTTCGCTCCATTATTCCGGAGAACGGGGTTTTGATCATCTTGCCATGAGGCATGGTTCGCACGTGTCAAATGATTCAAAATCAAGAGACTCCAAAAGTCCATCAGAATGGAGTTTCTTCATGTGTTTTACACCAATATGACCTAGACGGCAGTGCCACAAATAAGTTGTATTATCACTATCTACCTTGCATCTCTTAGCCTCAATATTATGGATGTGTGTTTCATTGCTATCGAGATTCAGAAGAAATAAACCATTCATATCAGGTGCATGACCATAAAAGATGTTACTTATATAAATAGAACAACCATTATTCTCCGATTTAAATGAATAACCGTCTTGCAATAAACACGATCCAGATATGATGTTCATGCTCAACGCAGGCACATAATAACATTTATTAAGGTTTAAAACTAATCCCGAAGGTAAAACTAAGGAGAGCGTGCCGACGGCCATCACATCAACTCTTGATCCGTTGCCAACGCCAAGATCGTCACCTCATCCCTTGCTAGTCAGCTATTCCGTAGCTCCTGCTTCGAAGTTTCAAATATTAGCAACCTAACCAAGATCAAATACCCAGCCCTACAACGAGCTAGTAAGGTAAACATCAATAACATGTATATCAAATATACCTTTGATGGTGCCCTTCTTGTCCGCTAAGTACTTTGACAACATGCGCTTCAAAGGACCCTTGTCCTTGCAATAGAAGCACTGGTCCGCTTAGGTTCAGACTTGAGCTTCTTCTCAGGGCAACGCCTTGTCACGCCTTTCTTGAAGGACTTCTTTGCACCCTTACCTTTCTTAAAGCTAGGGGCTTGTTGACCATCAACACATGATTATCTTTCTTGATGTCCACCTCCGCAGCTTTCAGCTTAGCGAAGAGCTCAGAGATCGTATCAATGGAACCAATCTGATTATGAGTAACTACAAAGCCTTTGTAGCTAGGAGGGAGTGATTGCAGAACTCTGTCAATCTTGAGCTCCTCCGAATCTTGCATCCAGCTTGCTCACATGCTGAGTGTAGCCCGACATCTTAATGGCGTGCTCACTAACTAACTCCTTCCTCCATCTTGCGCTTAAAGAATTTCTCAGAGATCTCATATCCTCAGAACGGGCCTGAGTCTGAAACATAGTTTTTAGTTCCTCAAGAATCTCAAAGGGCCCGGCGAACTCCTCAAAACGATTTTGAAGGTCCGATTCCATAGAAAACAACATGGTGCTCTTAATCACACCATAATCATCCTTGCGATCGATAAACAACTTTCTCATCACCAAGATCTACAAAGGGCGCCACCTAGCGCTTTCTCAAGGACATAGTCCTTTGTCCGCCAATGAGAATGATTCTCGATCATGGAACCGCTTGAAGTTAGACCCATTGTTCTTAAGCTTTTCTTTCTTAGCAAAAACGTTGAAGTTGAAGTTGGACTTAGCCATTTGATCTACAAAATTTGCAAGTACAATTTAGACTATGTTCATGATAACTAGTTCAACTTGATCAAATTTCTAGATGAACTAAATTCAACATCCCTCAAGTTGTTTAGTGAACATGATCCAAATTCACCACACCTAATCCGATCTTCACGAGAAGAGATGTGGTTTCAATGGTGGACAACAAAGTGTCGATCATATCATTCATATGAATCATGCTTAACCTTTCGGTTCGTGTGTTCCGAGGCCATGTCTGTACATGCTAGGCTCGTCAAGTCAAACCCAAGTATTTCCGCTTGTGCAAAACTGGCTTGCACCCATTGTATGTGAACGTAGAGTTTATAGCACCCGATCATCATGTGATGCTTGAACACGACGAACTTTTGCAACGGTGCATACATGGGGAGAACACAGTTTTATCTTGATCTTTAAGTGAGGAATCATCTTATAATGCTACCGTCGCGATCTAAGCATAATAAGATACATAAAAGGATAAACATCACATGCATATAATTTTATGTGACATGGTATAGCCAATCTCAAGAATGATCTCCATCTTGTGCGCAAGATGATCTCCATCACTCCACCATGATTGCCACCACCACGAATAGCAACTATAACTATTGCTAACTACTTAGCGATAAAGTAAAGCTATTACATGGCGATAAGAAGTTGACACATGTCATACACAATTATAAAGACAACCATATGGCTCCTGCCAGTGTACTCATCTACATGCAAGTCGTGAAATATTACAAAACATGATCATTGCATACAACATACACATCATATCTTGGACCATACCATATCACAGAAACACTCCCTGCAAAAACAAGTTAGACGCCTCTACTTTGTTGTTGCATGTTTTACGTGGCTTATGGGAGTAACAAGCTAAGAACGATTCTTACCTACGGAAAGCCACAACGGTGATATTATGGTTGCCAACATCCAGTGTAAATCCCATGACAACTATAGTGAGAGAAACTGGCATCCATCAGCCGCATGTGTGGAACAAGCCACACGTCAAGTGCGGATCCGGTCTCGCGAACGAGGTCGCGTAAAGTTGGCCTGGACCGCTTCGATCTCACTATCCCGCGTCATAAGAAGTACACAACAAGAGGCTTGCAACAGAAAACATCAACGCCCGCAACAAGTATGTTGTGTTCTACTCGTGAAACACATCTACGCATAGATCTAGCTCTGATACCACTGAAGGGTTTTGCAGCATAGTAAATCAAAAAAAATTACGAATGCGAACGGGGAAGCCAAGATCTAATCTAGGAGATGCAAACAATGAGGGGGAATAGATGAGATCTTCATACCCTTGAAGAAATCACACAGCGGAACGTTCAACGGAACGTGGTTGATGTAGTCGTACTAGCCTTCTCCTCCTCGCGATCCGATCCGATCCAACGCCGCAAGTGGCGACGCCTCTGAGAGATGCACACGCAGACCGACGCCTCCTCCTTCCTCGGTCCAAAGTGGGATGGAGAGATAGATTGGATCTACAACACGCGACGGCGTGGTGCAAAGGTGGAGAGTTTCAAGGCAGGGCTTCGCCACGCAGATCGAGAGAGAGAGAGAGAGAGGCAGAGAGAGAGAGGCAGCAACTAGGCGGCTAGGGTTTAAGGAGGTGGGGAGGGTGTGCCCCGCCTCTTTATATAGAGGCTGGTTGCTGCCCTTGCCCCTCCTCCAAACCCTAGGGCCGACGGCCACACGGGGGGAGTGAGGCAAGTTTCCCCTTCTAGAAGCTCTCCTAGGGTTTCCCCTAGGGCTTGGCTGGGCCTATGGGGCCTTGTGCCCTGGCTAATGCGGCCAGGCACTCCTAGTAGGCCCACACCCTCCCGACAAGTGGGGCCACGTTGGTCCCACCTAAGCTTCTATACACACCAACATTCCAAACAATTCAAATCCAAAACTGCTTTCCTTATATGAATCTTATTCTCGGACCATTCTGAATCTCTCGTGATGTCCCGGATCTCATCCTAGACCAACAAAAACTCATAAACCAATTATCCATTCTATCCTTGCCGAGACACGTTATGTGTGACCCACGGGTTCGAGAATATGTAGACATGATCTTCTATCAATAATCAATGGGTCTGAAACCCATATTGACTCCCACATATTCATCGATGATCATATAGGATGAACCACAATGCCAGATTCAATTAATGCCATATATATATTCCCTTCGTCAGCGATATTTTACTTGCTCGAGATTCGATCGCTGGTATATCGGCATACCTAGTTCAATCTCGCTCACGTTAGTACTTTACTGCTCAGAATCCGATATCACTTTGTGATTAACTCCTTAACCACTTGCTTGCAAGCGGTGTTGATATCGACACGAGTGCCCGAAGTATATCTCTCCGACTTGGGAGGGACAAATCCCATCTCGATACATACAACCCAACAAGTACTTTCCGATCACCTGAGAGTCACCTTTATGATCACCCTCTCATAGGATGACGTTTGATGACCTCAAAGCTTTCTTCCGATACCAGGGAGTTGCATTATCTCATGGTCTAAGGAATACAATATTTGACATAAGAAAAAGCTTCGCAAAGATGAACACAATGACACGATCTAATTGCTCTGCTTGATTTGGGTCTGTCCATCATATCATTCTCCTAATGACATGATCTCATTATTAATTGACAACTCATGTCTATGGTTAGGAAACCTTAACCATCATTAACCAACGAGCTAGTCCATAGAGGCGTACTAGGGACACGGTGTTGTTCATAAACCACACAAGTATCAAAGTTTCCGCTTAATACAATTCTAGCATGGAATATAAACTTTATCATGAACAAGAATTATAATAATAACATCTTTATTATTGCCTCTAGGGCATAATTCCAACAGTGTGTAGGTGCGAGGTCAGGACACATGATAGTGATCATGGCCACCCACATCATCAAGCTTGTAGGTGTGGCGAATCTTGTCGCCAAGAAGGTGGCTTCAGGTTGATTGATATATTGTCTTGTAAGGCTTTATTGAATAATTTAATAAAATAGGATGTGTGCATCATTTTGATGCAGAGGCCATCGGTTGTGACCTCCTTTTCGATAAAGAACCTATCCCCTCCCCCCATTGTAACCGTTTGGGCCCACTTGTCAGATGTTTAAGAAGACCAATGGCAACACATTTGCAACGGTAACATGTTTTCTCTGTACGATGTTATAAAGAGAAGGATATTGTTGTTCTAATGGTCTTAATCCCAGCCAAGTATCTTCCTAAAATCTGACCGCAACACTATCACCAATTTTGAGAAGACCTATGTCAGAAAAACAACCGGAATACATTGCTTCGTTCCATTTTAGAGTATAATACATTTTTTGAACAACCGGAATGAAATTCAATGCCAGCATCTTTTTCCAACCTCTGGACATCTTTTGGTACCACTCTTTTCTTTTCGCACTGCCTGGTCATCACCCTCTTTCTCCAAATTTAGCCTACTAGAACATGCTACATTTAGGAACAGAGGTAATGTTTAGTTTTTGGTAGCGTGTGATAGAAACAGAATCGTATATTAGTTAGGCTTGAAGGACGGTGTGAAAAGCTGCGTGATCCCTTGTTTTGGAATGAAAAGAAAAGATCCAACGATTCTCATGTGATGTCATGAACGACGACGACGACGACTTGTAAGGCGATCACCCTATTAGTTAATCACTATACGGGGGTAGATGAATGCTGGGCAGGTAGCACCATGACCACCAGCACCTAAATCACTAACACTATCACACGAAACAAATTTAATTTCCCCATGATTGATGACACCCAAGCTCCCAAATCATCAGCCTATATATCTAATAACAAAAAAATTCTTCGTTTTGTATCCAAAAAATCTCCTTTTTGTACAAAAAAGAAACCTCTGGTTTTTTCTGCGAGGATTTTAGAAAACAATTAATATGTTCGCTCAAATTATGCCAGTATACATCCTTTACAAGTTTACATACAAACCGTTGGAAGTGCGCCCGGGTAAACATGCTTATCAAAGACCAGGATTAGTTAGCTAGCTAATAGTGTCAGCATAGGGCCATGGATAGCTAGGGGCGGTTGGTTAATGGTCACTTTGGTTCGTTTTGGTTAGGCCAGCAGGCCAGCCAACCAAGCATGAAGCATCGCAGCCACGGACAGAGACTTTCTCCAATGTTGTACAAAAAAGAAATCTCTCTTTTTTTTCTGCGAGGATTTAGAAAACAATTAATATGTTCGCTCAAATTATGCCAGTATACATCCTTTACAAGTATATACATACAAACCGTTGGAAGTGCGCCCGGATAAACATGCTTATCAAAGACCAGGATTAGTTAGCTAGCTAAGGGCATGTTTAACGCAGACGTTTAAAGCAGGCGCTAGGCTGATTTTACTTGCGGTTAGGCCTCGATCCCATCTGATCCTGGGATTTTCTCTAGCGTCGACGTGTGAGGAAGTGTCGGTCGCTAGGGCTCCTTTTTTTTTCAGCGCACAGGAGTTTGATTAGCACTCCTACGTGTTGCTAGCTACCCAACTTAGCGTTCCGCGCTGTGAGACGAGGCATTTAGTCCATAATCCAATTTTCTGGCATTATTTTTTAAAACATATATAAACGTCTGTACAAGAGCTTGCCATAGTACATGCTCTAATAGTGTCAGCATAGGGCCATAGATAGATAGCTAGGGGCGGTTGGTTAATGGTCACTTTGGTTCGTTTTGGTTAGGCCAGCAGGCCAGCCACCAAGCATCGTCGCAGCCACGGACAGAGACTTTCTCCGGCCAATCGAGCGCGTATGTATCTCCAGCAAACTTGCAGCTGGCTAGACGTACGCCGCCACCATGCACCAACGACGACAGGCCGATGCAAGCCGCGCCCGTGCATGCATGCATGGTGCAAGTGCAACCGCAAAGCGGATAAGGACTAGCCAGCGCCAGCGCGAGGCGCCCGGCCGGGATCGCCGGCCGTCGCCGTGACCCGACCGACGGCGACACCTACGGCCCGCCGGGGCAACCTTTCCTTGACCCGTTCAGTGTGCGTTGTTAGTTCGCCTGTCGCTGCATGCGCTTTCATACGTCGCGTGCGCGGGCCGCCGCTTTCTTTTTTTTGTACACGGACGGTCTCGCAAAATAATAAAAATCGGAGAGAAGAAACTATGCTAATGCTAGAGCTTTGGCTAGGTGCGGCCTGTGAATACCGAAAGAGAATGTTTTTTTCTTCTTCTGGTTTTTCCCTTCTACAAGACGGCAGTACAACTGTACAAGCGACTTGACCGGTGACGGAGTGGATGTGGTAAAGAAGACGATCGTGCGAGCGATCGGACTCTTGTCACTGTCATCGTGTCGGTTTCGTGACAGCCCATTTCTCTCAATAGAATTCAGGAATGGATTCGGATGGACGCAAGGTGACCATACGTATAAGTGGCGGACCTTACCGTGCACCAAGCTTGCATGCGGAAGGGGAGAAAAAATCTACTTCATCCGTTTTAAAATATAAGATGTTTTAAATTTGTAAAGAAAATGTGTCTGAAACTTTTGGCGATTCACTTTAAACCCAGAGTGAGCACCATACTAAAAGTAGCAGACATTTTTTCTAAAACTAAAACACTTATATTTTGAAACGGATGGAGTACTACGGTAGCGAATTCTGCCATGAAATTCGAACAATTGCATGCTTGTCGACAGTTGTTTCTGATCTGGCCCTCGCTCTCGTCGCCGCCCTTTTCTTCCTATTTTCTCCATCATCCTTCGGATTTCCGGGTCGATCGGGATCGCTGGTTTCTGGCCTGGCACGCTCCTTCTCGAAGCAAGCGAGAAGAAGAAAAATGGGGGTGATCGTAGGACCTGGCCCGTTGCTTGCGCGCCACTGGATAAGAAGGCGCGCGTTAGAGCTAGCCTAATCGATGCTTGGCTAGCCATAGCCAGCTGTTCGATCGTCTACGCTATCTCGATCGCCACCCTCCTCACGTACGAATGGGCCGGACTTTTCCGTGGTATTTCGAGGAGTGGAAATAGCCTGCGCGAATTACCACATTCACCCACATACGCTCCCATATCTAGAATAGACATTTTTGGTGGGTAAAAGGAAAACCATGTACGCTCCCGCCGCTGGATACTCGAGGTCCCAGAATGTTACACATGTATACATACCTTGTCATTCCTTACGCACCAGTATTTTTTTTCGAAATTAGGAATAACCCCGGTCTCAGCATCAATAGATGCACACATCCTTTAATTACATAGTTTAAATATTTAATTTATTATAATTGTGGATCAGCGATGGTTGAGACAAGTATCGACCAACGAAAAATGAAGAGCAACAAGTAGCTATCCATTAAGAATTCTATCTGCCGCTACCTAGTAGTCTGAAACTAAAAGTCTCGAGCAACCGTGAACAAGTGGCTGCATCCAGTAGCCATGGGCTCCCGCTGATCGTTCGGAGCGGGTAAGATCATAGGTGTATCCAGTTCGTTGCCATACGGATAACCTGCAAAAATTTAAAACCAGATTGCTTGTTAAAAGTAATGTTACTTCGGCATATCCAAATTGCCCAACACAAACATGAAACACCAACATGTATTTGAGGTTTGTTCATTTTATCAATTCCATTCAACCAATTCCCAAATATAATGGTAATATTGGAGGGTGGCGTAATATTATAAGTGAAGAAAACCATTCGCCAATAATACGAGCGAAGGGACACAAAAGGAACAAGTGTTCAATATTCTCCATAGAGTTGCAAAAACAACACCTTTTGCACCCATTCCAATTGCGTTTAGCTAAATTGTCCTTAGTTGACATCACTTTATTGCTAAGAAACCATATAAATATTTTAATTTTTAGTGGGATTTTCAACTTCCATAAGTATTTACGCAAAAATCTTGTGTGATTATTCATCAGATCCAAGTACATAGATTAATGGTGAATAAACCTGTAGGAGGTAAGTTCCATACAAAAGTATCAGGGATATTATTAAGTTATACTCTCATTAGCCGCTGACATAAATGTAACTATTCGTTCCATTTATTACCAACTAGAGCCTTTTGAAAACCAATGTTTATAGGGACTTGGCCTAAAACATCCGCAACTAAAACAATCTTCTTACGTGCAATGTTATATAGTGACGTGCAATGTTATATAGCGACGAGTACTGTTGGCCTAGAGACGTTTATCCTAACCATACAATCTCCCAAAAACGTATAGTCGATCCATCATCTATTTTAAAAGAGCTTCCGTTAAAGAAATCATCCTTAACTCTCATAAGGCCTTTCCAAAAGAGAGAATCCGTTGGCTTTGCCTCCACTTGAGATAATGTTTTATTATCTAGGTATTTGTTATGTAATAGTTGTTGCCGCATTACTTCCTCTGTAAGTAATTTGAATAGCCATTTGCTAAACAAATACTTGTTTTAAGTTCCAATACCTCAATGCCTAACCCGTTGGATATTTTGAGCGACAGAGAATGTTCCATTTTGATAGTTTGTATTTTGTTTTAGTATCATGAATCTGCCAGAAAAATTGTGACCTAAAGAAATTCGATCGCTTTTTAACCCCTTTAGGTATCTCAAGAAAGGATAGCATAAACATTGGTAGGCTAGTTAATACTGAATTAATAAGAACTAACTTGTCTCCGTAGGAAAGCATACTACTTTTCTAAGAACCAAGTTTGGACACAAACCGGCTCTCAACCGAATTCCACTCAGCATTCCTTAATTTTCTATAATGAATCGGCACCCCAAGATACTAAAAAGGTAGGTGAGCCAGACTCGCATCCAAAAATATGCTTATATTGGTCTTTCACTTCCTTATCTTTTCCAAAATAAAAAAATCTCACTTTTATGGAAGTTTATTTTTAGACCTGATAACTGCTCAAATATACTCAAGATTAACTTCATATTTAAGGATTTCTCCAAATCATGCTCCATAAACAAAATAGTATCGTCTGCATATTGCAAAATAGAGACCCTGCCCCCATCAACCAAATGAGGTATGAGACTCCCAACTTGGCCATCCTCCGTGGCATGGAAAATTAGAATAGACAACATATCAACCACAATGTTGAAAAGTATTGGACACAATGGATCACCTTGTCTCAAACCTTTTCGATTTTGGAAAAAATGGCCAGTGTCATCATTAACCCTTATTCCCACACTACCACCTTGCACAAAATGTTTAATCCACCTACAAAAGATGGGATCAAATCCTTTCATGGCAGCACTTGATGTAGAAACGGTCATTTAGCCTTATCGTATGCTTTTTCAAATCCAATCTTGAAAACCACACCATCAAGATTTTTTCGATGTAACTCATGAATTGTTTCATGCAAAACAATGACACCTTCAAGAATGTGACATCTAGGCATGAAGGACGCGTGAGTGGGTCTAATCACCTTATGTGCCAATTCTGTAATGCGATTAGTAGCCACTTTAGTAAAGATCTTAAAACTAACATTTAATAGAAAAATCGGTATATATTGTTGTATTTGAACCACATTTTCTTTTTTGAGTAGGAGAGTGATGACTCCAAAATTCAATTTGAACATAGGTAACTCTCCTTTGTGTAATTGGCAAAACAAAGCCAATAAGTCAGCCTTTATGAAACCCCAAAATTTTGCATAGAAATCTGCTAAGAAACCATCAGGCCCAGAAGCTTTATTACGTTCCATCTGAGATATAGCATGAAATATTTCTATCTCATAGAACTACTTTGCCAAAAGAACATTTTCCTCTAATGAAAATTGCGGTATATCCTTGATCCTATCTTCCATCAATGAGAAGTTACTCGGATAAGAGTCCCAAAGAGCTTTTTATAAAACTCAGTGATATAAACCTTTAAGTTATTTTCACCGACTATGGTTCCTTCCTCTTACTCCAACTAAAATATTTTTTCTTCCTATGCTTTCCATTCACGATTAGGTGAAAATATTTTGTGTTGTTTCATCCTTCCTGAACATGTTTGACATTAGCTCGTTGAGATCATTTGGTCTCTTCATCTCTCCTTAGATTATTATTACGCTCATTAGGGTTCTTTAAATTTTCTTTCTCAATCATAGATAGAGGAACTTTCTCGGCCTTAATATCTAAATCTCAATGTTTGATAGAAATCTTTCTTTTTCAATTTTGTATTTTACACTTAGATTTTTTGCCCATCCTTTAAGAAAACAACGTAAGTGATTTTATTTTTATTAAATTTGAATAAGTGTATCACCAATAGATACATTATTCCATTCAGCAACTACCATCTCATAAAAACCCTCTTGTCTCAACAAGGATCTGAATAGGTGTTCAAAAGAGAAGCATGCTTTATCCTTTATTAATGATGACCCACAAGTATAGGGGATCGCAACAGTCTTCGAGGGTAGTATTACCCAATTTATTGATTCGACACAAGGGGAGTCAAAGAATACTTGCAAGCCTTAACAACTGAGTTGTTAATTCAGCTGCACCTGGAAATAGTTCTTGCTCACAGAAGTTTATCAGTAGCAAAAGTTTGTAGTAGCAACAGCAAAGCAACAACAGCAGCAAAATATGAGTAATAGTAACAGTAGTAGAAAACAGTAGAATATGAACGCGGTAGGCATAGGGATGGATGGACGGGCGTTGCATGGACGAGTCTAAACATGTAACTTCAATACCTAGGGAAATTGCAGATAAATAAGAATAAGCATCCAAGTAATAAACAACTCTAGGCATGTGCTCCATATATAGTCATGCGTGCTCGCAATGAGAACTTGCACAACATCTTTTTTTCCAGCCCATGGCAAAGGGCCTCTAGGAACTCGGCAATTAAGGTGCTCCTTTTAATAGAGCACCGGAGCAAAGCATTAACACTCCTCAACACATGTGATCCTCATATCACAGCCATCCCCTCCGGTTGTCCCAATTTCTATCACTTCGGGGCCTCTGGATCCGGACAATGATATGTGTACACAACTTGCAGATAGGATCACAAACAATACTATCATAATGATTTAATAATAAGTTCAGATCTGAGATCATGGCACTCGGGCCCTAGTGACAAGCATTAAGCACAACAAGTTGCAACAAAGTCAAATAGCACTAATAGAGATACTAGGCACTATGCCCTAACAATCTTATTCAATTACATGATAGAACTCATCCAATCCCTACCATCCCCATAGCCTACAGCGGGGGATTACTCACTCATGGATGAGGGAAATATTGATGGTTGATGAAGAGGCGTTGGTGATGACGATGGCGATGATCCTCCCCAAATTCCCCGTCCCGGCAGGGTGCCAGAACGGAGTTTCTAGTTCCGAATCATGGCTTCTGGTGGTGGCGGCGCAGCGGAACTCTTTCTGGAAAACGTCGAACCCCTCTCGGTTTTTAGGTCAAGGGGTAACTTATAGGCGAAGAGGGAGGCCGAGGAGGTGCCTGGCCACACCCTCCCTCCGGGGTGGGCCCACCCGCGTGGCAAGGGGTGTGAGCCACCCAGGGCTCCCCTACGTCTCGTCTTCTAGCTCTGTGGATCTTCTGGTGAAATAGGATTTTAGGCATATTTTCGGGATTTTTCCTAATATTTGATTTTCTGCACAAAAACTAGACACCAAGGCAATTCTGCTGAAAACAACGTCAGTCCGTGTATCCAAATAACACAAGTTTAGAGGAGAAACAATAGCAAAAGTGTTCGGTAAAGTAGATACATTTTGGACGTATCAACTCCCCCCAACCTTAGCTTATTGCTTGTCCTCAAGCAATTCAGTTGAAAACTGAGTGCGATAAAAGAACTTTCACGAACACATTTGCTTCATATGATGTATATATTCTCATCACAGGAGTAGATACTTAAACCATTCATAATAAGAAGTATGCAACTAAGTCTACTCAATAGTCATTGCAAGCTATGAAGAGAAACCAACTCAATAATAATAAGTAGCATGAAACATAAACATAAGCAACATTGCAATGCTCATAATAAGGTATGATAGAGTGGTATCTCACTTGCCTTTGTTTATAGAGCACAATATAAATGCCAAGGAACCTCTAAAGTTCACATGAAGACTAGAAGTAAAGATATCAGAGATACAAGCATCAAAGTCATGACATAATTAACCAAGTTTTGAGACAAACATAAGAATGACAACTATGCTCTCAAGAATGTGCTCATAGAATAAGTGGTGACTCAATAAGGAAGTGAAAAGGTTTTGAAAAGTTTGAAAGGCTTCCAAATGCTGAAAGTAAGGTACTCATTAGCTTTGAGCTCTCATTACCCCTATCATAGGCATGTTTATATGGTTAAGTTGAAAGTGAGGTCCAATATGAGTTATATGCTTGACAGACCATAAACTGGAAATCCCATGTCCCTTGAGTACGAGGGCCGCTCCGCATGCTACTCAACTTTGGTTACCTGTAAGTTCTTGTCATTGTAAATACATGCATATCATAGAGAACCGCCAATGGGGTACCCCTTGCACATGATACAGGAGCTATCCCATCATCAAAATGATAAGGCGAGCAGACAATGAGCATCTCGGCGATCTTTTTATTTACTATTTGCATATATTTTTATTAAGGATGCTTCACAAATGCTCACTATGGTGATGCTGCAAGTTTCCACCATGATTAGGCATGGCTTAGGCTAGCGGCCTGTAACACCCTCAGAATCGGCCCTATGCAAGTTTTAGCGATTCCAGCCAAACCCGCATAGAAACGATTCAAAGGTGCCCACCAGGCACTTGCGTGCGGGTGGAAAACGAAGTAATATCATTACACAATAGTCCACGATGGAACCCACAAAACAGATATATACAACAACGAATTAAAGAGTCAAGAATACAAATATATAGTATAAAGATCCAATTCACCTTGAAAACGATACAACATCCGACTACGGACAAGATGCAAATGGGGCTAAGAGCCCTGAAGAATAACCAATGACGTCCATAACCCTGCCCAGGCCAAACCGGAAGGGTAACCCTGCTAACAACGTCGATCTCAAACCTGCTTAAACAAAAGGGGTGCCGACAAAGGGCAAAGGAAAAAGATAGCGGTCAGTACTGAGGCCAGTACACGGCGAGACTAGAATTCGGCGGTCCTCGCCTACATAGGTATGGTGGACTGAAGCGGCAGCGGGGCATGCGCTAAACAACCTATAGAGACTCAATACATTTGTCGGCTATTAGAGAGAGATGAGAAAGACCTATCCGGATCCAAACTGATACTACCACCAAACAAACTCATCCTGGTATTTCCCCCTCGAGACCAAACGAGGAAGTCAAGCCGAGGAAACTCACACGATTGGAAGTTTTATCCATTCCGTTATAGTTGCAGCACTTACTAGTCATATATAGATAGTATGATTCATCCTGATATAATAAGTGGTAGGCACTTTTAATTAACCATTCCGTTGTAGTTGCAACACTTACTAGTCACATACAATTAGCATGAGATATCCCAAACCCAGCAGTTGTTGGTACTTTTATTTAGCCATTCCATTCTAGTGAAGCTGATTACTAGTCATATCGGATACAAGTCAAATTATAACAGTAAACTTTAGTTGTAGTTATCTATGATCGAGAACTGTGCTCCAAGTCGTCCATAACCGCGGACACGGCTTCTAAAAGATTTAACCTCATAGGGTGCACCAAAGTTTCCACGCACCTACACCCTTGTTGTCGATCGTAGGTACAAGATCACAAAACATACACCCAACGGTATGTCGACGGGTTTACATGACGCTTCCTGCACCAGCAAACACACATGGGGCCACCCCACTAAGCTACCCATAACAAAGTCGGCGGTCTCGAGACGGACCTGAGTTTGTGTCGACGGTCAGAAACGATTTGGGAACCCGAAAGTGTGACTGGGCTTGTCGGTACAGCAAAAAACGTATCACGGGATTCCTAAACAGTACAAGTGCTCCACGCGCAATCGTAAATAAAGCAGTAAAGCATGGCATAAGTACATGATAGTAATAAAGCCCCAAACTACTTTGTGGCCCCCAGTACAATACTTTGAAATCAGGTACTAAATCGATGGGGGTGCCCACACACCCCACCTGTGGTTAGCGCGCTCGATCTCGGAACAGGTGTCAAGAACTCGGGGTCCTACGGGACACAAGTGGGCAGTTAAAAACCAAATATTGTTTATTACCCACCGGTGCCTCTGCATTTACCTACTTTCAATTTTAATTATTAAACAATAATTAAATCCATGATCATATCCACCGTTAAGCATATGCCAACCACCCAACAACACCTGAGCAAGCAACTACGACTCGCAAAACCGACTATCTACCAAACGATAGGTAATAGGAGGTGTCCATGGCAATATAGAGGCTGCAGGGAAGTATAAAGGGGTACGGAATCTATAGCATCGCAATAGAGATAGCAATAGATCAACAGGAGGAAATAAAGACTAGAAATATAAAATAGGTAGAAAGAGGGAGAATGCTCGCCTGAAAACATTGCTGAAGATTCATCTGAAGAACGGGCGTCACTCGCATCAACTCATCGGCCTAATCCGTGAAGAAGCAAAGCACTAGCAGAAACACCGGATGCAATATTTAATACTACGGCAAAAGATCGGGCATGATGCATGTATGATGTATGGCATGGCAAGGATGCGATGCAATATGCAATATTAAGCGGAACCAGGGTCCCAACAATTAATTAATAGGTTCATATTGTTTAGATACACCGCAATTTAAATGTTGTAGTAACAAGGCATAATAGGTCACCGGTTCGCTACACAAATTTAAATGGAGCCAATATTAGACTAGATTCGCCTGCATATGGCCTCCATATTTAATTATTAGGTGAGTCGACTGCATCCCCCAACCCACCACATGTATGCAACCATGAATAATTAAGATGCAATTAAGTATATGCCATTTATAAAATAGGGTCTTGGATAAAGGGGTCACACATGGGTTTGGGTTCGACGATCTTGGGGGCTCGAAGGGGTTTGGGTTCGATCTCGCCGAGATCGGTCTTCGTCTCCGGGAACGGGGTCTTGAGAGTCACCATGTGCATCCCTCGGAACCATCGGCATCGATCCGGTCTTGTTGGTCTTGGATTGGCGTCGGTACTCTTCGGGTCATGACTTGTCCAACCTTCGGAGGTGTCCACTTTGGGTCGGCCTTGTCGACGTCGCATACTCGCGTCGTTTCTTCTCGGACACGCGTGCAGGAAACAACACACAACATTAACAAACAAAAGGAACGCGGCTCAGGAGACGATAGGTACACAAGTGAATGAGCTAGAGAGCGAGCACATGAAGATGCAGCTTCCAGTCAACCTGGTACTTGGCGGCAGGAAATTTCCAGGAAGAAGACAGGAAGCCACGGGCGATGTGGGTCCGGATAGCCACGGGCGATGTGGGCCCAGATAGCCACGGCGGTCTGCTGGACGAACGATGACGCGGTAGGGTAGAGCGTGACCCGTAGAAGTAGAGGGGCGCCAGGAGTCGTTGGTCGAGGCAGGCACTGTTATGGTGCAGGAGGAGGAGAGGCGAAGCGTTAGCTCGAAGGGAAGGCAAGGGTGGCGGCGCAGGGGTGACGCAATGAGGCGGGATGGTAGGCGTGGAGGTCGAGAAGGGGAGCCGCTGCGAGCACGCGGCGAGGCGGCCATCCGAGTGGGTGGGATCAGGCGGCTGCGCCTAGGAGATGGTCTGGCGGCGGCGGATCGAGGATGGGAGGTGGAGACGATAGGGTTTCGAGCGATGGGGATTAGCGAGGCGGGGACGGGTTCGGTGGTTGTCGGTGGTGGGGCCGCCCATCGGTGGTGGGAAGGAGCAAGCGTGGGTGGGTGGTGTCTGAGTGTGGCATGTGTGTGTCTTTGCGACCGGGTATGCGTGAGAGAGAGGTGGGATCGGGAGAGGGAGGCGGTCTTTGGGCCACGTGTGTATACGAGGATGAAAAATGGGTGGCGGCCGTGGGGGATATGGGGATTAGGATTTATAGGATAGAAAAGCTAGGGTTTGGTCTAGAAGGTTTGGGCGATCGGGTGGTAGGTGGCTGGCTTTTCGGGCTGCCTCCCCCGATCAAACAGTTTTATTAAAAAAATTTGTTTATTTTAGTTTTAGTAAAATATTTTGTAATTAATTTTAGATAAACAAAATATCCGGAAGCGTCTGGGGAATTGATTTGAAATAAAGACGGGGTATTTAGGAAAACAAAAATAGACTTTGTAAAATAGTTTGAGGCAAAATAATATGCATGATGTTGTGATGATGATGCACAAAGTAGTAATTAGCAAGTGATTTTCTAGTAATGGATTTCTCGGGGTGCTACACGGCCCAAGCGTTTCTCTAACACATATATATACTCCATGAACTCACAAGCTCCCCTATTATTTCACAACGACGACATCCGCAAACAAAAGAGCAAGGTATCAACTGGATAAGTATCCACAAGTGTTGAAAGTGTTCCCCGCGACAGCACGGTTCTGCTAACTACCAACCTATAATTTGTAAGCATATAACTTTCATGGACAATCACAATGGTTCAGGTTTATTAAGTGCAAGGAATAAAGCATTCCATCAAGTTCGTGAGAGCAGTACTAACTAACTTTCTCAAAACAGACAAACATTTTATTTGGAAGAAAACAAGGCATAGTGAATATGCACTGAAATAGCAAATGATGCTAATAGGTAGGTATGGTGGACACTGCTGGCAATATTGGTTTTGGGGAGTTGGAAACACGAGTAGAGCTCATACTCAGTGCAGATGAAGGCTAGCAATAGAGAGGGAGCGACAAACGAGAGAGCAATAATTGTCATAATCATGCTTGCAACAAAACATGACTAATTATGGCATGCAAATGATACAAGAACTCTAAGGCGAAATAAATCATTGAGGCTTACTGACTATTGTTTAGTCATATGCATGCGTGAGCATGTGCCAAGTTGATTCACATGAAACATTCAGAGGAGGATACCACAATATCATACCAAAATACGAATAGAGCAATGCAAGCAAACATTCATATGACATGCTACAAACTATTAGCAAGCTGGAGCTAATCAGAGACAAGCAAGAACTACTAAGCATCCATTAGTAACATACACCTTACATGAACAGACTAAGCATGCTCACAATGATGAGTATATGTACAAAAATGAAAACAAATAGAGTTCGCTACCAGCCTCTTACCACGCCTCAAGTTGTCTTAATCTTTATTATTGCCCTTCACTTGTGTGACTTGAATAATAACATAAAACCAAAATCCACCGAGGACGGCTGAACCCTACAAAGAACTCACAAAACCAAAGAAGAAGAACAAATATTTTTGGTGTTTTCAATTTTTCAAACAAGCCAACAAAGCAAAAACAAACCAAACAAAGCAAAATCTTTTTGGATTTTTCTTTTAAGGCAAACCAAAGAAAAGAAACAAACCAAGAGAAACAACAATTTTTTTTTGGTATTTTTGTGTTTTTAAGAAAGCAGTAGCAAGAACCGAAAAGAAAGCGAAACAATGGATATACAAAGAACCGACGAAACATGATATATAGATGAGTGTGATGTCGGTGAACCTACCCCCAAGCTTAGGCTTTTGGCCTAAGTGGGGCTCAATAGCGCAGATAGTAACCCCAAGATGGTGGTTCATCATAGCAATGATCATAGTCAGACACTTGTGATAAAGAAGAAGACGCGCCCCAATCATAGGAGGGCTGCTGGTATGAAGACTCTCCCAAGTTGGAGGGCTGAACCGAATCATCTTCGACATCCTCTCCAACATTCTCCTCTTGCTGGGAGAGTTTCGCCACGTATGTGTCAAACTCCTCTTCCGTGAGCGACCATCCTTGCCTGTTATCAAAATTAAACAAAGCAGGTGCATGCAAATAAACTACTTTCTTAGTCCTACCCCCTCTCCAACCACGCTTGGCAAAATATAGTTCATACGGTAAACTTATCACAGTAGCCCCTAGATAAACAAAATTATGCTGAACCATAGATTCAAGATCAAGCCTCTCTACGGGGAACCGATAATCTGAATGGTGAGGCTCTAAACCATGGAAAGCTAGCAACCTAGAAGCAATTAGACCTCCACAAATTCCGCCCTTCTCGCGTTTAGTGGTGAAACGGTAAGCTATCAAAGCACCCAGGTTATAAGATCTATTCCTATTCAAAACAACTGCGATAAAAGCTAGATCAAAATAAGATAATTTCCTAGCAATCTTTCTAGCAAGAACACACTTGGTAATGAAATAGGCAAAATATCTAATGGTCGGGAACTGAATGTTCTGAATTTTATCACTTTCCTTTGAGAAGTCAAAACCTTGGTAAATCTCAGCATATAAATCCATAAGTGACTTGGGCCTCTCCTTGATCTTCTCATAAAATCCCCACTGAGGTACTCTAATTGCTGCACAGAAATCAGCAAAAGGCAGGTCGACAGCTAGATTGTATATTTTATAATGGACCATGGGATTAGATGAAGACCAAGTAATCCAGAAGTCCTGCACAACAACCATGGTTAGCTTAACATATTGAAGTGGTTCACCTTCAACGAAGTGTTCCAACCCTGCATTGGTAATCATAGTTTGGAAATCCTGGAGGATTCCCGCGGTTATCATAAATTCCTGACATGGATATATGGAAGAGAAGACTCCTTCCTCATGACGAACATTCATTGGCTCAGGTACGATCAAATCATATTGATTCAGTGGATATGCACTCATCTTCCTTTCTGAATTTTTTTAGACAAACATCAAACCAAGTGATTTCCAAGTTGATAAATGATGAGAAACTACTATAGGAACTTGCTGTGGCTACACATGCATCAAATGAAATCTCTAAGCATAGAACAAGAATGCAAGCTCACACAACCTGTCACCTATAGCAGCAAAATACTCAAGATACAATCTACCAATCACAAATCTATTTGGACAAGTGGAGGAGGCACATATCATGGAGCAATCCCTCCAAAAATCAGCAACAAATATGGTCTAAGCAAGGAGATCGAAAATGTCGAGCAAGAACAACAGGAACTCGAGCTTGAGAAAGTTTTCCGGTGTTCTTCGGGAGAGAGAAATAAGATGGCTGGGAGGAGGCACCTTGGAGGGGCCCAGGTGGGCACACCCCACCCAGGCGCCACCTAGGGGGTGCCCGTGCCCACCAGGGGTGTGGTGGCCTGGGGTGGCCCCCTAGGTCACTCCAGGTGTCCCTCTGGCCCTTTTTTCGAGGAAAAAAATATTTTGAATTTTCTCGGATTTTTCGGGAAACTTTATTTTTGGCCAATTCTCAGGGTATGAAAATTGATTTTCTCGCAGAAACAGTTTTTTTAGAAGAAGCAAAAGCAAACAAAAGCCAAGACTACACAAGTTTTAAGACACTCTAACAAGCAAACAACTAACAAAACCAAAACTAGCAAAAGAAAAGGCAAAGACTAGGAATGAGAAAAGTAAAAGAAAGAAAGTATAACCATAGTGAAAACATTATTTTGTTCATTAAAATCCTTTTGTTAACAAGGTTGATCAAGTCTTGTTACCAAAACAATCTTATATGAAACAAAACTATGTATTCCACAAGGTGATTATGTTACCTCATACTTGATAGCAATGGTCCGAATCATGATAGTTTCAAAATTTTCTTGTGAAATGGGACAATATATTTCTCCAACCTTGATGCTCTCAATATTTTCAATGGAATTCAGGCAATAGCTTTTAGCAACCTTCTTGGGGAAATAGACAGTATGCTCTTTGTCATTAATACTGAATGTCACTTTTCCTTGATTACAATTGATGGCAGCACCTGCATTATAAAGAAAAGGTCTCCCAAGAATAATAGACATATTATCATCTTCAGGCATTTCAAGCACAACAAAATCAGTTAAAACCAAGCAATTATGAGCCACTTGAACAGGAATATCCTCACATATACCAACATTAATAGTAGTTGACTTATCAGCCATTTGTGAAGATATATCAGTTGGTATCAACTTTTCTAGCTGGAGTCTCTTGTAGAGAGAAAAAGGCATAACACTAACTCCAGCTCCCAAATCACATAAAGCAGTTCTAACATAATTATTCTTAATAGAGCAAGGAATAGTTGGTATACCTGGATCACCAAGTTTCTTTTGAACCCTACCATTGAAGGAATAATTAGCAAGCAAAGTAGAAATCTCCTCATTAGGAATCTTCCTTTTATTAGAAATAATATCCTTCATATACTTTGAATAAGGAGACAACTTAATAGCATTAGTCAAAGGAATTTGCAAAAATAAAGGTTTCATCCACTCACAAAACTTGTTGTAGTGTTCTTCCTCCTTTGACTTGTGTTTCTTACCTGGAAAAGGCATAGGTTTCTGCACCCAAGGTTCTCTCTCACTACCATGTTTCTTAGCAATAAAATATTCCTTAATGTACCTATTATTCTTAGTGTGCTTCTCAGGCTCTTCCTCAACTTCCTCCTTATCAGGAGCATCATTTTTATCATTCCCAATCTCAGTTTCAGCATCAGAGACAAATATACTATTAGGATCTATAGCAGGTTCAAGTGGTTCCTCAACTACTTTGTGTTTCTTTTTCTTTGTCTTACGAGGACTACCACTACTTTCACCTTGTTGAGAATCCTGCTCAATTCTTTTAGGGTGTCCTTCAGGATATAAGGGATCTTGAGTAGCTATACCACTCCTAGTTCTAATTCCATAAGCATGTTTATCTCCTGAGGCATTAACTAGCATATCCTTTTGTACCTTGGCAAGTTGATCAAGTTGGGGTTGAACCATTTTAAAGTATTTACAATGCATTTTAATATCATTAGTAGTTCTTTCCACAATATCTTTCAACTCTTTAATAGCTCTAGAGTTTTCCAATAAATGATTCTGAACTTGTTTATTAAAATTACCTTGCTTAACAATAAGTGTGTCAAGTTCCTCTAAACATTGATCAGGAGACTTACCATAAGGAATATCACCTTCATCAAAGTGTTGGAGAGAGTGTACCTCAATAGTGGATGAGTGGGGAATTGGCTTACATAATTCTTCTATAGGAGGCAGATTCTTCACATCTTCAGCTCTAATACCTTTCTCCTTTAGACACTTCTTAGCTTCCTTCATCACTTCATCATTTAATGCAATAACTTCCCTCTTCTTTGGTATTGGTATTGGATCTGGTTCAGGCACAACTGGTTCAGGAGTAATAGGCTTCGGTGTATTTAGCTCAGTTGAAGTCCAATCATCATAATTCTTGCTTATTTTAGCCATTAATTCTTCAGCATTTGTAGGAGTTATTTTTGTGAAAACATAATCAGCAAAGCTATCTAGGTATGTCCTAGAATCATCAGTTAGTCCATTATAATAAATATCAAGAAGCTCATTCTTAGGTAATGGACATTCAGGATGTGCATGAATCAAGGCACAAAACCTTGTCCATGACTCAAGCAATTTCTCTTCTTCTCCCTGTTTAAATCAAAAAGTCTCTACAAAGCAGCATGTCTAGCACTGGGAGGTAAATATTTTTGAAAGAAAGAAGCAATCAAACAATCATGGCTATCAATGGAACCAAGAGGTAATCTATTAAACCAAGCCCTAAACAATCCTAGGCATGTGCTCCATATATAGTCATGCGTGCTCGCAATGAGAACTTACACAACATATTTTGTCCAGCCAGCCTATGGCAGTGGGGCCTTTAGGGAACTACTGGCAGTTAAGGTGATCCTTTTAATAGAGCACCGGAGCAAAGCATTAACACTCCGTGAACACATGTGATACTCACATCATAGCCATCCCCTCCGGTTTTCCCAATTTCTGTCACTTCGGGGCCTTTGGATCTGGACAATGATATGTGTACACAACTTGCAGATAGGATCACAAACAATACTATCATAATGATTCAATAATAAGTTCAGATCTGAGATCATGGCACTCGGGCCCTAGTGACAAGCATTAAGCACAACAAGTTGCAACAAAGTCAAATAGCACTAATAGATATACTAGGCACTATGCCCTAACAATCTTATTCGATTACATGATAGAACTCATCCAATCCCTACCATCCCCATAGCCTATAACGGGGGATTACTCACCCATGGATGAGGGAAACATTGATGGTTGATGGAGAGGCGTTGGTGATGACGATGGCGATGATCCTCCCCAAAATCCCTGTCCTAGCAGGTGCGAGCAGTTTCGGTTCGAATCATGACTTCGGTGGTGGTGGCAGAGAACTCTCTTTGGAAAAATGTTGAACCCCCTTATTTTTTAGGTCAAGGGGTAACTTATAGGCGAAGAGGGAGGCCGAGGAGGTGCCTGGGCTGGCCACACTCCTCCCAGGCGCGGGGTGGGCCCACCCGCGTGGCAGGGGGTGTGGGCCACCCAGGGCTCCCCTCCGTGTCGTCTTCTGGCTTCGTAGATCTTCTGGTGAAATAGGATTTTTGGCATATTTTCCGAAATTTTTCCTGATAGTTGATTTCCTGCACAAAAACTAGACACCAAGGTAATTTTGCTGAAAACAGTGTCAATCCGTGTTAGTTGTATCCAAATCACACAAGTTTAGAGGAGAAACAATAGCAAAAGTGTTTGAAAACGTAGATATGTTTTGTACGTATAAATTACCAATATGAGCTTGATTGCCTGAGTCAATTAACAACGTCGCATGATTAGAGCTTGATCTTATTAAAGCTCTTACCGACATTGATGGGATTTTTTCTTCCCATTCAACAGTAGTTAGAACACGGTCCAACTTTTCAAAAGTTTGTGTCTTGTCGATTATCCCATGCAAACTGTCGATCAGAGAGTGCAATTTCTCTAAGATCAAAGCTTTCAATGGTAGCATTAAAAACAAAAGGCCATCATAATTATTATTGTTCTTTTTGTGCTGACTACAGAGGATGTTAAAACCACCACCTAATAACAAAGGTAATGGCCATGTCTCATAAAAACGTACAAGCTCAGATAAAAAATCAGGTTTGTATGATTCTTGTGCAGCACCATAAAATGGCATAAAATTCCATTCAAAACAATCATTTTTAGACTGAATATGGAGTTTAACACAAAAATCTCCAGTTTTTACCTTCATAATTTGAAGCGCCTCGGAGTTAATACCAATAAGGATGCCCCCTGACTGCCCATGTGGCGACAGGCAAAACCAAGAAAAATCCTTACCAGCAACTAGATGCCTTAGAAAAGGAACAGTGAAATTCGATCTCCCTGTTTTAAGTAGGGTGATAAAATCCAAACGATGTTCCCTTATAACTTCATTAACAAAGAAATGCTTGTCCGGGTCTCCGAACCCCTCACTATTCCACGTCATCCCTCTTAACAAAATGTAATAATTTTAGGGTAATAGCTGGTGAAACAATTATACGCGGTATACAGGAGGGGTTCAAGTGACTACGATTTGAGAAGATGCATGGCTAGGTTATGAAAATCCACTCTATACTGTCTCATGCATGTAGACTAGAGTCAAACTCTGAGAGTAATTTCATATAGGTAGGATAGTATAATGCAACTCATTCCTTCTATTTTAGAGTGCAATACATTTTTTGAACAACTGGAATGAGATCCAATGCCAGGATCTTTCTACAACCTTTGGACGCCTTTTGGTACCACTCTTTTCTTTTCACATTGCCTTGTTGTCACCCTTTTATTTTTGAGAAACCCAGTTACACGCAGATGCTCATAAATGCGTATAACCACTCACACCTATGAACGCGTGCACGCACTCCCTACCCATGTGAGCACCTCCAAAATACTTACTCTGAGAGACTAACCGTTGGGTCATGAGATTGATGAAGTCATCATAGACGCCTCGCTGTCGACGGAAACGACGCCTTCCACTAAAGAATATTCCGCCTTTTATAAGACACCAAAGTGTCAAACATGAGGTTTGATCTCTGGTGGACTAGGGGTATCCATGCTCTCCTGACCATCCAACCACATGTTAGTTCTCGCCTTGTCGCCACCTCCTTTCTCCTAAATTAGCCTACCAAAGCATGCTACATTTAGGAACTGCGGTAATGTTTAGTTTTTGGTAGCGTCTGATGGAAACTGAATCGTATTAGTCAGTCTTCAAGGATGGTGCGAAAAGCAAGGTGATCTGTTGTTTTGGAATGAAAAGGAAACCATCTAACGATTCTCATGTGATGCCACGAACGACAACGTGCAAGGATATCACGCCCATTAGTTAATCACTATGGGGGTAGATGAATGTGTTAGTTTGACCTCTCCTCTGAACTAACCCAACGGTTCGTCGGACCCATATCCGCGCCCTGATCGGGGGCGCCCAACCGTCACATGGTTGGTGGGGCCCCTGTGGCAGCGCTATAAAGAGGAGGTGGGGTCCGGGACACGCAACACTAGGTTCGTCCCGCCACCGCTCCCCCCACCTATAATCCGTATCGATCTAGGGTTAGTGCTAGTCACGGGAAGCACCGCCGCCGCACTGCTTAGCCGCTCTAGCCATGCTCTCGCCGTCGACCACGATGGCCAACGGGTCCTCGAGTTCCATCACCGGAGAAGGTATACCCTCTCCTCTCTCTCTCTCTCTCTCTGCAAGATCGAATCCTATAGCAAAGCACTACCGACTAGATCTAGAGCAAGATTATGCTAACAATGGTATCAGAGCCAATGCTCTGTAGATCTACTTGTGTAGAATTGCCAAAGACAAAGAAAAGCTAGAGGGCTAGGGTTTCTAGAAGCGCCGCCGCGAGGCCGTGCCGTTCCTCTCGATCCCGAAGCATCGGCAAGCCGAGGTCGGGAAGAAGAACCTCCCATTAGATCGAAACCATAACCCCAAAGATACAACCGAAGATTTTTGGGAAGAAAGAAACAAAACAAAAGCTCCCAGATCCCGTTTATTCCCCGCCCCAAATCCCACAGAGAAGAAATCCAAAAATACAGAAAAGTTCATCGGCCATGCGCCGGCAAAGGGTCTGCCTCCACCTAGGCCATGACTTGACACCCACCCTCTGGATGCGCGTCGACAAGGAGCCAAGGGGGGCACCGCCATCTGCATTCCTCTCAGCTCTGCCGTTTTCGCGAGTGTGGAGGAGGTGGATAGAAGATGGTGGAGGAAGGGGCTCATGGAGAGGAGGGGCCTATCGTCAGGTCTTGCCTCGCCTCGCCTCATGCCGGTCTGCAGAGAGTGTGGGACCTTCCCCACCGCCAGACAGGAACAAATAGAAAAGCGGGGGAGTGGGGAAAATGAGGATTAGGGTTAAGGGAGCATCGGTCGCCTGGTTTTGACCGGGCGGAAAGAGGGGACGGCCGTCCAATCTGGATCCCTAGGATCCGACGGCTGCAGCTGGGCGGCGCAGCACATCTTGGTTTGTTGTCGGGCCGTGGGCGGGCTAGGAGTGAGTGGCAAGGCGCTGCTCATAGCGTCGCCGAGAAGCGGTGGGCGTTGGTGGGCAAAGAGAGCGGGAGAGCGCGTCTCCGTGCCGTCATCGTCTGAGGGCTCGCTAGGCCGTTATATGCCGCCCGTTTCTTCATAGTTTTCTGTTTCCTTTTTACAGAAGCTTTTTTATCTGTTTTTTGATAGTTTTTCACACAGTTTTTCTATAGCAATTTTTTCCAACGAAATTTTTGTTTAGAAATGATAAAGTAACAGTAAAGTTTCTATAAAGATGAAAATTTGATGAATTTTTTAATTCATTCTTCCGCTGCAATTAGTCAAAAGTAATTGCTTAAATGCAATATAGTGAGAATCATTTTTTTAATAGTGATGATTTTATTTGATGACCAACGTTGTTAGTAAAATTTTCACTATGAATTGTAAGTTTTATCACTATTATCTCTATTTCTGCCCAACGGTGATGTATAATTAATATTGATAAGTTTTATGTTTTAATTTAACCAACGTTGAATTAACTCATTTTGGTGATATTTTGCTTTCAGACAATCCTATGAGATTCATCTCGGCTATTGAGCCCCTCAATGGAGGGAACTACGGATCATGGCGAGAGAATATTGAGATGGGGCTGGCTAGAACATGTCGACCCCGTGAGGGGCGAAAAAGAAAGTGAAGTGGACTTCAACAAAAGGGTCCATGACCATGCACCAATAATAATGAAGTACGACCTTGATCGTGTAAAGTGGGACTCATCCAATAGAAAGTGCTTGATGGTGATTAAGAGCTCCATTATGGAAGCTATAAGGGGAGCAATCCCAGACTGTATCACTGCTAGTGAGTACCTGAAAAAGGTAGAGAGTCAGTTTACTGGGTCTTCAAAGGCCTATGCAAGCTCTCTCATTAAGAAGCTTCTTACTACAAGATACACTAGTGGTGGAGTAAGGGATCACATATTGCGGATGAGAAACATGTCTTCCAAGCTTAAGCCCATGGGCATGGAGCTTCCAGATGAGTTCATCATTCATCTGATTTTTGCCTCACTTTCAAATCAATTTGAAGCTTTTGCTATGAACTATAATGCACAGCCAGAAAAGTGGGGCATTGAGAAGATGATGGCCATCTGTGTACAAGAAGAAGAAAGGCTTATGGGGCAATCTGGTGATTCTGTGAACTACCTAAGCCCAACCAAGAAGAGGAACTTTCAGGGTTCCAAGCCACAAGGAAAACCTCAGGGGCATCCCTCTTCTTCTAGGCCGCATGGAAAGGCTCCTGATCACCAAGCGCATGAGGTGGACAAGGACACCTGCAAGTGGTACAAGTAGAAGGGCCACTACATGAGTGATTGTGTGGCTTTTCTGAAGTATCTGTGCAAGAATGGTGAGGATTTAATTACTTTTGTTGATGAATCCTTATTTTTAAGTTATGAAAAATCTACTTGGTGGATTGACTCAGGTGCGACTGTTCATGTTGCAAATTCATTACAGGAATTCCATATGAGAAGGACCCTGCAAAGAGGAGAAAGAAGTATTAAAGTTGCAAACGGCGTCCAAGATGAAGTCGAAGCCATCGGAGATCTTCCATTAGAGTTATCAAATGGATTTGTACTTTTACTAGTAGATGTGCTTTATGTACCCTCTTTGTATCGAAACTTAATAAGTGTATCACGCTTAGATGGTTGTGGTTTTGCTTGCCATTTTGGCGATGGACAATGTAAGATCAAGTTTAATAATGAGATTGTTGGTCTTGCCTTCAGACAAGACAAGCTTTATTTGTCATCACTTTGTGAGAATGTGAATGCATTAAGCACTAAGAATGAGAATGCATCCTCATCCCTAAATGGAAAGAGTAAGAGGAAAAGAATTAATGACGTCTCATCGAAATTATGGCACTGTCGTTTAGGACATATTTCGAAGGGGGGGGATAGAATGCTTAGTAAAAGAATCAATTCTACCGCCTCTAGAATTTTCAAATTTAGAGCAATGCATATATTGCATTAAAGGAAAGTTTGTAAAGAATATTAAGAAGGGCACCAAAAGAAGCACATGAGTATTAGAAATAATTCATACGGATATATGCAGTCCGTTCCCTGTGACATCTGTGGATGGCTATGACTCTTTCATAACATTCACGGATGATTATTCGCATTATGGTTATATTTATCCAATTAAAGAGTGTTTAGAAGAATTGGATAAATTCAAGATATTTAAGGCTGAAGTTGAAAATCAGCATAGTTTAAAGATTAAAGTAGTTAGGTCCGACCGTGGAGGCGAATACTACGGTCGACATACCCCATATGGCCAAGTTTCTGGACCCTTTGCAAGGTTTTTGCAGGAACATGTTATAGTCGCCCAGTATTCAACACCGGGCGAGCCTCAACAGAATGGAGTAGCTGAAAGATGAAACCGTACCTTGATGGATATGGTGAGAAGCATGTTAAGTTACTCCACCTTACCGGTTGGTTTGTGGATGGAGTCGTTAAAAACCGCCATTCACATACTTAATCGAGTTCCAAGTAAATCGGTGTCTAAAACACCATATGAGTTATGGGCCAGTCGTGAACCTTCACTCAATTATTTGTGAGTGTGGGGTTGTCCAGTTGAGGCAAAACTCTTCAACCCAAACCTTTGAAAGTTAGATCCTAAGACAGTAAGTTGCCATTTCATTGGCTATCCAGACAAGTCAAAAGGTTATCATTTCTATTGTCTAGACAGAATCACTAAGTTTGTAGAAACGAGACACGTTGTGTTTCCGGAGGATCAGATGATCAAGGGGAGCACGGTATCCCGAGAAATCAACCTTCAGGAGAATCGGGTGCATGCACCCACTCCGATGATTTAGGAACCATTTTTCTCGATACATGCTGCTGCACCGACACAGGACAATGTCGATGTGACACCTGTTGTTAGTTCTCCTGTGGCAACAATGAATGAAAATGAAGACCCTGTTACCACACATGATGGAGAGCCACAACAGCCCCACACAGAGAATGTGCCGGAATGCGAGACCCTTAGAAGGTCTCAAGGAACTAGAAAGCCAGCTATTCCTAACGAATTTGAAATCTATGTCAGTGAAGAAGTTCAAATGGAGGGTAATCCCACCACATTTGAAGAAGCCATTAAAAGTGCTCACTCATCGAAGTGGCTTGAAGCCATGGAAGATGAAATGATATCCATGAGTAGCAACAAAGTTTGGGATTTAGAAGAAATTCCTAAAGGAGCCAAAACAGTAGGCTGTAAATGGGTCTACAAAACAAAATGCGACTCTAGTGGGAATATTGAAAGATATAAAGCACGACTTGTTTCCAAGGGTTTCACCCAAAGAGAAGGAATAGATTACAATGAGACATTTTCTCCAGTCTCAAGTAAGGATTCTTTTAGAATCATAATGGCTTTGGTGGCACACTATAATTTAGAAATGCATCAGATGGATGTAATGACGACATTCCTAAATGGAGACTTGGAAGAAAATATTTACATGTCACAACCCAAGGGTTTTGTCGTGGAAGCAAAAGAACGTATGGGATGTCGTCTGAAGAAATTCATTTATGGATTAAAACAGGCCTCTAGGCAATGGTACTCAGATAGAAGGGTATTCAGATGCAGACTATGCGGGAGATGTAGATGAAAGAAAATCCACGTCAGGATATATATATTTACTCTCGCAGGTGGAGCTATATCGTGGAAAAGCTCCAAAAAAAACCATCACGGCATCGTCCACGATGGTAGCTGAGTATGTAGCATGTTATGAGGCCACGGGACAGGCAAACTGGTTGAAGAATTTTATACCCGGGTTGAGAGTGGTGGACAACATTTAAAGACCACTTAGAATGTACTGCGACAATGAGACAACAGTATTCTATGCTCACAACAATAAGTCAAGTGTTGCTGCCAAACACATTAACATTAAGTTTTTTGTTGTGAAAGAAAGAATCCAGGATCATACCATAAGTTTAGAGCATATAAGTACAAAAGAAATGCCGGCGGATCCGCTCACAAAAGGCTTACCACCCAATATGTTCAGAGAACACTTAGCCGGCATGGGTTTAAGGGAAAGCCTATGATACCTGGATATTAAGGGCCTAGAACAAGAATCTATTTCAAAACAGAGAGGTGTATAGTGGCTGTTGAATATATGGTGCGTAACTGACCATTATGACGAGACATGCTCTATATGTTGATCTGTGATGAAATGGGTGCCGAAGTATAAGTTTAAAGTATAAAGTATAAAGTAAAGTCAAGATCAAGGGGGAGAATGTTAGTTTGACCTCTCCTCCGAACGAACCCAACGTCGCTTGACCCTTATCCGCGCCCGGATCGGGGCGCCACCTCACATGGTTGGTGGGGCCCTTGTGGCAGCGCTATAAAGAGGAGGTGAGGCTGGGGCACGCAACACAAGGTTCGTCGCGCCGCCGCTCCCCCACCTACAATCTCTGCCGATCTAGGGTTAGCGCTAGTCACGGGAAGCACCGCCGCCGCACTGCTTAGCCGCTCTAGCCACGCTCTCGCCGTCGACCATGATGGCCAACGGGTCCTCGAGTTCCATCACCGGAGAAGTTATACCCTCTCCTCTCTCTCTCTCTCTCTGCAAGATCGAATCCTCTATCAAAGCACTACCGACTAGATCTAGAGCAAGATTATGCTAACAGAATGTTGGGCAGGTATGTAGCACCATGACCAACACTTAAATCACTAAGGCTGGTCATAGTGGTTAGTAACTTGGAATAGTAACATGTAAATGTTACTTGTTTAAGTTACTACCTTTATAGTGGTAGTGTCATAAGTGTATTAATATAGAAATGCTCATTTATTATTTTGTATACTCATTTTGCATTGGGGAGTGTGATGTGATAGTAACATATTATGTTACTCAATTTGCTTCTCTCTTCATCAATTGCTTGCCACATTATCTTTTTAGTCTATGTGACATCTATGTTATCATTTATGTTATTCCCACATGAAACAAATTAAATTTCCCATTGATTGATGGCACCCAAAGCTCCCAATCATCAGCTCATATTTAATAACAGAAAATATTCTCCCTTTTGTATCCAACAAGATTACTAGTCCAGTCTACATTATGCTACAGCCTTTACATTACAGATCATTGGAAGTGCCCTGATAAACATGGTTATCAATGACCAGGATTAGTTAGCTAGCTACTGTTATAGTGTCAGGCTGTCAACATAGGGCCATAGATAGCTAGGGGCTGTTGGTTAATGGTCACTTTGGTTCGTTTTGGTTAGGCCAGCAGGCCAGGCACCAAGCATCGATCGCAGCCACGGAAAGAGACTTTCTCCGGCCAATCGAGCGCATATGTATATCCAGGGCCGGTCCTGAGGGGGGACCGGAGGGGCCGCCGCCCCGGGCCCAAAATTTTTGGGAGCCCTCCGCAAATATGTGTTGCATACATGGGCTATAATAGATATCCGAAAAAATAAAAAAAACGCAATTTTGAGTTTTCTATTGGCTAGATTGGGTCTGTTACTTTGCTAGACACACACATAGGTTTCTGATTTGGAGTCCATCACGACAGCACGTACATAACATGCGATCAGATCAGCTATCGATCTATTTGATCGTATCGTACGAAGGCAGGCCGCACGCCGGTTCATGCCCGGACCTTGACTCGACGGTGTGATCTCGATCATAGGAAGGCCCGCACGCGGCAAGCAGAAAGCCATGGTCCGTCGGCCGATGGTCGCCTATCGCCTCGTACCCTCGTCCTCTCCGTGCGACCTGCCTCTCGTCTCGCCTTGGCCGTTCAACGTCTGCAGGTCCAAATTCTGAATTTTCTGATCCTAGTATTCTTCAGTCTAACTTTGCCCCTAATTTTTGTTCTAATTAGTAGTTCTTCTTTATATTTTTAGTGTGGTTAATTGGTTATGGCACCTAATTCCGGTGCTAAGAAAGAAAAGGAAAAAGGGTAAGGAAGAACATAAGTTGATTGACTCATGGAGAGGATCCCTCATAAATTTATAAAGAGTAACATGAGCACTTCGAGGAATCTAGTTGAGTTATCACTAATTCTTGTTGGGGAACAGAGTAATGTTGATCTAGAGGATGATATTGGTACGAAGGAGAATGATGACATCAACACGGTTAATGACAATGTAAGTGATCATGATATCGCATTTGATTCATCTTCTATAAAATCTGCTAGTGTTGATTTGGTACCAATTAGTGTGGATATTTATGATTCGGCATCGAGAAGAAGTTTTTGGAAGAGATTGATATTGATTCCATTGTCAATGAATTCGCTTCTAGGAATACACGGAGAAATTTTATATAAACATTGTCATTTTTATATGAATATTATTCATCATTTCATACGTGTATATTAAAAAAAATTAACAAGAGGCCCTAAATTTTAGTTTCGCCCCGGGCCCCTAAAATCTCAGGACCGGCCCTGTGTATATCCAGCAAACTGCAGCTGTCTAGACCTACGCCGCCACCATGCACCAAACGACGACAGGCCGATGCAAGCCGCGCCCGTACATGCATGCATTGTGCAACCGCAGAGCGGATAAGGACTAGCCAGCCAGCCCAAGCGAGGCGCCCGGGATCATCGTCGATCGTCGCCGTCGCCGTGACCCGACCGACGGCGACACCTACGGCCCGCCGGGGCAACCTTTCCTTGACCCGTTCAGTGTGCGTTGTTAGTTCGCCTGTCGCTGCGCTTTCATACGTCGCGTGCGCGGGCCGCCGCTTTTTTTTTTTACACGGACGGTCTCGCAAAATAATAAAAATCGGAGAGAAGAAACTATGCTAATGCTAGAGCTTTGGCTAGGTGCGGCCTGTGATAATACCGAAAGCGAATGTTTTTTCTTCTTCTGTTTTTCTCTTCTGCTACAAGACTGCAGCACTACAAGGGACATGACCGGTGACGGACGCAAAGAAGATGATCGTGCGAGCGATCGGACTCGTGTCACTGTCATCGTGTCGGTTTCGTGACAACCCATTTCTCTCGATAGAATTCAGGAATGGATTCGGATGGACGCAAGGTGACCATAAGTATGTGTACCGTGTACGGTGTCAGTCAGTGGCGGACCTTACCGTGCACCAAGCTGCGGACGATGGAGTAGCGAAGAATTCTGCCTTGAAATTCGAACACGTGCATACTTGTCGATCGACAGTTGTTTCGGATCTGGCCCTCGATCGCTCTCGTCTCGTCGCCGCCATTTTCTTCGTATTTTCTCCATCACCCTTCGGATTTCCGGGTCGATCGGGATCGCTGGTTTCTGGCCTGGCACGCTCCTTCTCGAAGCAAGCGAAGAAAAATAGGGGTGATCGTAGCCGTAGGGAGATGCTTGTGCGCCACTGGATAGGAAGGCGCGCGCGCTAGCTAACCTTGAGATGATGCTTGGCTGGCTCTTCCGCGAACACTACCCCGTGCTTTGCAGCTCACGTCCAGCCAGCTGCTCGTCTACGCTATCTCGATCGACACCCCTCCTCGCGTACGAATTCGAATGGGCCGGAGTTTTCCGTGGTATTTCTAGGTGTGGAAATAATAGCCTGCGCGCGCGAATTACCACGTGTTCACCCACCTACGCTCCCATCTCTAGATAGAAAAGACATTTTTGGCATCTCAGAATGTTACACATACCCTGTCATTCCTTACGCACCGGTGGTTCGCACAAAAATTCCAGAGAGAATATGATGGGAAGGGTGATGCTTTAGTCCGTATTTTTTTTTGTATGCGGAAAAACGCATGAGAAAAAACCTCGCTCTCCTCGGCTCTGCATTCCGTTCGAAGGTATATGTACAAGTATCGCGTGGCCAAATACATATATTCCGTTAGGGTGAATTTCACTTTTTACACGATGAAGCATTCAGGACACTAATTATCTCACTTAGAGAAAATTCGTCTAGATTACCTTTGGAATGACCTTGGACCCTCTTTGTCGGATCAATATCCATTTGCCAAAGGTGTGATAGCATCTCCACACATGCGCCCCAAACTCAGCCCCCAATGAGTGGGGGTGGAGGCCAAAACAAGGCCACATCGGTGGCTCGTGCGCCTTGTGAGCACGTTTGGATCCGCGAAGGCAATCGCTCGGATCTTCCCCTAACCCAACCCGGGAACGGACCGGAGGGAACCGCAGCATGAGGAATGTCCGCGTCTCGTCGCAAGGCTCATTTTGAGTTTTGGGTCATAGGGCGGGCAGTGCAGTCCGGGGCACAAGGGTCCTGGTACTACCCAGATGCGAAGAACCCCGGAGGCATCGCAATGAGAAAAATGTAACTCACGCCTAAACGACGAGCAAACACTCGACGTGAGAGCAAGGGATCACCCAACGAATGGACGAGCTCCAAGGGAGGCAAGAACCATGCTTCGGAGAAGTGGCGGTCCCAACCTGTGCGGCAGGGCCATCCATCGAACTGTTCGGCACCATCCTCGGCAATCTAGGGCTAGACTGGGCTGCCGACAATAATCTTGTAACATACGCCACCGGAAACCCATAGTTGGGCTCTGTGATGGCTCGTCTCTCGGCGGCGGAGTAATGGCGTCATTGCCACCCTTTCCCGTCGAACATTTTGTTTCACGCCTATTCTTAGCCGTTTCCTGTCATTCACAGCGGTTTCCCACCGCTTTGAGCAAGCTTTCCCGCTGGAGCGGCTCCTCTTGTTATAAAAAGGGGTCGAGGCCGTAGCGGCGCACTACACTCCTCAGAAACTACCATGCCTGGCGTGATTCAAACATGCGGTGATGATCACAGCGGCCGCTCGGGCTCGCTACCCGGCACCGGAACAACCGGCGGCTGCGCAACCGCAGACGGTGGAAGTAGAGGACGACGACAACCTCGACTATCTCGACGAGCCCACGGAGGAGCCCGTGGATCAGAGGACAATGATGACTTCGACTTCGCCGAGTACTATGCGCGGGACGAGGCACCCATTGACACACGGGTGCTCAAACAGTCCACCCAGGCGGAACGGCGTGCTGTCGATGATCTGAGGGACACGACCGCCCTCTCACGCGCGCAGCGTGCCACCATCGAACAGCGGGGCAAGCCCGCCAAGAGTTTCGTCGACAGCGGCGGAGCTGGCTACGAGGAGGGAGAGGAACCGCCTCAGCGCGCAGTCGCACGAGGACATGGAGCGCATGGTCGCAGCGAGGCACCTGTGGCGGTGCCAGGCCGAGACAGAGAGGAAGCAACTCGCCTACCCATTACCACGAGAGGGAGATGAGGGTGAAGCTTCAGGCCGACTTCGACATGGACATGTAGATTTCCCCAATGTATCCAGGCTATGAATTATGTATGTCCAAAAAATATTTTAATTTTAAATATGTGTTGGAGAATTGATTGTGGGGTGTCACTGGTGTGGGGCGGCTTCCCCAAACAGCAAAGTCACCGCTGGCAATCTTGCCGGCCCTTTGGGGATGCCGCTGAAGATGCTTTGAGACGATTATTGAACCTCAAAATAATAAGATGAGGAGAGAAATGAAAAACACGGTGAAGAGAAGGTTGTACGCATGATCATTATTGATGATGATGCCATATACATTGTTTTATTGCCCCAACTCGACCTAACATTCCAGTCTTATCTAATAGAACATGCAAAATGCAAAATTACAGTAAATCCATGTTAAAAATTACCTATATTGATGGAATTTTCACTAAATAGTGTAATATGTGTCACAATTGCACGACTATGGGGCAAAAGGTGGAATTCACTCATCTCATTGTGTGATAATCATCCAAAGTAGTACTCCCTCCGTTTCAAAATATAAGATGTTTTAGGTTTGTGAAGAAAATGAATCTAGACTTGTTTTAGTATGTAGGTTCACTCAACTTTGAGATGAATCTACATACTAAAATAAGTCTAGATTCATTTTCTTCACAAACCTAAAACATCTTATATTTTAAAACGGAGGGAATATAAAGAACCCCCAAACAAGATACAAGTAGGTCCTTAGACAATCTAGCGACACGGACAGTGGCGCAAGCCGAAGGCACACCAACATCTTCGCCCCTGCATCACTAGAGTCAGTCAAAAGTTGTCATAGTAAAACTTATTATAGTTGACAAACAGAAAATCATCGACCTCAAAGGACCCATATACCAAAGAAGGAAGTATCGTCATAGATGAGCAGTGGTGGAGACAGGATTGCAGCTTGGAGGGGTCCAAACATGATAATTTTTCATTAGATAGGGCCAACTAAGCTAAACCTCTAAAAGACCTGTCTAAGCTACCCTTAGTCAAACTTTCCTTATTTTTGCCACCGTAGATGAGACCCACATATTGGAAGAATCAGAGATGAAAGCACACCAACGAACACGAAAATATATTTGAATTTGTGGGAAGCTGCGCTAGACACACACCATACTAAAGTTTATTGTACACACTAAAATAAGTATAGATATATTTATTTTACAAAACTAAACTATTTTATATTTTAAATCGTAGGGTGTAGTAGATAAACGGGAAACAAACACGAAATTGACCACCCGCGGGATGCGCAACTCCATACACATCGCAACTCCAAGCAAGGGTAGAACAACGAGGAACAAACCGCTTTCGCGAAAATTTATCACCATCCAGGCGGGCACCCTTTCACGGAAATTTACCAGCAAGCCCGTCGATCGGGGCAAAAATCACTTTTTTGACCTAATTAACGTTTGATCTCACAAATTGACCTACTTTTTTGAAGATATTCAGATCTGACCTGTTTTCATGGCGCTTTACCAGAATGTGCCATGGTTAGTAGCACGGCGCCCTCTCCAAAAGCGCCATGCACCCATGACGCTCCCTAAGAAAACGCCATGGCCCCGTCCGACGTGGCGGCCGTCGTGGCACAGGCAGGCCCGTTTTAATGGTTGGCGCTTTCCGCGGGGGCGCCATGCTACTAGGCATGACGCTTTTTCGGAAAGCGCCATGGTCCTATACCTAGAAAAGGCTCGGGCGCCCTCCCAGTGCCATACCTCTTCATTTCTCCCAGCTCCTCTCTCTCTCTCTCTCTCTCTCTCTCTCTCTCTCTCTCGCCCCAAGCTCTTCCCCTACTCGAATCCCTTCGAATCGGTTGCTTTTCTCCATGGATTTGGACTTCCCCTTGCTTCAAGAGGTAATCTCCCCCTAACCCCTTGGTTTTGTCCAAATAGATTTGTGAAATTTGGTAAAGAATGTAGAACCCTAACCCTAACCCTAACCCTAGCTATATCTTGGCTTGATGTTGTTGCTTCTAGTTATTAGATTGGTAGTTTATGGCTAGGATTTGTATGTTAGAATTAGCAAAGTGGCATGACTTGTTTTAGTTGGTAGCTACGGTTGGTGGTGGTAATATAGTTGTCTTTGAAGCGTAATGGTTGGTGTCATTGTTTTTTATATGGCAAGAATCGTTAATGTTCATCATGTGGACAAGGCCGCATTCTTGAAAGGCAATACCGAGTGTGACCCGGAGGAGGTAGTCATGGTGTTTGGCACAAGTCCTACATATGCCGAGGTTGTGGAAAGAGTGAGGAATGATTTGAAATGGATGGAACCTGGTGATGTGTATGAGTTGGTTGGAAGGTATAACGCCGGGTTTGGCCATCACAATAGATTGAAGATAATGCCTATCAACTCCGAGTTGAATTGGAGTGTGTATAAGGAGATGGTGGCGGAATCTGAAGATAAGTCACTCGAGATATTTGCCACAAGAAAGGTTGTGGCTCGGTTGCACATTGACTTGAACCGGCATGTTTCCATGAGCCCGACTCGAGGTGAGCCACATGTTTATGACACAACAATGAGCCAACCTTCATTGAGCCCGGTTCGCGTAGAGCCAACCTACGATGATACAACAACGAGGCAACCTTCCATGAGCCCTTTTCGCAATGACAACTATGAAGCACCTCAAATGGAGGATGATGACTTTGAGGGTGATGAGGTTGAGTATGGGCTTCGTGACAATGAAGTAGGAGATGTGGAGGCAAATTGCCATGAGGAGGACATGGACCATGATCTCCCTTATTTGAGGTGTCATGCATCGGACTCCGAGGATGAAGGACCGGATGAAGATGTGGATGAGGATGGTCTAACGGTTAAATTCGTCGAAGCTCACAAAAAAGTAGTAGGTCGAGATCATCGACCTTCATTGTTCCGTTGATGTTAGTATTGCGGATGAGGCCCAAGTGGACGGTGGAATTAGTCGAGTGCTCGAGGTACGAGCACCTTCTAAAAAGGACCCGAAGCGAAAAATACGGGATAAATCCGGGTGAGGTTTGATAGCTTGTTGGAATTTTAGATCTGGATCAAGGACTATGGTGAAGTACCACCGACCGCATAAGGTGGCTCACTCGGACACTAAGGTGCGTTACGATCAAGTGTGAGAAGCAAGGATGTCCATGGGTTGTTCGCGTACGACCAGCGAGGGCGGCCACAATGGATCATTGTAAGTTGTCATCCATTCATATGTGTGATGACAAGTTTATCAAGGATGCCAAAGTTGTGAAGGAGGACCATCGGTAGTGACTGCGATTTCATCCAGATAGAGTTGCAAATAACATAAGGTCTCTCCCAACATATACTATTAAGGGTGTCATAGATTTGGTTAAAGAAGTATTCGGTTATAAAGTGAAGTATGGTAAGGCGTGGAAGGCCAAACAAGCCGCATTTAAGATGTTGTATGGTGATTGGGAAGAAGCATACAACCGCCTCCCTAGGTTGTTGGGAGCAATGGCCACAAGGAACCCAAGAATGTATTATGTGGTGGAGCCTCTTGGGTCGGTGACTAGGTTGTACAATGGTGCCACTGTCCTAGTATTTGGCTGTGCATTTTGGACATTTGGACCATGCATCAGGGGATTCAAACATTGTCGGCCTGTTATGTCCGTGGATGGCACCTTTTTGACCGGCAAGTTCAAGGGCACACTATTAACTGCCATATGCCACGACGCAAACAACCGGGTTTTACCTTTGGCTTTTGCCTTGGTTTCGGTGGATAACAACGACAACTGGGAGTGGTTTTTCCATATATTGAGGACCAAGGTTATAGAACCTGATAGAGAGGTTTGCATCATCTCGGATCGCCATCAAGGAATACTAAATGCAGTCGAGAAGAACATTCCTGGGTGTGCTCGTATCCACCATCGATGGTGCATGAGGCATTTTGTGTCCAACTTCTATAGAGCTTGTGGCAACAAGGAACGTGCTGACGATCTACAAGATTGTTGTCTTGCCTTCACCGCTCGGCATTTTCAAAAACTATATGATAGATTGTATTGTCTCACAGATGATGGTGGGAAAGAGTTTCTCAGAAGGCATCTTAATGAACGGACAAACTGAGCAAGGGCTTATGATTATGGCGGCAAGAGATACGGTGATTCCACCAGTAACATGGCTGAATGCTTCAATAAAGTACTTAAAGGTGTACGTCAATTGCACATGTGCTATAGCGGAGTACACATTTCAGAAGTTGAATGAATACTTTCTAAAGTATAGTGATGAAACAGATAAGCAAATCGCTGGGGATAACAAGAAAAAAAAAGAAGTATGAGTACCCACCATTGGTTGATAATTGGATGGAATATCAATCAAAGAAAGGGGATACACAAACGGTTGAATGTTTCGACAACCAAGAACTGATTTACCAAGCGAATGAGCATGGAGGCAGCACAAGGGAAGGTGTGCAACATGGGGGACTGTCCTATAAGGTGTGGCTATGCAATGGTTATTGCTCCTGCGAGAGGCCGACATTGTACCATCTCCCTTGCTCACACGTGATGAAGGCGGCATCTGAACGAATGGTGGGTCTTAATCACCCGGATACGGTTAGGTTGAATGAGCATTCCATCCAAGCAGTGAAGAACACATGGGCGGGTAGATTTCAGCCTTACCTTGACCAATCTCAATGGCCAGAATATCATGGTGTCCAACTTTGGCCTAATCCGTCAACGAAGGTTGTTGGTCGGGGAAAAATACAAACCAAACGTTTCCGAGGTGACATGGACGATTGGGCTGGTGGATACCGATGGGAATGGGGGAGCGAGTATTTCGCGGAGCCTCGTGACAAAACCTGTTGTGGAGAATGCAATGTTGAGGGCCATAATAAAACATCATGTAGCAAAAGGAGAAAATCAAAGGAGGCCAACGCCCCTATTGGCAGCACAAGCCAAGGAGGTGGTGATGGTGGTACAAACACAAGCCAAGGAGGTGGTGATGGTGGTACAAACACAAGCTAAGGAGGTGGTGATGGTGGTACAAACACAAGCCAAGGAGGTGGTTATGGTGGTAGAGGTCGTGGTGGTAGAGGTCGTGGCGGCGGTATGTTTATGTATCTTCAAGGAGAATTTCCGTATGTGTTTTCTTGATGATTTTTAATAATTTTTATGGTGCATTTAAGTATATTTCTATTTACTAACTATTAGGTTGCATTCTTGTTATAGGTATGTCGACCCAACCAACCAAGGAGAACAATGATGGGAACGGTATGAGCTACTCCAAAGTGTGGGCGGAGGCTTTGAGGAGGGTGAAGGAGAGGGAAGATGAAGTAGCTCAGTTGATCAAGAAAAGGGAAGAGGAAAGGAGGGAGGCTGAAGAAGAACGTCGGTGGGAAGAAGATTTCAACAGGAGATTGCGTGAGGCAAGCATCAAGAAAGCAAAGAAAGAACGTGAGAGGAAGGAAAAAGAAGCAAAATATGAAAGAGACATGTACTTGAAGAGCTTGAGGAATCATCGTCGGTTTGAGTTGGTGTATGAAGAGGCTAGCCTCATAATGGATGAAGAGGATATCAAGAAGAAAGAGGAGAGTAGACGTTGTCCAGCTAGCACGCGACTTGAGGGAAAAGGAAGATGAAGAGGAAGAGAGGAAAAGGAAGGCGAAGGGGAAGGAGCCTAGCGCGAAACAGTAGAGTTGTCACCATGCTATGATCTATGTTATGGACTCCACTATGTGGAATTTATCTTGAACATTGTCATGCCGAATTTGTCGTATGTAAAACCCCTTAAGGGCGCAACGCCATGTATTTCGTAAACATTCACTGCACTTGCCTATAATGTTTCTTGTGTACTGTAAAATTTCTAGAATGTTGCCACTAGCATAGAAACTAGCTCCAACTTATGTGAATGCAGGCGCATGGCGCCCTCGCCAAAAGCGCCATTCTAGGAAGCATGGCGCCTTCTTGGAGGGCGCCATGCTACCATGGCGCTTTGAGCCAGCTCTAGCTATTGGGACACGATGTGCAAGCTCGAAGGAAAACTGGACCAGAAAAACCGCTAAGTCAGGAGCATGGCGCCCTCGCCAAAAGCGCCATTCTAGGAAGCATGGCGTTTTCCTGGAGGGCGCCATGCTACCTTGGCGCTTTGATCCAGCTACCGGGCTGGGACATGGTGCGCTTGAAGAAAAAAGCGGACCGAAAAACTGCTAAGTCAGGAGCATGGCGCCCTCGCCAAAAGCGCCATTCTAGGAAGCATGGCGTTTTCCTGGAGGGCGCCATGCTCAGTTGCATGGCGCTTTTCTGAAAAACGCCATGTTTTTTAGCACATTCAGTTTTTAGCACATCAACACACCAACAAGTTTAACAAGCATCTAGTTTTTTACATATCCAAACATCAACATTCAGTTTTTAGCATATTCAACAGATACAAACATCAACATTAACAGATCAAGTTTTCCTCATAAAAACAGATTCAAACATCAACAAGCATCCAGTTTTTTAGCACATCAACACACCAACAAGTTCAAAACGACGACACCAAACAGCAAGTTTAACTTACAAGTTCATAATGACCACAAGCACTAGTTCAAGCTACGAGTTCACTTTCTCCCTTTCCCCCTTTTGGCCACTCGATCCTCATTCGCCTTGCTCCGTCCCTCCTGCCTCCTAACCCTCCGTGGAGGATCGGAGTCTTCCCCCTCGCAGCTAGGATCACGGCGTGACACATGTGCCCGACGCTTGTTCTCCCATTCACTTGGCGTGTATGGATTCCTCGGTAGCCTCCTCCTCCTCACCCGCGACAGTTGACTAGACTGCGGGGCGTCGTGTAATTGAGACATGCCTATCTCCTCCTGTTCATCCTCGTCCTCACCATCTTCCTCCTCATCCTCATCATGGCCAGCTTCCTCCTCCTCATACTCGCCCTCTTCCTCCTGTTCATCTTGTGCATCATCTTCTAGGCTGGAAGACCTAACTGGCGATGCGGCATCGACGGTGCGGCAACCAAGCAAGACACCTAATCCACGGCCCCAACGCTTGGTACGCTATGACATTGACGAATATGTTAGAACATTTCAACACCCATAAAAATACAATAGAACTAGGAACGGTATGAACACATACCTCCACAAATGCTCGAAGGGCTGACTCAGACTCCTTGCCAGGAGGATGTTTAAGTGCTTCCTCGGCCTCGTCCACGTGTTTCGAGATCTCCTCGCGCTAGCAAAAGAACAAAAAGTCAATTTTATGTCGCTATAATCGCATATACTTACTCCCCAGGACAATGCTTACCACAAAGCGGACAACCCCCGCTGAATTTGCACCCCTGCCGCCTCGGACAAGTCTGTTGTACTCTAGCTGGCTCAGATCGTCAAAAGCAGGATAAGGATCCTCCACTATGTCATGAGATGCAAACGAAGCCGACTGCAGGTACAAACGAGACACCTTCCCAAGCCACACAAGGTACCGATTGAACGCTGCAGCATCATGCGGCGCCTCAGGATGAGAGACCGCATTCGGGTTTTCGATCTCCTCAATCCTTGCATAGAACTTCTGAACATACTTGTGATGATATGCAGCCCAATATTTTTCCCTCTTCTGCTTGATCTTGTCCAATCTACAATCAAATTCATCGACTTAGCAAGTATCATGAAACGCAAGAAAATTAGATCGGGTGTATAAGGATCACTCACCGTGAAGAGCTATGCTAGTGTCCTTGTATGGCGGCGGGTCTCTGAAATAATCCAAATTGCCTCATCACCCGTTGTGGAAGGTGGAACTCAACAGCGAGACACAAATAAGCAGCACGAATCCTCCGTAGATGTGCTTCTTGCATACATTTGCGATTCAAGTCCGCCTGGAACCAAACACCCGTACCCACATTCCCTCTAGTTCCGTATGGCTCCCATTCCACCTGAGCGAGGAACACAATATTAGCATGTCGACTCGAAGTATATATGGTGGAAAAGATGAGTTCTTGAGAACAATCAAATTATTACCTTCTCCGAGGTTAGCAAGTCGATTTGGTTAGTGTAACGCAAGTAGCATTCCTCGGATTCACCGTGGAATACTTCGGTATTATCCCACAAGTACGCCTATGTAGGAGCGCGGAAACGGCTATTGCCATGATCATCCCACGGTTTTTCCTTCATCGGAATGGGTCGACCAACTGGTATGCGCAACCAGGACCATATGGTCAATAGCACCATAGGTCCACCAATGCTTGCTCCTTTTCCAGTTCTACAACACGCCTCGTCCAGATGCACATACAACAATCATACATAAGTATCCGGTCGATCAAGCATATGTAGTACTACCATGCAATATATATGGTTTATTACATGTCGATACAAGTAAGCAAGTGCCGCCGAACCCCAGCCGTGCATATAGCCCCATTCCGCAAATAGAGTGAGCCACATGAATGAAGCATTCCTTCCAGTGCCATCTGAGAAAAGTGTCCTACTAATGGCATACCATAAGTATGCACGGGCATACATCTGGATCACCTCCTCATCGGCGTCCTCGGGGAACTTGCTGAAATTTTCTTGTATCCATTTGTAAGTAGCACCGGCAGACATCTTCTCTTGCGTTGGCGCCTTACCAATTAAGCCAATCATCACTTCACGCCACTTACCCGAATCTGAGCTCATACACACGGGCTGTCCTTTGATGGGAAGCGCAAAAATCATGGAGACGTCCTGTAGAGTGACCGTCATCTCACCACAAGGGAGGTGGAAACTGTGTGTCTCCGGTCTCCATCTATCAACAAGCGTTGTGATCAAACAAGGGTTCATATGCGGCGTTAAACGCGAGACAAGCTGGATGAAAGGGAGAAGTCTAGTCCGCTCAACATATGGAGTGTAGCGCTCATCATATGGCATCTTCTTGCTATGCACCTTCTTGGACCTTAGGTGCAACCACTTGAAAACATGCTTATTCTCCGCGATGTACCGCCCACGGTGCCGTTGATCATAATGCTCATGCAAAATAGATTGTCCTTCCATCCTACAAGTGGTTGCAAAAATCCAAGTAAATACACCATCCACCACAATATGCATATATGAATACATATATGAGTACATTCATGAATACACCATGCATTCCATATCAACAATAGCCAAACTATATATTATCCAACAATAGCCCAACAACATATTATCCTATAAGCCATATATGCCAACAATAATCCGTGTATTAATACATTTATTCCATATCATCTACACAAATCCATATATGCCAACAATAGCCCATCTAATTTCTTCAAACAAATTAGACATTCTACCACACTAATTTCTAGGGTTAGGAGGAAGAGGATCATGTGATGATTTCTAGGGTTAGGATTAGACATTCTACCACAATATCATTCTACCACACTAATTTCTTCAAACAAATTACACATTGCACAATATACATGCATCATTACACAAGAACTAGGGTTAGGAGGAAGAGGACCATGTGATGATTTCAACCAATACAACAAGGAGAATCGAAGGAGAATATCTCAAGTGGGGCGAGAGGAAGAAATTCCACCAAGAAATTGTCTCAGATATGAGGGGGAGCATGTGGATTTGAGGGGGATTGGGGGGAGGAGCCGCCGCCGCCGTCGTCTGTCTGCTGTGAGGGAGTATGGCACAGGGGGGTATGGCGCTGGGAGGGGTGGGGGGAGGGCGCCCGAGCCGTTTTCTAGGTATAGGACCATGTCGCTTTCCGAAAAAGCGTCATGCCTAGTAACATGGCGCCCCCGCGGAAAGCGCCAACCATTAAAACGGGCCCGCCTGTGCCACGACGGCCGCCACGTCGGACGGGGCGATGGTGTTTTCTTAGGAAGCGTCATGGGTGCATGACGCTTTTGGAGAGGGCGCCGTGCTACTGACCATGGTGTATTTCGGTAAAGCGCCATGAAAACAGGTCAGATGGGAATATCTTCGAAAAAGTAGGTCAATTTGTGAGATCAAACGTTAATTAGATAAAACAGTGATTTTTGCCGTCGATCGGCTCGCCGCTTCTGATCGATTGAACAAATCGTGGTTAAAAACAGAGACGGTGCTCTGACCGACTATTATAGGTCGATCAAACTAATTAATCATGCGTGGCTGTAGAGACGCCGACTCGTGACGGATTATTAACGAACCCATCCTATCCTATCAAGTTGGGCATGGCACGGGCCGCCTTGATGGTCGCGGGAATGACATGGCGTCAGCTAGCCTTATCACAGCGCCTCGAGATTAGGCCGGCCAGCTCGATCGACCGATGAGGATTATCAACTGGCTAGGACATGATAAGGACGCGACGACGTCACACGAACGCGGGGTCCTCACTCCTCGCGCGGATACAAACCAAGGGACGAACTGTCGCCCGCGAGCTGATCGATCGGCACAACAGAGCCCATGATCGTGTCATCATGTATAGTGGGGTCGAACGCCTGTCATGCATGCTCGTTAATTTACGCCCGAGCCGGCCCTATCCTCCTCCGCGTGGCGGGCCGGAGGCTCGTCCTCCTCAACCAGGTGGAGATCGTCATTGATACGCGGCCGCTGGTGCGGGGCGAGTTTGTCGGCCCTCACTTCGTCGTCATCTTCCCCTCCCACCGAGTATCTGTCGGTGTCCAGGTATGCCCCCGGCCCACTCTCTCCTTGCAGGTCGGCGTCGCCAAAGCCGGCGCCTTCGGCCGCAGCGCCGCGGCGTTCGGAGCTCCTGCCGCTGTCACCGGAGGAGGTCAGGGCCACGGGGGACTTGCAGGGGAGGTGGTGGGCGGACGTGGAGGATGAGGAAGACCCGGAGGTGCCCGCGTTCCTGGATCACTCCTCGCCGTTGCCGCCGGAGCGGACCTGCGTCGTGCCGGAGCCCTTTTAACACCCCCTAAGGCGTGGTCAGGCCCGGCACGCGCGGCCAAGGGGTGTGGGCCCCTCGAGGTCCTCCTCCGTCTCGTCTTCTGGCTCCGTGTTCTCCTCGGTCAAATATTGACTTTGGCTTGCGTCCCGTACAATTCAGAGAATATTTATTTTCTGGCTTTCTGAACCAAAAAAGAAGAAAACATACAACTAGCACTATGGCATTTTGTTAATAAGTTAGTTCCGGAAAACGTATAAAAATACCTCAAAGTGTAGACAAAGCAAAACAAAGTTGATACTAAACAAGCATGAAACATCAAAAATTATAGATACGTTTACGATGTATCAGAGATTTCTTTGTAGCATGGCCCTCACCCATAAAAATTGCGCCTCAAATAGGAGGTCGTGATTGTTTATGGACCTACGGACCATAGGTGGTCCCAGGCATTCTTGATCGAGCTCAAGGCTAAGGTGGAGCATATTGAGACCCCGGTCATTGTGGCAGGGGACTTCAACCCCATTCACTCCGCCACGGACAAGAGCTCGACGAACGTGGACCTCCATAGGATTTGTATGTACAATGACTGCATCGTTGACCTCGCCCTGAGGGAGATCACTAGAGACGAAGCAAGATACACTTGGACCAACAAGAAACTGGACCCGTTTCATAGCGTGCTTGACCGGGTCTTTGTCTCGGTGGAATGGGAAGTGGCCTTCCCCTTATGCTCACTCCGGGCAGTTACCAGGTGGGATCGGACCATACCCCCTCCTCCTATCCTCGGGGGAGGGTCCCCGCCTTAAATGAATCGCTTCCATTTCGAAAACTTTTGGCTCAACCAATGAGGGTTCGTGGAGGCAGTTCGAACAAGGTGGATGGAGGCCGCAGCTTCGCCACCCCGCTCCTACTATGCCGTTGACATCTGGCACCATTCTTCCTTGATGTCACGACAACTTATGTGGGGCTGGGGGCAAACCTTAGTGCCACGATTAGGGGTTATAAGGAAGCCATTCTTCAAGAGATGCAGGCCCTGGACCAGGAAGCATAACTAGTGGGGCTTTTGGTGGATAAATGGTCCCATAGATACTCCCTAGAGACCTCCATTATGGAGATCTATAAGGGAGAGGAGACAATCTGACGACACAGGAGTCATCAGAACTGGACCATCCAGGGGGATTAAACACGGCCTACTTCCATGTCATTGCAAATGGTAGGCGTAGGAAGTGCTCGATCCCATGCCTCTGTGACGAGAACTCTCTTCTAGAATACCAAAGAGAGATCTCATCCCATATTTATATGTTCTACTGGGACCTCTTCTCGTTATTGCCAAGGTCGGGCTTGGCGTTGGGTTGGGACTTCTGGCCTGAGAATGCCAGGGTGACCACGGAGGAGAACCTAGAGCTGACACTCCCCTTTCTCCAGTCTGAGATTGCCAACGCAATCAAAGCAATGAAGACTAACTCGGCGTTAGTGCCAGATGGGCTCCCGGTGGTGTTCTTCCAGACCTTCTGGGATCAGCTGAGTCCTGTGATTATGCACATGTTTCAAGAGTTCTACACTGGGACTCTTGTAATGTCGAGGCTAAACTTTGGCATGATTACTCTGATCCCCAAGGTAGTTGGGGCCACAGATATCTGCCAATTCCACCCAATCACGGTGATCAACGCCATTCAGAGGATTTTTGCAAAAGTTTGCGCCATTCGTCTTGCCCCTGTCATGGAATGCCTGACCCACCCGCTTCAGTTTGCCTTCCTCAAGGGCGGCCTAATTCATGATGGTATACTTGCGCTCCATGAGATCATTCATGAGGTAAACGTACGCCATCAGAAAGGGGTGTTCCTTAAGTTAGACTTTTAGAAGGCCTGTGATAAACAGGATTGGGCATTCCTTAGACAAGTCCTCGAGCATCGAGGACTTGATGATAGGGTGATCTCTTGGATTATGCAATTTTTCATGAGTGGTAGTACTGCGATCAACCTCAATGGGGAAGTGGGTACATATTTTAGACCCACCTGCGGAGTGAGACAAGGGGACCCGATCTTTCCCCTTATCTTTAACTCCGTAGTGGATGCCCTGGCAGAGATCTTGGACAAATCCAAGACCGCTGGCCACATCTCAGGTGTGGTAGGGAATCTAATCCCTGGAGGGGGAATCACCCACCTCCAATATGCGGATGATACTATGATCACGGTGCAAGGGTCAAAGGTTGACATAATTAACCTTAAGTTCCTGCTCCTGTGTTTTGAGTCTATGTCAGGTCTCAAGATCAACTTCGACAAGAGCGAAGTTATGATGCTTGGTTTCCCCGAGGAGGAGAGGCAGCTGATCACCGATCGCATGAACTGTCGATTGGTGGACTTCCCCATTAGCTACTTGGGCATGCCCATGCGCGACTCTCATGTTCTGATCAGGGACCTTGCCCACATGGTAGCAAAGGTTCGGTTTAAAACCGAACGGTGGCATGCACGCCTAACGTCCAAGGGTTGCAAGACGATCCTGATTAACTCATGCCTGTCCAGCCTCACCATGTATCAGATGGTCCTATAGTTGCTCCCTAAGGGAACCCATGCAGACTTTGTAAAAGAGCTGTCTAGGTTCTTTTGGGTGGCTAGGGATGGGCACCAGAAATACCATATGGTGAAGTGGGCAGATATCTGTACCCCCAAAAGCCTTGAGGGTCCAGGGGTCCTTGACTCACGCCACTTCAATGTGGCCTTATTACTTAAGTGGGTTTGGCGGATCCTCCAAGATGATGGCGGACTTTGGCTTCAGCTCATTAAGGCAAAGTACATCCGGGGCCATTCTTTAATGGATTCTAAATGCCGGGAGGGGTCCCAGTTTTGGCGGGCCCTCCAAGACATTAAGCACCTCATCTGCCGTGGCTCTCTTTTCCTGGTAGGAAATGGGCGGGAAGTCCTATTTTGGATGGATCCTTGGTTACAGAGGGTGCCCCTTCATAAGGAATTTCCCGCCCTGTTTGCCATCTGTGTAGGCCCCACGATGTTGGTTGCCGAGGCTGTCCATGAGGTCCAATGGAACATCCCGTTCCGGAGGTCCTTTAATGATGCTGAGGCGGCTGACTTCCTAAGGCTATGAGGCTCCTTGCCCCTATCACTCTTCGAGGAGAGGGTTAAGGTGGCTTGGAGCCAGTCTCCCTCGGGAGCCTTCTCAGTTAGTTCGGCTTATAGGACCCTCTTCCAGGGTCCGGAGTTACCTTGGACATCGCACCTTTGGAAAGATCCCCTCCCCTGAGCGTGCGTATCTTCATGTGGAAGTTGTTACGATATTGCCTTCCTTCCGGGGTTGAGGTTTCGAAACGCAATGGTCCCAGCAATGGGTTGTGTCCGTTATGTGGGACGCCGGAGTCATGCACCCACGTCATGTTCACGTGTCTTGTCGCTCAGTTCCTGTGGAACTTTGTCCGGGAAGCTCTCGGGCCTACTTGGCAGGCCCAAGACATCGGTGAGTTCCTAGAAACTGAGGCGAACCGTACCGGAAGAAGGCGTCACCTCTTCTGGTTGGTGTTTGCATCCATTACTTGGAATCTATGGAAGATTAGGAATAAGATGGTGACTGATCGGATTTTTCCCTTCGGGCTTCTGACTCTGTTTTTTCTTTGCTTGCCCATCTTCAGCAGTGGTTCCCCCTGTCTAGGCAGCGGGACCGGGAGCACGTGGACGACATACTGCAGGCTATCCAGACATCGGCGCAAAACTTCACGACGCCTCAAGTTCTTCCGCGGCTTCGTAGGGGGGGCAACCTTTCTGCTCCTCTCATTTTTTTTGGCTTTGCCCTTTTTTCTTGGGCATGATGTGTGGTGGCTCCAGCAAACTCCCTTTTATTTTCTTTTGACACCTGCGTGTTGGTGACATATTTATACTTTGGATGTTATTTTATTTATATAGCTAGACATAAAGTCTGTTTTAAGAAAGTCGGTGGCTGGCGGAGTGAGTTTTTTCTTTTCGTTTGGAACCGCTTCACGTGCCCTCCATCGATTCTTCCGTGAGAGGTCAGGACTACAAATTCTATTATGCTTAGTGATAATAGGGTTGTAAATTACTCTCTCCGTTTTAGGGCTTAAGGCGTCCTCGTAGTGATTAGTTAGCGAGTTAGACTGAACTCAGCTCGTACGGAAGTTCCAGCGAGATCACGCCCTAGTCGAGTTAAACGTCGAACAGTAAAATTTAGTTTAATGGCGGAGCTTCGAATATTCATGGGCGGGCCAGGCTTAAAAAACACAAATAAATTTGTTCTGAATCATACCACTTTAGCCATTTAATCGGTGGTGGTTAAAAGAAGCTATGAAGTGGGAAGGGCCACCTCAAAACTTTGAGGATTTTACTAATATGGATTTGAAACAACCAGGAACTCGTTCTAATTACTGTGGATGGGCTGTGATTGGAGCGCTCTATTGGTCTATCTGGTTATCTCGCAATGATCTTGTTTTTAACAATAAAATTTGTAGTTGTCCACTGAATAATATTTACAAAATGATTTCTTTGTTCTTTTAGTGCAAGTGTCTGCCATCGGCAAAGCATAAGGCGAAGTGGGAGGAAGTGATTGACATGCTAAAGTTTTATGGCTCGAACACGACGAGGGATTGTGAGCGCTTTCCTGAATTTGTAATTTGGAAACTAATTGCTATCTGAATTTTTTTGTTTTGTTCTCTAGCTCCTTTGTAAACTGGTGACCTAGTGAACCTTGGCTTATATATATATATATATATATATATATATATATATATATATATATATATATATATATATATATATATATATATATATATTTAGGGTGGCGCTATTTGACACCCAGGGTGTAGAATCCACACTTTATCTTTAGAACCGTATATTATTTTTACGTCACGTAAATTTTGTATTACTTCGTAAGTCGAGAAGAACATAATAAAATTTAGAAATGACATAATTTTTTTTGTTTACATGCCGTAAAAAAATTCGACGTAAAAGACATATTTTTGGTGTTTTTTACACTATAATGACTCATAAAATTTATTTTTGTGTCAATTTTTTTAGTTGTGGTGAATATATGAACATAATTATTCGTATACAAAACATAATTTTTTAAATCTAACAACATAAAGATATGTTGGAAGCAAAATAACTATTCTGCACCCTGGGTGCTGAATAGGGTTTCTATATATATATATATATATATATATATATATATATATATATATATATATATATATATATATATATATATATATATAAACTGGCTCTTTAGCCTTTCTTCAAAAATACCACTTTAGCCATTATTTGTTTATTTTGGTTCCGATGGCTGCTGCAATTTGCGAAATTGAAGAAAAAAATCAGTAAAAATAAATCATGTGTGCTAAGAGCAACTCTTGCACACACCGTAGAAGTTATCAAACCCTTATAATTTTCGGTTTCAAAGATTTTGGTCAAGAAAAATGTCCATAACACACACCGGAGTCAGACCCGTAATTTTTTTAAGGGCACAGAGAACCCACATGTACACCCGAAACCCTTATATTTGATGACTCGGAGGCAAAACCGAGGGTGCCCCATATACCGGTCAAAGCTGGCAGTTAGTAGATTTCTCAAATGTCACCGGACCAGCATCGGAGTTGCCGGAATCCGACGAAATTCGTCGCATCCAGTCCTTCTCCGCCATCTCCAAGGATCTGGACATGGGCAGCCCGACCCGGCCCGAAAAAATACCGATAGGCCAGGCCTTTTAGGCCCGTGGGCCGGGCCTTGGCTTCAGATCTATAGCCAGGCGAATGCACAGGACGGACTCGGGCTTGAAGAAAACATGAAATAAGGACAGGCCCGGCCGTGGCCCAAAGGTTCATGCACTTGGCGGGCCAAGCTTGGGCCTAGTTATGAAGTCCAAATGACGGGCCGGGCCGGTCTCGGGCCTGGGAAATGTGCGTGCGGGCTTGTGCGGCCTGGCCCGAAAAACGACCAGGTGTATCTTCAACCACGCACGTGTGGCTCACAAAGGCATTTTTAAGACCACGAGTTTACCGTTCTCCTAGAGTTTCTCTAAATAATTGCTACTCCTTCCTACCCATATTAGTTGACTCAAGTTGACTCAAGTTGACTCAAGTTTGTCTAGATTCATATGTATCTAGTTAAGTATTTAGTCTAGTTAATTATTTAGTCTAGATGCATCTGTATTTAAACAAAGTTGAGTCAACTAATATAGATCGGAGGAAGTACCAAGAATTTGGAGAAAAAATGAGAAATATCTGGGTAGGGAAATTGGAGAAGAGTAGGGCGATTCGATTGGAGCATCGCTAGCCGGCTGATGGACCTCCGGCTGGTGGATGTGCCCATGCGATGGCGATCCCCTCGGTGCGGCTCCGCTGCCTTCTTTGCTGCTCCTACACTACTGACTTTTCCTATACAAATCGCTAGACCAAAGCGCGTATCTGGGAACGAGAGTATTAGGGCTCATTTGATTTATAGAAATTGCATAGAAATAATGTAGGATTTGAATTTTATGAGAATTTTTCCTATGTTATTGTTTGATTCATAGGAACACATCTTACATGAATTAATCCTATAGAAATCTTGTAGTGCAATTCTATAGGAAAGAAATATTAGATCAGACTTCATAAAAAAATTTCTTTGCTACGTCAAATAGAATTTCTCTTTCCATAGGATTCAAGTTGGCATGATATCTTAATCCTATGTTTTTTATATTCCTATATTTTTTCTATTCTATGAATCAAACAAGCCCTTACACTGGGAGAATCAAAGGAGATAGTCAACTTGATGGGCATAGCTTTTTAGCATAAAACCTGGGTGGGCCATAGCCCAGTTTAGCCCCAACTAAGCTTAACTAGTGATTTAGTGATTTAGTTCGTACTTAGCTTGAAACGATCTTGAGTCAATCTCAAGCAAAGCAACAAAAAAAAGAATTCTAAATATCCAACCCCTTTTTTTAGTTCATAGTACTCAGCTTGTATAGCTATGTTGAGTCGATCCAAGCTAAGCAAAACAGTTAATTTTTTAATATTGCTCTCATATAAAATGAATAAATTAAACTTCAAATTTTCTTACTAAAATCTATAGAAGGAATAGATCGCATCAACCTCATATACGGTAATAAAGTGTCCTATTTCTTGTAACATACTCCCTCGGTTTGTAAAATATAAGATGTTTTAGCTTTTTTCGAAACTCACATATTGAGACGCTTTTTAGTGTGTAGGTCCTTGTTTTGGTATGGATCTGCACACTAAAAGCTTTCTAGATACATGTGTTCCAGAAAAAGGTTAAACTACCTTGTATCTTAGAACAAATGGAGTATAATACAACCATCTTTTTATTAATGGTCAAACTACATCAAGAAAAGCAGTGTTGTCTCAAAATAAGCCCATTTTCCGGGTTGAGATATATTAGATACTCATACTTTGGCTAATTTCTTTCCAAGTCCATAAATATAGCGTGGAGCTAAAAACGAGTCCCTTGAGCAGCTCACGAGTCTTAGTTTTTCTTATATTCCTAAGCAACGAGCTCTTGTACCTCGAGTTGCAAAACGGAGTCCGACCCGCCCCCGCTTCATAGTGAAAATTGGTTTGTCTAGTATTATTTCTTCTAGCAAAACTAGTGTAGTTTAAATTAAATTTACGTTCGAAGGTTTATGCGGGTTGCCGTTTGCAACCAGTGTTGGGTGCCCTCACTGAAAAAGGACAAAGCACTTGTTTAGTTGAGTATATATGTCTAGATACTCCTAAGTGGAGTTGTTGTCAATGGTTCCCTTTCTCTTTTGATCCATCTTCACGGCAGAGCAGCAATTCGGATGGCAATAATTGGGCGCCTAGTATTTGCCCAGCTCCAGCTCTCTCTCCCTCTCTCGTTTTCATGGGCAATCAAACATTTTGGCACTTTGCCTTTCTGGATATCCTTTCGGTTTTGCAGTGCCCACTTTTCCACTAACCAATGCCCAAGCCTCATATATAACTTGTGTAAGACTTGGTTGGGATCTCCACCAGATTTCCTTGTGCCCCTGTTGGGTACTGATAGCGCCACGGAGTATTATATCGCAGCTTTAATCTCACAAAATGTATATGCATGGGAAACAGTTTCCTAGTAAATCTTGAGGGATGAGTTATGAATTAAGCATACACCTTTTGGGCTACTTGATTTGCTCTATTTTTTCTGAAACCAGGTTTTGATGTAATGTTAATCCTCCCAAAACTAATATCATTTCCTGTGGAATTTAGAGAAGCATCAACATTTTGGACTTCCCAATTTAGAATCCAGTTATGATCCTCTCACTGCCAATGCATCATACATTTAGGCTAGGCAGGCTTTGCTTAGGAGACGTGTCCCAAACATCCAGTACCATGACATCCGTAGTTTAGCTAGCTAGGCTTTGCTTTGCTTCAGAGATCAATATATTCGATCGAACTGCATATTTGCTGCCTAGTCAAGTCAACATAAAGGAAAAGGCAGCTCCTAGACCAGAGAATTGCTGTGATTTTTGGTCCTCCTAGAATTGAACTTATTTCCTGCGAAAATAAGAATATCAAAATTTAGATCCCACTTATGATTCTACCTAGGGTATCAAGTAGGATCCCACCTAAATCCCACTTCTAGTTCATTTGCCAAATTTTAGTGTAAATTTTGAGAAAAATTTACACTAGATTTTAAGGAATAAACTAGAAGTGGAATTTAAACGAATCCCACCTGACACCCTAATTCTACCACTAAATCATCACCTCAGAGGTGGTAACGCCATCATATGCTCAGGCTTTGCTTAAGATATGCGTCCCAACTCCCAATACATCATACGTGTAGCCTAGGCAGGCTTTGCTTATGAAATATGTTTCAAACTTCCAGTACCACACCACCATGAACCATGATATCTGTAGTTTAGCTAGGTCTTGCTCGAGAGATCAATATATAGGCGATCGAACTGCATGTTGCCTAGTCAGGTCAACATGAAGCAAGAGGCAGCCTTTAGCACCGCAAGTAAAGCAGAAATTATTGAAAAATTAGGCATAATTTCCATAATTAATTTCAGAATATTAAACATGACAAAACCAGCTATTAACTCTTGTAACTCGAACATACTAAATATACTAAACAACAAGATGAACGAAAATAATCAGTAGCTAAACATGTACTCGCAGAACATGATGAACAACCAAAACAGAGCCACGTCATGTGTACCGGGGAAGGAAGGAAGAGTGAGCGTGCGTAGGCGGAAAAGCGCGGCGGCACAGCGGCACCGCCGTGGAAGACAACCAACTTGATGGGAGAAGAGGATCGAGCTGAGCGCTTCCCAAAAACCTTATTCACCCTCTCCCGTACAGCATCGCAAAGGCGAGTGGTTTCGGAGACCTGCTCTCCCGTCCGCCGGTGCACGCCGGCAAGCGGGATGGAGTAGACAACGGTAGCGGCGCAAGCAGAGAGGAGGTAAAACCCTAGATTGGTTTTTCGGTGTATTGTGGCGATAGCCGCGCATGACTTTATATAGAGCGGCTCAGAAGACCCTAACGGAGGCGAACATGGGCCGAGTCCACGACATACGTTCGGGTCGGTTACAGTAGTCCATGATCCAAAAGTGATACGAATAAGCTAACCGTTTGACACGTATGTCAAAACCTCACAATTTTCCTGAGCAGTAAAATAAAGTTCGGCTCGGCTAGATTCTCGCAACCCGCGGCGCGCGCGCGTCGTGACATGACGAGCGAACGGACGTGCGTGCGTGTATCTCTCTTATTGCCACTCACTTATAAAATGGTGCAACGCTCCACCTTATACGATGGTGCAACTCTTCTTCAATTTTCCATGTGGGACTAAACTTTAGCTCGCACTCCACTTTCATGTGAGTTGCCCACAAACATGGGCTTTAAGATTTAGGGAAAATCTAAAATAAACATGGGCCTAATTGTTTCCTATTATTTCTAACAGAAACTACTTTTGGCTAGCTAGCTAGCTTGGTTTCAGAGGAAACAATGTCCTACACTAGATTTGCTTGAAAAGTCTCAAACAAATCATTAGCGTATTCATTAACGATCCAAAGCAGAGGTTCATGCACTGCAACTAGCTCAGTGCGTGCTGGATCATCATGTTATATACATTATGTTCTATGAGAAGGCGGCACAACAGTTCTTGGAACTTGCATCAACTTCTTGCTTCCACTTGGTCACTCCATGATCGTCTCATCTCTCGATCTAATTGAGCGCTTATGTCAGCGCGTTGAGCGAAACCTTAAGCACGGAATGGAATTAATACTAACTGTTGGAGCATGTACCTTTCTCGCAGTATCTATTGATTAGGCCAATCTGTTCATGGGCTGTTATTTCCACATTGTCAAACAAGCTATGCTGCAGCATTAGCCTTTTCTCGCTTCAATGGTTAGTTGAGAAAGTACCTGACCTTCTTGGTGGTTAGACAGTACTACTTAGCACCCATCTAGGAGATCCCTAGATATTTTGACCAGAATGGATCATGGGACAATCATGGGCAAATCTAAGTACAAGTTCATCTAAGAAAACACTAGTTACCATTAGCATTTTTTTGTTACCACTAGGTACCGTTGGGGCGTCTCTTGGACGCGGTCATAAGTGAGACCACCGGTTTTGCCAGGACCGGAGGAACCCACCAAACACACAAGGTTTTGCCAGAACCATATGCGCAGTCGTAGGGCCGTCACAACTGTGATGCCGGTTTGTTGTTGCAGGCTTCGGGGTCGTGGACGCGGCGATGCCGTCATCGTGCCTTACAGTTGTACTGTCAGAGGGCGTCGTAGTTGTATGTCCATCGTGTGGACGGGGTATAGCGGCGGCGGCGATGTGTCGACGAAGATGTTGATGAAGACGACGTAGATATAGACCTTGGCGATGATGTGTCGGCGATGAAGTAGTAGGCATGTCGGCGATGATCTTCGCTTGAAGGCGTCCCTTGTGACGGCGATGATGTCGAAGCCTTGATGTCGGAGAAGTCAGCGTAGTAGTGTCCACACCGGCCTGACGTGTGAATGGTGTCGATGTCGCTTCTCCGTGGATGTGTTCGACGAAGATCTTGACTTATAGCCTGAGTAGTCGTACAGCTTGATGTAGATGTTCGGTCGATGTAGTCCGGCTTGTGAACGTGTTTGCACATGTAGCTTAGATCAAGGGCGTGTCGTTGCAGATGTAGATTGTTGGTGTAGTCCAGCAGTCCAGCAGGCGAAATCGTGCAAGTTGGAGACTTGGAGTCCTGGCTAGGCCTTGGTGTAGACCGGAGCAGCTAGAGGACGTGACCACACATAGATGTAGCCCATCGGTCGATGGACAATACATGTACGCTACCATGCATGTGCATGCAGTCCTCATCCCCTTGGATCCTTGGTGCAGGCCACGAGATCCTGCTGGGGCGCTTCGGTCAGCGCGCATGGAGTACTGGTCTCGTGCGGCCCCGTGAAGTCCTGATTCCAAGTATCGCCGGGTTCGCACGGCGGTAGCCAAGGCTCCCGGATTGGTCGAGGATAGCTTCACGAAGTTCTTCACCGGATGTGAGTGTCGTAGTACGGGAATTTATTTTATGCTAATTGGATCTAATCTATAGAATTGGAAAAACAAATTTGATCTAATCTAATCTAAAGAACCGATTTGATCTTTGATCGAAACCGGGTGCCACGCCCGGCGAGTAATCTCTGCAAGGCGGCGCGAAGTGGAAGAACCTAGGATCGGCGTCGTGAGGTTAACCGCTCTGATACCATGTGGAAAATATTGAATCCCTAATATTAGTGTTATTGATTTGATCCTTATGAAAAGTATATATATACATATAAACTTGGAGGACAAGAAGCCTATAATTTGAAATATAAGATGATCTCTAAAGTCCTAGTCTATCTCTAGCTGTGTACGTACACTATTCTAACAGTGAGTATAGTACCCTGCAACATGGCCACCGATCACATCTAATCAGCTAGCTAGCTGCAGCTAAGTGCCAAGGTACTGCCGCTGCCTACTGCAGGTATGTGTGGTAGGGGCAGCCGGGACCGGTAGTTGAGCTGATGACAATAATCTACTAGTGCTGGACAGCGTGGATGGAGCTGCTAATCCCTGTGACCTTCTTGATTAATGCTGGTGATGATACGTACTATGTAGGATAGTAGTTCGCGAGTATTTGGATGGGCCTAACTAATGAAACCTAATTAGGTAAAGCCAGCCGACCTAATGTTGACATCAGTTTTTCTCTTTAATAATCAATGAAAATGGCATAATTTTGTCTTGTTTTAAAAAAAAATTGTTGCCATCAGCTGGACCTGTACATATATGACATGGATTGAATGGATTGGGTTGCATCAACTGGAAATAATGCATGCCGGGGATGTAATTTTTTTTTTGAAAAAATAGTATATTTTAATATTATGAGATACGAATTATATCCATTCTCTGCAATAATGCATGTCCTAACGGCCTTACGGATGCACACAACCTAGAAAAAGAAGAAGAATTACAAAGAAATAAAAGTCCCGCTAGAGAGAACAGTTTTTCAAAGCAACGAAACTAACACCATCAGAACAACACCAGCAGTCCAACTTGCTTTTTGGAAATAACGCATGCCAGGGATGGGAATTATTTAGTGGTTTATTTGGTGGTTCATGATTCTTGGGGTGTTTAAGTTGTTATTTTTTTTGTGAGCCAGTTTGGGTTGTTATTATCGGTGTGTTATAATACCGTTGTAGCTGTTTTTGGTTGATAGGTTTTGAATAGGTAGGATGACGGTTAAAACTACCAGGCAGATTCTCATTCCCCCTTTTAGCAGCCCTTTTCGTGTCCAGATTTTTCCCTTTTAGCAGCCTTTTTGGCCTCCTGTAACTGTCCAATAGAGCTACAGGATGGCAATACAACAAAATAAAGCAAAGAATTATTTTTTATATTAAATTTAGTCACACTTGTATTAGTTTTCTTTAGGGAAACAACGTAGGTCGATCGCCTACCGTACACCTGTATTAGTCGTTTTCCTCTCTTTAAGAAGAGTATACTATCCTGGAACCTCAAACCTCCACTACCGGGATGAATTTTGAGGAGGGAATATCTAGCTGACACCTATAAAAATTCCCAAATACTTTTCAGCGCGCGGGCGCGCTGGTTTGACAAGTAGAGCGCTCCATCAGCTGGATATACACACGCACGTACGTCTCCACCACCGTTCTCTGATTCTCCTTTCTGTTTGCACAATGCATCGCCGCTAGTCATTTTCTCCGCCGCCGTTTCACCACCGACGTCTGCTGGCGCCGCCCCTCCATGGTCTTCTCCGCCAGTTTCCCGTAGTCTCGTCGCCAACTTGCTCTCGCACAGGCCCCTGCCTCCGGCTAACCCTAGCCGTGGTATGCGTCGTGGCACCTCCGGCCGCTTCCTGCTCCGTGATTCCCTCTACTTCCTAAGCCTCCTCCACATCGCCATGATCTTCCCACTCCTGTTGCGCCACTTGATGCTCCCCTCCTCGACATCGGCGGGACGACATTCGCCTCTGCGACCCCAGTGTTCCCTGTTTGTGGTCGCACGATGGTGATATTTCTGATGGTGGTGCACTCTGTGATGTTGTTGGTGTTGTATCTACCGCTACCTCGATGTCGGTGGGACGGTGCTATAGAAGCAACCCCCGATAGGGCAAATTTGGAGTCTGATGAGGCAACTTTAGAGCCCGACAAGACAATTTTGTGCCCGACGAGGCAACTTTGGAGCCCGATGAGGAAAGTTTTGCCCGGCGAGGCAACTTTGAACTCCCGCGAGGCAACTTCTGTGATCGGTGAGGCAACTTCGGAGCCTGACGAGGCAACATGTGCCCAACTTCGAAAGCTAATGAGGAAACTTGTGCCTGACAAGGAAACTTCGGTGTCTGACGGGACAACTTTTGTATGTGACGAGGCAACTTTTGCCCGGCGAGGTAACTTATGTGCCTGACTAAGCAACTTTGAAGCCTGATGAGGCAACTTCAGAGTCTGACAAGGCAACTTTGGTGCCTGAAGAGGCAACTTCGTATCCCGACAAGGCAACTTCATTTCTCGATGAGGCAACTTTAGAGCCTGACGAGGAAACTTTTGTGCCCAACGAGGCAACTTTGATGCCCGACGAGGCAACTTCAGTGCCCTGCGAGGCAACTTCTATACCCAACGAGGCAACTTCGTGAAGGAAATATGCTCGAGAGGCAATAATAAAGTGGTTATTATCGTATTCTTTATTTATGATAAATATTTATTTTACATGCTATAATTGTATTAATACGGAAACGTTAATACATGTGTGTTTAATAAACAAATAGAAAGTTCCTAGTTATGCCTCTCTCATAAACTAACTCGTTGATTAACAAGATGATCAAGGTTTCATGATCATGGATATTGGATGTTGTTAATAACGAGATCACAACATTAGTGTAATGGTGTGATGAACATTTCATCCGAAGTATAGCATTACGATCAAAGTCATTGAGTTTATATTGCTATAACAACTTACGAAGTGATCCTAATCCTTAGACCATGAGATCATGTCAATCACTAACACCGGAAGAGTTTCTTGATAACATCAAACGTCACACCGTAACTTGGTGATTATAAAGATGGGTTCAGAACTACTAAAGTGTTATGTTGAGGCCCATGGATCGAGAATGGAATTTGTTCATCCCGATGACGGATAGATATGCTCTGGGCCCTCTCGGAGATATCACATTGATTAGCTTGCAAGTAAGTGATTTGATCACTAGAATGTTATATCACGGGAACGAGAAAAGACTGCATGTCAGTAACGAGATCAAACTAGGTATGAAGATACCGATGATCGAATCTCGGACATGTAATATATCGCGAAACAAAGGGATTAAGATACTAGCGTAAAAGGTTCTGATGATCACAATAAAGTCATCGTTGAATGTGTGAGAGTCAGTATGGGTCTCCAGATCCCGCTTCTGATTATTGATCGGAGAAGGGTCTAGATCATGTCCGCATTATTCGCGAACCGTAGGGTGGCACAATTAAGAGTCACCGACATCAATTTGGAGCAAAAGTTTCATACCATAAAGAATAACAAGCGCAGGAATTTATTTCACCAGGTACCGAAACGGGTTTTCGGGTGAAATTGTAGAAAGTGTTTTTGCATGTGAAATGAAATACTAGCAAGGGGTTATATGAGAATGTTTGTCATTAAAGTAATTGAAAAAATTCTGAATAAATAAAAGGAGTTTTATTTAATGAGAGTTTGCATTAAATTTGGTGGAAATTTAATGGGAATTTGAGTGGGTTTTTGAGTGGAGGGAATTGAAAGGCATTTGAGTGAGTGGAGTGTCCACCAGCATGAATGTGGAAGAGGTGGGGGCAGCCCCCATGGCTGGGCGCCATGCCCCTTGGGTGCCCCCCTCTCCCCTATGAAAGGCCTCCCTCTCATCCTCTCAAAGCACACCTCCTCGTGAAGGATCTCTCTCCCCCTTTAGTATTTATTCCCCATGGTCTCGGACTAGCGAGATACATGTTCCCGGTGGCTATTCGGCAAGAAAGAGTTGTGCTTCCGCTGCATCGCTGGAGCGAGGAGGCGGAGGTTGTTCGGTGCCTTGTACGTGTGTACGAGCACGGATGCGTTGCTTTTTTGCGGTGCTAGGACTTCCTCTAGATCTTGAGATCGGCAAGAGATCTTCTACATCGACCACGAGTTTTGAACTCGTTAAGCTTTGTCGGTATTCAAGGGTATGTTCTCTACGGATATACATCCGCCCGTTGCTTGTATCTAGTAGATAGATCTTGGTACATAGTTGTTCCCATCGTAGGACAATTTTTCTTTTCTATGCTGCGAACCCTACACTTCGGATCCCGGCGAGGCAACTTTTGTCCAGCGAGACAACTTTGGTGTCCGGCGAGGCAGCTTCGGAGCCCGACCAGGAAACGTCGGTGCCCGGCGAGGCAACTTTGAAGCCCCGTGAGGCCACTTTTGTTCCTGACGAGGCAACTTCGAAGCCCGGCGATGCAACTTTTTCCTGGCGAGGCAACTTCAGAGCCCGACGAGGGAACTTGTGCCCAAGTTCAGAGGCCGACGAGTCAACTTCGTGCCCGACGAGGCAACTTCATGCCCGACGAGGCAACTTCTGTGCCCGACGAGGCAACTTTTGCCCGACGAGGCAACTTTTGCCCGACGAGGCAACTTTTGTGCCTGACAAGGCAACTTAAGAGCCCGACGAGACAACTTTGGTTCCGGCGAGGAAAATTTGCAGCCTGACGAGGCAACTTCTGTGCTTAGTGAGGAAACTTTGGAGCCTGACAAGGACGAAGGGGCAACTTGTGCCCGACGAGGCAACTTGTGCCCAACTTCGGAGGCCGACGATGCAACCTCGTGCCCGACGAGACAACTTCGGTACCCGGCGAGGCAACTTTAAAGCCCGGAGAGGCAACTTTTTCTTACTGGGGCACACAAGTTGCTTACTGGGGCACAAAACTTGTCTCGCCAGGCTCATTAGGTGACTTAATTTGTCAAGATACGAATATTGTTCAGACGGACAACAAAATTACTCAGATGAGCACTAAAGTTGCCTTATCGGGCTCTGATGTAGTTTTCCCTCAGCGCACAAAAGTTGTTTTGTCATGAATCAAAATTAGTCGGTCGCACACCAAAGTTGCCTGTTAAGTTTTGTTGCCGAAATATATACAAATGGGATCTAGTTTTGAAGAGTTCGTTGCGAGGGTTCTGAAAGTGAAAACGGATCTTAATTCTGACATATGGTTCAAACGTTATAGTATTTCTAATTTCTAGAAAAAAAAAATGTACGGAACTTTTTTTGTTGGTGCGCTCGGCACCGCAATCTAGCGCACCGGTAGATGAAGAGTGCCGTAATTGCATAGAATCCTTTTTTTCTGTTTCGTATCAGACAGGGACAACAAGGACTTGCAATTTTTAGAGATAGGTCAGGGATGACGATCTAGCGTCTAGGCGCCCTAGACGCGTTCATAAAAATTATCAAACGGAGGGAGTAATATATATTTAGCCGAATATCTAGCACAACGAGATTTCTTCTCTAATTCCTGTGTCTCTGTACCACCGTCTGCATCATTGCAGTACAGGTATCCGCAGGTTTTCTGTGTCCACAGCGAACACTGGCTACAAACCGGTGTCCCCTCATCAGCCAGCAAGAGTGATGGCTGGCGAGTCCATGGCATCACCTCGCCATTAATCTAACCACAAGTGCATGATTAGATAATCCAGGCTGCATGCAGGGAGGCAGCAGAATGCCAGGTTAAGCAGGGCAAGTTGGGTCGGTATTCAACTGTCAACGCACGTGGAGGAAAGATACTAGATGCTCATCGGTACGAAAATACAGCCGTGAACCAGGGTACGCGCGCATCCTATATTGCAAAAAATTATAGTAATTTAAAAAAGTTTTTAAAAAATTCAAAAACTTTCAGTCGAGTTTTTGGTTTCAAGTATTGTACCCGTATAAAAGATTTTGCTAATAAATGACTTTTATTCTAGCCTGGATGAAGGATTTTCCAAAAACGACACTATACTTAACATTACGCATATGCTATATACGTCAGAAATTTCACTTTTTTTTGCCTGATTTTGTATATGTATCATTTTTGGTCAGATTTTTTACACAGCTACAATACATAATTATCTCTGACTCCAAAAAAATTCAGAATTTTCTGACTAATTTCTATTAGTTTTTACGCGTATAAGATGCACGGATTACTCATCGGTATGGCAACTTCGCACGAGGCCTGCTCCCGTGCTCCCCCTCCCCAAAATTAAAAGGGCAGCCCTACGGACTTCGAAGGATTTGTGCTTTTTATCCCCGGATCCTAGCCAACCACGTGTCCTCTTTTTTCGGTAATCCTGCTTTTGCTACAGAAAGTCCTGTTTTTGCTATAACTAGTCCCGCTTTTCTACATGTAGCAGAAAACGGTTTGGTCCAAAAAATAGAACATATAGACAAAAACCTCACCGGAGAGTTCGCCGGAAACCTTGCCGGCGACCTTGTAGCAAAAAATTATGCTAATGTAGCATATCCTACCTCGCCGAAGTCTCGCCGAAGACTTCCGCCGGTAGACCTCGCCGAAGACTTCCGCCGGTAGACCTCGCCGAAGACCATGTAGCCAAAATTTTACGCCATTGTAGCAAACCCATAAAGTAGATGTAGCAAAAAAAATATTATATTGTAGAAAATTTGAATTCACCGAAGACCTTGAAAAGACCTCGTCGGAGATGTTATAGCAAAAGCTATATGCTATTATAGCAAAACCATAAACTTAATGTAGCAAAAACAATTGTGGAAAATAATCCGACACTACACGCCGGAGGCCTCATACAGCCGCAGCCAGTCGCACGTAGCAAATCCAAAAACGTCCCTTATAGCACGTCCATCCGTCGTATGTAGCAAAAATCGACGACACTTGTAGCACCGGCGTGCTGCAGGTAGCACCTGCAGATGGGAGCGGAGCTTTGCTCGTCGGCGGAGCGGTCAGGACGGCGGCGCGATTTGGTAGGTAGCAAACCCCGAAGCCAGCAACCATGGGAGGCCACGAGAGGTGAGCGCGCTCAAGGGGTCCCCCGGTGGCGGCGGCTCCGGGTGGCGGTCGCCGGCGAGCAGGCCTCGCGCACCTTCCTCACCGGAGAGCAGCAGGTCCATACGTCGTCTTCGTCGCCGAACTCGTGGGGACAAGGAGGAAGGCGGCGAGCTCAAGAGAGGAAGGAGGCGGCAAGCTCCGGCGGCGAGATCTCGATGGCGAGCTTCGGCAGCACGTGGTGATGCGGGCAAGGACGGGCGGCGAGATGCGGCCGCGCGTCGTTTTCCCGGTCGCGTGCGATGCAGTTAGAGAAGAAAGAGGAAGATAAGGAAAAAAAGGTGGGTCTGCTCCCACACGTGCGTCATAATCAGGGACGAGGATGGAAGCGGTGCGATCCCCGGGAAAATCATATCATTTTCCAAATTAAAAGGCTGATAGTATGGTCTTTTCCCTAATTAGTTAATTATTAAGGCATTAAATTTGTTGACCCGCCGAAACCCATATACACACATACATACGTATTTCGGCAGCGTCCTCGCCATGTTCGGCTCGTGATCGCACATCCGGATCGAGATCTCCTCTTGGATCAGAGAGAGGAGAGAGATCAGAAAGATATGGACTATTCCTGTTGTCTCGTTGAGCTCCTTGGTGATCAACATGGTGAATTAGCTGAACACGGAGGAGAGGGCTCGGCCATGGAGGCCATTCGTGACACCTGCGAGAACTTGGGCTTTTCGATCTGCCACTGCCCGACACACACAAACACACACATATTGAACTACAGAATGATTTGTGATCAATCCGTTCTATAGCAAACATGCATTAAGATTCTTCAATCGCGTGATTAATTACATGCGTTTGTGTCTATGGAGCTTCTGAACAATGGCAGCACGCACGAGCTGTCGGGCAATGTGGAGCAGTAAACATCAGAAAACCGAACCGAAAAAGGTCGGCTCCGTTTAAAACGGCGCCGACCTCCCTAGTTTGCCTCCCAGCTGCCACATCTTGGCGTCGACCTGTACAACTTTGGCGCCATTTAAAATGCCGCCGACCCCAAGGCCAGATTCCGAATTAGTTTCGGGGAAGAGTCAGATTTGGTTGAACTTTTCAGATTTGGGTAGTGGCAAAAAATACGGGGCACGGAGGACGAGCTCGACGAGCGAACGTGGCTGGAGGCTAGAGAAAAGGATGTGGACTAGGAGAGCACCTTCATCGCCCACCACCTCCCCCCTTGAATATCGCCGATGTCGACGACCGCTATAGGGTGTATAGATTTTGTAGTTTATATTCAATATATGTTTCCGTGGGGCAAGATACAATTTAATTATTTATTAATGATTAATTAAAAATCTCCTCTATATTTACGCATGTAGACTAGAGGCAGACTCAGAGATGAATTTGATATATGCAGGACAGCTAATGCAATGCATTGATTCAAATGAACACATTTTTTGAGGAATTGGAATAAGATCCAATGCTAGTATCTTTCAACCTCTAGAGACCTTTTCACCCCTACTCTTTTATCTTCGCATTGCATTCATCGCCACCCTCTTTGTCATACTTTTTTTTGGTCCAAGATAGGACCACAATTACTTTTCATCTAGGTAACTTTTTTTTGGAAAAGGCCTAAGGCCATTATATTATCTGAAACCAGTCCTTACAAGAACATCTTTACAAGAGAAAGAAATAAAAGACAAGTCCTTAAAAAGTTCAGCATCATCTTCCCTCGACGGGCGCACCGTGAGCAAAGGGAGATGCTGCCTTTGGGCCTCCGATGTTGCGAACCTCAGCTTTTATTTTATCGTCATGAAACTAGAACTCATTGTGTAGGTTCGTAAAAAAACCGAGGGCATGTTTTATATAGTAATTGGTCCCATCTTTGGTAGCGTGTGATAGATACTCAACCGTATTAGTTAGTCTTCAAGGACAGCGTGAAAAGTTGTGTGATCCCTCGTTTTGGAATGAAAAGAAAACCATCGCCAACGATTCTCTTGTGATGTCATGAACGATGTTTTACTTGAAGGTAATCACCCAATTAGTTAATCACACAATGGGGTAGATAAATGCAGGGCAGGTAGCACCATGACCAGCACCTAAATCACTAACATCATCACATGAAACAAATTCAATTTCCCCTTGATTATGGCACGCAGAGCTCCCAATCATCAGCTTATACTCCCTCTATATCAAAATACAAGATGTTTTAGTTTTGTGAAACAAATATATCTAAACTTATTTTAGTGTGTAGATTCACTCCATATCTGAATTAACCTACACACTAAAAGAAGTCTAGATACATTTGCTTCACAAAGCTAAAATATCTTTTTAAAACGGAGGGAGTGTATTTAATAACGGAAGATAGATATTCTTCCCTTTATATTCCAAAAATCTTCTCTTTCTGTACCCGGAGAAAAAAAAACCTTATTATTCGCGAGGACTATGCAAAAACAACATTACTACCGCCCTCACATTATTGTAGAGCCTTTACATAATACAGACCATTGGAAAGAGACCAGGATTAGTTAGCTAGCTACTGTTATAGTGTAAGCATAGGGCCATATAGATAGCTAAGGCCGGGTGGTTGGTTAGTGGTCACTTTGGTTCGTTTTGGTTAGGCCAGCAGGCCAGCCACCAAGCATCGATCGCAGCCACGGCCGGAAAGAGACCCGATGGAGCGAGACTGTAGTATAGCTAGCTGCAGCTGGCCCGACGACGTACGCCGCCACCACACACCAACAAGCTTAACGAGGAAGATCCAAGCAGCGCCCCCCTCATGCATGCATGCATGGTGCAACCGCAGAGCGGATAAGGACTAGCCAGGGCTAGCCTAGTGCCCGGGATCGCCGGCCGTCGCCGTGATGACCCGACGATCGACGGCGACATCTCCAGCTAGCCTCCGGCCTCCCCTAGCTTGACCCCTTCGGTGCGTTAGTTGGCGTGTCGCTGCCTATCTTTCCTCGCGTGCGCGGACCGCCGCTTTTTTACATGGACGGTTTTGCAAATACTCCTCCGTTTTAAAATAGATGACTTAAGTTTGTTAAAATTTAAATAAATCTAGACATTATTTAGCATATAGATTCATCTAAAATTGAAAAAGCTAAGACATCTATTCTTGGACGGAGGAAGTACTATAAATGGAAAAAAAAATTGTATTAGTACTAGAGAAAAATAAATCGATTCGGTCTAGGTGTGGCCTGCGATACACGTTTCAGTGACCGTGATCACATCTCCGGCCGAGATGAGCGAATGTTTTTCTCCGTTTCTATTAGTACAAGACGGTAGTACAAGCGAAATGACGACCGGTGACGACCGAGTACGTAGTGGATGCGAGATTGGACTCTCGTATCACTTTCACAAAATCGGTGTCCTTATTACAGCTATAATTTCTCTCAAAAGAATGCAGGAATGAATTCGGATGGACACGCAAGGTCACAATACATACACATGCACGTACGACTAGAGGAGCAAGTGCACTGAAGTTCATGCTTTGAAATTCGAGCAACTGCACGGTTGTCAACAGTTGTTTCTTACGTATCTGGCCCATTTTCCCATCCTTTGGGTTCCTGGGGGTCGATCGTCATCATCGGGATCGCTGTTTTTTCTGGACTAGAGGAGCACCCTCCTTCTCGAAGGAAGAAATCATAATACCCGGCCCGTTGCTTGCGCGCCACTCGCTGGATAAGAAGGCGCGCTACGTACGTACGTATATATACCTAAAGCCTTACGATCGATGCTTGGCTGGCTCTTCCGCGATCGCTCGTGTGTTTTGCAGCTCACGCCCAGCTGCTCGTCTACGCTATCTCGATCGCCACACTCTCCTCATGTACCATTGAGGCCTTGTTTGGCAGAAGTGTATCAACGAGTAATTGAGAGTATTTCTCCAAAGGGATTGGGTTAAAACACTCTTGTCACCCAAAACACTTTGTTACACTACAATCCCGTTCCTCTTCAATATTCTCCAATAATTTAGCTGTTTGGTAGGCCGGAATAATTTATCTGTTTGGAGCCGTTCGTCGTTGTCGCTGCGAGGCGAGTGCGCCACAAAATCCCCAAAACGCGAGCGGGGCGGAGCGTCTTGAAAACTTCTCTACCCGACGTGTATCAGGGAGTTTTCCTGGGTATGAGTCCGGCAAGACCGGCCTGCCAAACGACCTGCTCGCAGTTTCACGTGTATTCAAAACTTGCGAGTATAATACACCACAAAACCGGTTTAAACGCGTGTACCAAACGAGGCCTGAACGGGCCGGAGTTTTCCGCGGTATTTCGAGGAGTGGAAATGGCCTGCGGGAATTACCACACCCATACACATACTGTTATATGTTGATCCAAATTCTACAAAGTATGCGTCAACTTCTGACGAGTGGAGTGAGGTCCGTTGCCGGAGGCTTGGGCCGAGTGTAGGGGTGTGGGACGCCTGTGGGGGGTGTGGGGGGCGACAGCCCCCGCGGTACGGTCCGGATCGTCGAAGACCTAGGTTTCTACCGATATATAAACCCCTTGTAAGCCACCGGTTGGGATGAGTTGCATCTGTGAAATCCCTGGCGTTTGTAAACACTCCTTGATATAGTGAAGTTTCGTTGGCTGGCGCCCGTGGTTTTTTTCTCTCTTTGTTGGAGAGGTTTTTCCACGTTAAATCTGTGTCCCCTTGCTATGTTTTCGTTCTTCGTTATCTTCTTGTCGCAATTGTAACAAGTGGTATCAGAGCCCCAGGATCTAATCTAGGTTTGGGACATGTCGTCATTAAAGTTCGATCTACCACAGCTGGACTACACCACAAGATTCTCCTTGTGGCAGGTGAAGATGCGGGCGATTCTCGCCCAAACTTCTGATCTGTATGAAGCGCTGGATGGATTCGGCGTGAAGGATGCTAAGACCTGGTCCGCTGAAGAGAAGCGGAAGAACCATAAGGCTTTGTCTTTGATTCAACTTTATCTGTCCAATAATATTTTGCAGGAAGTACTGGAGATGAAATCTGCTGCTGCCCTATGGGAAAAACTGGAAACGATCTGTGTGTCAAAGGATCTAACCAGTAAGATGAACGTAGAGATGAAGTTGTTCTCGCACAGGCTGCAAGAAGGTGGATCGGTAATGAATCACATATCTGTTTTTAAAGAGATTGTTTCAGACTTGCAGTTTATGGAGGTGAAATATGATGATGAGGATTTAACTCTTCTACTCTTATGCTCGTTGCCTAGTTCCTATACACATTTTTGTGATATAATATTGTTGAGCCGTGATGAACTAACCCTTGCGGAAGTGCATGACGCCCTCAAAGAGAGGGAAAAGATGAAAACTATGGTAGGGTAAGATGGGACGTCATCCAAGGCCGAGGCTCTGCAGGTTCGTGGCAGGACCGAGCAGAGGAACAACAACTATGGCAACGGAGATATGATCAAGGACGGCAGAGGTCGTTCAAAGTCCAAGGGAAAGGATAAATTCTGCAGGTATTGTAAGAAATCTAATCACGTTATTGATGATTGTTGGAAGTTGCAGAATAAGAAGAAAAGGAACGGAACTTACCAACCGAAAGATAGGTCTGACGGTACTGGTAAGGCTGATGTTGTTTCTGATAGTTTTGATGGTGAATGCTTAGCTGTTTTTGCTGCTTGTGCTTCTCGTGATGATGAATGGATACTTGATACTGCATGTTCGTTTCATATTTGCTATAACAAAGATTGGTTCAGTTCATATGAGTATGTGCAGACTAGAGATTTTGTGCGTGTGGGGAATGACAACCCCTGCCATATTGTTGGTGTTGGATCTGTTAAGATCAGGACGCATGATGGCGTGACACGCACGTTGAGTAAGGTGAAGCACATACCAAGCATGGCCAAAAATTTGATCTCCCTGAGTACCATGGACGTTGATGGATACAAGTATACCGGTGGGCATCGAGTTCTGAAGGTATCAAAAGGTTCTCTTATTCACATGATAGGTGATATGAATTCTGCTAAATTATATGTTCTTAGAGGTAGCACTTTGCCTGGTATTGCTACTGCTGCTATTATTTCGAACGATTCTGATGATTGTGGTAAAACACATCTGTGGCATATGTGTTGGAGATATGCCCTAGAGGCAATAATAAAAGTAGTTATTATATCTTTGTGTTTATGATAAATGTTTACATTCATGCTATAATAGTATTAACAAGGAAACATTGATACTTGTGTGATTTGTAAACTTAAATTGAAGTCCCTAGTATAGCCTCTATACATCACTAGCTTGTTGGTTGATAAATGATTGTGGTTTCCCTATCATGAACATTGAGATGTTATCAACAACAAGATCATATCGTTAGGAGAATGATATGGTTGACATACTCCTATAGATAAGCGTAGCATAAATATCAAGTCATTTCAATAGTTCAATTGCTATATGCTTTCTGATACATAGTAACCTAATTCCTTCGACCATGAGATCATGCATATCACCTTTACCGGATGGATGCTTTGATGACATCAAACACCACACCGTAATCGGGTGGCTATAAAGGTGGCAATCGAGTGTTCGGAAAGTATTGGTTGAAACACATGGATCAAGAGTGGATTTGTCCATCCATATGACGTATAGATATACTCTGGGCCCTCTCGGTGGAATGTCATCCAATTAGCTTGCAAGCATGTGACCGCTCACAAGGGATCACATATCACGAACGAGAAAAGAGTACTTATCGGTAACGAGGTTGAACTAGGTATGCAGAGATACCGACGATCATAACCTCGGATAAGTAAACTATCGTGAGACAAAGGGAAATTGGTATCGTATGTAAGTGGTTCATTCGATCACAAAGTAATCGTAGAAATATGTAGGAGCCATATGAATTTCCAGATTCCTCTATTGGTTATTGTTCGGAGAAGTGTCTCGATCATGTCCGCATAATTCACGAACCGTAGGGAGACACACTTAAGGATTCGACGTTGTTTGAGTAGTTATGGTATTATGAGAAAGAGACCGAATGTTGTTCGGAGTCTCGGATGGGATCCAGGATATCACGAGGTGATCCGGAATGGTCCGGAGAATAGACACGCGGGTCTGAACAGAAATTAAAGACAACCATATGGCTCCTGCTGGTTGCCAAATTACAATAAAGAACATTGCATACATCAAATATAATCACAATCATGGCCATATCACATCACAGCACACCCCTGCAAAACAAAGTTAGACGCCTCTACTTTCTTTGCATGTTTTACGTGGTTTGGGGCTTTCAATAAGTGTCGTTCTAACTTACGAACAAGAATCACAATATTGATACTAGTATTGTCAATCACCCGTTGTAAATTGAATCTTAACTATGTTGGGAGAAACAGGCACCCGCAAAGCCACTTATGCAATACAAGTTGCATGTCAAGCATGGAGCAAGTCTCATGAACGATGTCATGTAAGGTTAGCCCGGGCCGCTTCATCCCACCATCCCGCAAGATGCAAAGTACACAAGAATCAATCGACAACAAAAGCATCAACGCCCACAATGACCATTGTGTTCTACTTGTGCAACAGATCTACATATAAACCTGGCTCTGATACCTGAAGGGTTTCGCGACATAGTAAATCAAAAATTTCTACGGATGCGAACAGAGGGAAACCCAAGATCTAATCTAGGAGATGCAAACAACGAGAGAGATTGTATTAGATCTTCATACCGTTGAAGATTCGACAATGAACGCTCGTCCGAACGTGGGTGATGTAGTCGCATCGCTTATCCTCCTCGCGATCCGATCCGATCTAGCACCACAAGTGGCGGTGCCTCCGTGATATGCACACGCAGCACTGACGCCTCCTCCTTCCTTGGTCCAGCAAGTATGGTGGAGAGATGGGTTGTATCTACAATGCGACTGACGGTGCAATTGGTGGAGAATTTTGCAGCAGGCTTCGCCACAAGCAATCGGGAGGAGAGAGGAGGCGGAGGACGGCTAGGGTTGGAGGGAAGGTGTGGGGGTTGGCGCCCACCCCTCTTTATATAGAGGCAGCCTAGCCCCTCCCAAGCCCAAACCGCGCCCCAAGGAGGAAGAGTGGGGCAAGGAAACCCCTTCTAGAAGGTCTATCTAGAGTTTAAACTCTCTTTGGCGGCTGGGCCCTATGGGCCTTGCGCCCAATGCGCCAGGGCACTCCTCATAGGCCCATGCCCCTCCCTAAGGTGGGGCCACGTTTGTCCCCTTCGAAGGTTCTAGAAGCTTCCGACAATACCGATTAACCCAACAATTCAACTCCAAAAATCACCGCTTTTAAGTGTCGAGACACGTTATGTGTGACCCTGGGTTCGAGAATATGCGACATGATATTCTATCAATAATCAGCGGGTCCTGAAACCCATATTGACTCCACACATTCATCGATGATCATATCGGATGAACCACGATGCCGTGATTCAATCAATCCCATATATATATTCCCTTCTGCCTCGATATTTTACTTGCCCGAGATTCGATCGTTTGCATGGCCATACTTAGTTCAATCTGCTCATAGCAAGTACTTTACTCGCTCCGTAATCCGATATCACTTTGTGATTAACTCCTTAACCACATGCTTGCAAGCGGTGTTGATATCGACACGAGTGGGCCCAAGTATCTCTCCGACTTGGGAGGGACAAATCCCATCTCGATACATACAACCCAATGATACTTTCCGATCACCGAGAGACACCTTTATGATCACCCTCTCATAGGATGACGCTTGATGACCTCAAAGCTTTCTTCCGATACCGTGGAGTTGTATTATCTCATGGTCTAAGGAATACAATATTTGACATAAGAAAGCTTCGAAAGACGAACACGATGACACGATCTAATTGCTTCTCTTAGTTTGGTCTCATCACCATATCATTCTCCCAATGATATGATCTCATTATCAATTGACAACTCATGTCTATGGTTAGGAAACCTTAACCATCATTGATCAATGAGCTAGTCCATAGAGGCATACTAGGGACACGGTGTTGTTCACAAACCACACAAGTATTAAAGTTTTCGCTTAATACAATTCTAGCATGGAATATAAACATTATCATGAACAAGAATTATAATAATAACATCTTTATTATTGCCTCTAGGGCATAATTCCAACAGTTTCCCACTTGCACTAGAGTCAATAATCTAGTTTACATTTGGCAACAATCTCACACCCATGGCACTGAGGTGCTGATCATGTTTTGCACGCGGAAGAGGTATAGTCAACGGATCTGCGACATTCAGATCTGTATGTACTTTGTTAATCTTAAGATCTCCATCTGCTATATAATCTCGGATTATATGAAACTTGTGGTTGATATGCTTGGTCTTTGGATGATATCTTGGTTCCTTAGCGAGTGCTATGGCGCCAGTGTTGTCACACAATATCTCCAGTGGGTCCAATGCACTTGGAACCACGCCAAGCTCAGTGATAAAGTTTCTGATCCAAACTCCTTCACTTGACGCTTCTGCAGCAGCCATGTATTCCGCTTCATCGTAGATCCCGTGATCACGCTTTGCTTGCAGCTTATCCATCACAGCCTCCATTCAAAATATAAACGATCCCGTCTCGAGATTTGGAATCATCCTTGCTCTGTCGAAACTAGCATCGACGTAACCTTTACGACAAGTTGTTCATCACCCCCATAGACTAAGAACATTTCTTTAGTCCAATTTAGGTACTTTAGGATGTTCTTCATGGCTGTCCAAAGGTTCCACTCGATCACTTTGATACCGCGTCAAACTAAGAGCATTGGACACATCCAGCCTAGTACACAAGATGGCATACATGATCGAACCTATGGCCGAGGCATAAGGCACTTTGCTCATAGCTTCCTATCATTTCATCAGAATGGACACCGAGCCTTGCTCAATATCTTACCGACAACATAGGCACCGAACCTTTCTTTGCCTTATGCATTCGAACCTTTTCGTAACCTTGTCTAGGTATGTACTCGCTTAAAGCTATCAGCGCCTTTGTCTATCTCTATAGATTTTGATGCCCAATATATAAGCAGCTTCACCTAGGTCTTTCATTGAAAAACACTTGTTCAAATAACTCTTCACATCGTTAAGCATGTTGATGTAATTTCCGATAATCAATATGTCATCCACATATAGTACCAGGAACGTCACCGAGCTCCCACTCACTTTCTTGTAGATACAAGCTTCGTAGCAATTTGGAACAAATCCAAAGCTCTTGATCACTTGATCAAAACGAAGGTTCCAACTCCGAGATGCTTGCTTCAGTCCATAAATGGAACGCTGAAGTTTGCATACTTTATCAGCATCCTTAGGATCGACAAAACCTTCGGGTTGCATCATATACAACTCTTCATCAATGTTGCCATTGAGGAAAGCAGTCTTGACATCCATCTGCCATATTTCATAATCATGAAACGCAGCAATTGCTAATAAAATCCGAATGGACTTAAACATCGCTACGGGAGAGAAAGTCTCATCGTAGTCAACACCTTGAACTTGTCGAAAACCTTTTGTGACAAGTCATGCTTTATAGACGGTAACATTACCATCCGCGTCCGTTTTCTTCTTGAAGATCCATTTGCACTCAACGGCCTATCGGTCGCTAGGAGGGTCCACCAAAGTCCATACTTGGTTTTCGCTCATGGATCCCAATTCGGATTTCATGGCTTCTAGCCATTTCTCAGAGTCTGGGCTCATCATCGCTTCCTCATAGTTCGTCGGTTCACTGTCTTCTACTAACAAGACAGTCAAGACAGGGTTGTCGTACCACTCAGGAGGGGCACGCGACCTTGTCGACCTGCGACGCTCAAGATGTGACATCGTCCAAGCTTCATGATCCTTGTCATTAGCTTCCTCTATTGTTGGTGCAAGGACCGGAACAATTTCAGTCTTGCGCTACTCTCCAATTCAAGAGAAGGTTCAAGAACCTCGTCTAGCTCTACTTTCCTCCCACTCACTTCTTTCGAGAGAAACTCCTTCTCAAGAAAGGAACCGTTCTTGTGACAAACACTTTGCCTTGGTTACGTGATAGAAGGTATACCCAATAGTTTCCTTAGGGTATCCTATGAAGACGCATTTCTCCGCTTTGGGTTCGAGCTTGTCCGGCATCAACTTCTTGACGTAAGCTTCGCATCCCCAAACTTTAAGAAACGACAACTTAGGTTTAGCACCAAACCACAGTTCATACGGTGTCGTCTCAACGGATTTAGATGGAGCCCTATTTAAAGTGAATGCAGCGGTTTCTAATACATAACCCCAAAATGATAACGGCAAATCAGTAAGAGACATCATTGATCGGACCATATCTAATAGGGTTCGATTCCGGCGTTCAGACACACCATTGCGTTGTGGTGTTCCGGGTGGCGTGAGTTGCAAAACGATTCCGCTTGCTTTAAGATGCGTGAGAAAATCATAACTCAAATATTCACCTCCACGATCGGATCGTAGAAACTTAATCTTTCTGTTACGATGGTTCTCCACTTCATTCTGACATTCTTTGAACTTTTCAAACATTTCAGATTTATGTTTCATTAAATAGATATACCCATATCTACTTAAGTCATCGGTAAAAGTGAGAAAATAGCGATATCCACCGCGCGTCGAAACACTCATCGGTCCGCATACATCGGTATGTATGATTTCCAACAAGTCCGTTGCTCGCTCCATCATACCGGAGAACAGGGTTTTGATCATCTTGTCCATTAGGCATGGTTCGCATGTGTCAAATGATTCAAAATGAAGAGACTCCAAAAGTCCATCAGAATGGAGTTTCTTCATGCGCTTTACACCAATATGACCTAGATGACAGTGCCACAAATAAGTAGTATTATCACTATCTACTTTGCATCTCTTAGCCTCAATGTTATGGATGTGTGTTTAATCCCTTTCGAGATTTAGAAGAAATAAACCATTCACAATAGGTGCATGACCATAAAAGATGTTACTCATATAAATAGAACAACCATTATTCTCTGATTTAAATGAATAACCGTCTTGCAATAAACACGATCCAGAAATGATGTTCATGCTCAACGCAGGCACATAATAACATTTATTAAGGTTTAAAACTAATCCCGAAGGTAAAACTAAGGAGGCGTGCGACGGCCATCACATCAACTCTTGATCCGCTGCCAACGCCAGCATCGTCACCTCATCCCTAAAGCCGCCGTCTATTCCGTAGCTCTGCTTTGAGTTACAAATATTAGCAACCGAACGGTATCAAATACCCGTGCACTACAACGAGGGCTAGTAAGGAAAACATCAATAACATGTATATCAAATATACCTTTGATGGTGCCAGCCTTCTTGTCGCTAAGTACTTCGGACAATGCTTCCAGGACCCTTGTCCTTGCAATAGAAGCACTCGAGGTCGGTTTAGGACCGCACTTGAGCTTCTTCTCAAAGGGCAACGCTTTGCCGCCTTTCTTGAAGGGCTTCCTTGCACCCTTACCTTTCTTGAAGGTGGGCTTGTTGACCATCAACACATGATTATCCTTTTTGATGTCCACTTCCGCGGCCTTCAACTTTGCGAAGATCTCGGTGATCGTATCAGTGGAACCAATCTGATTATGAGTCACTACAAAACTTTTGTAGCTGGGAGGAGTGATTGCGAGAACCTGTCAATCTTGAGCTCCTCTGGAATCGTGCATTCCGGTTGCTCAAAGCGTTGAGTGTAGCCCGTCATCTTAATGGCGTGCTCACTAACGGAACTCCCTTCCTCCATCTTGCGGTTAAAGAACTTCTCGAGATCTCATATCTCTCGGCGGGCTGAGTCCGAAACATAGTTTTCAGCTCTCGAGAATCTCAAAGGGCCGGGATAGTCTTCAAAACGATTTTGAAGTTCGGTTCCATAGCAAACAACATGGTGCTCTTAATCACACCATAATCATCTTTCTTGTGAGATAGACAGCTTTCTCATCGGTAGCTTGCAATAGGTCACCTAACGCTTTCCCAAGGACATAGTCCTTTTGACCGCCAGAGAGAATGATTCTTAGATTGCGGAACCAATTGGTGAAGTTAGACCCATTGTTTCTAAGCTTTTCCTTCTCAGCAAGAACGTTGAAGTTCAAGTTGGACTTGGCCATGTGATCTACAGTATTTGCTAGTACAATTTAGACTATGTTCATGATAAATAGTTCAACTTAATCAAATTACTAGATGAACTCCCACTAAATTCAACATCCCTCAAGCTGTTCAGTGAACATGATCCAAATTCACCACACCTAATCCGATCTTCACGAGAAGAGATGTGGTTTCAATGGTGGACAACGAAGTGTCGATCATATAATTCATATGACTCATGCTTAACCTTTCGGTTCATGTGTTCCGAGGCCATGTCTGTACATGCTAGGATCCTCAAGTTAGACCCAAGTATTTCCGCGTGTGCAAAACTGGCTTGCACCCGTTGTATGTGAGCGTAGAGTCTATAGCACCCGATCATCACGTGATGCTTGGACACGACGAACTTTCGCAACGTTGCATACTTGGGGAGAACACAGTTTTTATCTTGATCTTTAAGTGAGGAATCATCTTATAATGCTACCGTCGCGATCTAAGCATAATAAGATACATAAAAGGATAAACATCACATGCATATAACTTTATGTGACATGGTATAGCCAATCTTCGCAATGATCTCCATCTTGTGCGTTAAGCATGATCTCCATCACTCCACCATGATTGCCTCCACCACGAATAGCAACTACAACTATTGCTAACTACTTAGCGATAAAGTGAACCTATTACATGGCGTATAAGAAGTTGACACACATGTCATACACAATTATAAAGACAACCATATGGCTCTGCGGTTGTGTACTCATCGACATGCAAGTCGTGAAACATTACAAAACATGATCATCGCATACATTATACACATCACATCTTGGGCCATACCATATCACAGAAAACACTCCCTGCAAAAACAAGTTAGACGCCTCTACTTTGTTGTTGCATGTTTTACGTGGCTTATGGGAGTAGATGCTAAGAACGATTCTTACCTACGGAAATCCACAACGGTGATATTATGGTTGCCAAACTCCGGTATTAATCCCATGACAACTATAGTGAGAGAAACTGACATCCATCAGCCGCATGTGTGGAACAAGCCACACGTAAAGTGCGGAGCCGGTCTCGCGACAGACATCGCGTAAGGTTGGCCTGGACCGCTTCAATCTCACTATCCCGCGTCATAAGAAGAACACAAACAAGAGGCTTGCAACAGAAAACATCAACGCCCGCAACAACCATGTTGCGTTCTACTCGTGAAACACATCTACGCATAGATCTAGCTCTGATACCACTGAAGGGTTTCGCGGCATAGTAAATCAAAAATTTCTACGGATGCGAACAGAGGGAAACCCAAGATCTAATCTAGGAGATGCAAACAACGAGAGAGATTGGATTAGATCTTCATACCCTTGAAGATTCGCACAGCGGAGCGTTCGTCGGAACGTGGGTGATGTAGTCGTACTCGCTTCTCCTCCTCGCGATCCGATCCGATCTAGCACCTCGACGTATCCTCCTTCCTTGGTCCAGCAAGTATGGTGGAGATATGGGTTGTATCTACAATGCGACGGCGCGGTGCAATTGGTGGAGAATTTTTGCAGCAGGGCTTCGCCTACAAGCAGTCGGGAGGGAGAGAGGAGGGCAGCAGGACGGCTAGGGTTGGAGGGGAAGGTGTGGGGGCTTGGTGCGCCCCCACCCCTCTTTATATAGAGGGGGGCGCAGACCTAGCCCCTCCCCCAAGCCCAAACCGGCGGCCCCAAGGAGGAAGAGTGGGGCAAGAAACCCCCTCTAGAAGGTCTATCTAGAGTTTAAACTCTCTTTGGCTGGGCCCTATGGGGCCTTGTGCCCTGGCCCAATGCGGCCAGGCACTCCCTCATAGGCCCATGCCCCTCCCGGAAGGTGGGGCCACGTTGGTCCCCTTCCGGAAGGTTCTAGAAGCTTCCAGATACAATCGATTAACCCGAACAATTCAACTCCAAAAACTGCCTTTCTTATATGAATCTTATTCTCCGGACCACTCCGGAACCTCTCGTGATGTCCCGGATCCCATCCGAGACTCCGAACAAAAACTCATAAACCAATTATCCAACCTATCCTAGCGTCGAGACACGTTAAGTGTGTAACCCTGCGGGTTCGAGAATATGCAGACATGATCTTCTATCAATAATCAACAGCTGTCTGAAACCCATATTGACTCCACACATTCATCGATGATCATATCGGATGAACCACGATGCCGATTCAATCAATCCCATATATATATTCCCTTTCTCGACGATATTTTACTTGCCGAGATTCGATCGTCGATGCATCATACCTAGTTCAATCTCGTTCACAGCAAGTACTTTACTCGTTCCGTAATCCGATATCACTTTGTGATTAACTCCTTAACCACATGCTTGCAAGCGGTGTTGATATCGATTACCGAGTGGGCCCGAAGTATATCTCTCCGACTTGGGTGGGACAAATCCCATATCGATACATACAACCCAACAGATACTTTCCGATCACCTGAGAGACACCTTTATGATCACCCTCTCATAGGATGACGTTTGATGACCTCAAAGCTTTCTTCCGATACCAGGGAGTTGTATTATCTCATGGTCTAAGGAATACAATATTTGACATAAGAAAAGCTTCGCAAAGACGAACACGATGACACGATCTAATTGCTTCGCTTAGTTTGGGTCTGTCCACCATATCATTCTCCCAATGATATGATCTCATTATCAATTGACAACTCATGTCTATGGTTAGGAAACCTTAACCATCATTGATAAATGAGCTAGTCCATAGAGGCATACTAGGGACACGGTGTTGTTCACAAACCACACAAGTATTAAAGTTTCCGCTTAATACAATTCTAGCATGGAATATAAACATTATCATGAACAAGAATTATAATAATAACATCTTTATTATTGCCTCTAGGGCATAATTCCAACAATACCACTGTAGGGTTTCGTAGCATGGAAAACAAAAAATTTCTATCGCATACAAACAAACAAGCCAAGATCTATCTACTAGATTGTAGCAACGAGTCGATGGAATAACTCACCCTCAAAGATTCCAAAGTGTTTAACGAGAGCGGATTCTCGTGGGTGATGTAGTCGATTTCTTCCGATCTCAAGATCGCTAGACGATCCTTCCGGCTGCGTTCCGGCCGGCTCACACGCTCAGTACTCGAAGACCTTCCTCTCCCTTTTTCCAGCAGGCGGAGGTTGTAGCACTCTCGCGATTCCCGGCAAGACAACTGTGGTACCCAAGTAGAGGAGATCTCAGGCTTCCCTTGCGAGGCAGTATGGTGGACTATTAGAGAGCCCTCGGTGTTCTAGGATTTAGACACACCAAGGAGGATCTAGGCCGGCGGCTAGGGTTTAGCTAGGCGGCGGCGGCAGCAGGAGGTGGCGGCGCCGGGGCTAGGGTTTGCAGGGTGGAGGTGTTGTGTCTTGGAGGGGCAGCCCTGCCCCTCCTTATATAGGTGGAGGGGGCGCGCCAGGGGAGGGGAGTCCCTCCCCAACTCGGTTTCCCAAGTGGGCTGGCGGTGGAGGGGCGGAACTCCTCCCCAAGTAGGTTTCTACCCTCCACCTTCCAAAATAGCCGCTTGACTTTTCAAATTGGCGTTTGACTTTTCAAACTAGGATTTGATTAAACCCTTTATTTTGTTCATGACACCTAGTACATGATGCAATCATTCCAACTTGATATGACACATTCATGTACCCTTCCCCTCGAGTCTTTGGACATTCCGGAACCTTCTAGAACATTCCCGATGAAAACACCTAACCATTCTCCAACCCCTAAACAGACTTTCCTTATATGAATCTTATTCTCGACCATTCGGATCTCCTCGTGATATCCGGATCCCATCCGAGACTCAACAACATTCGGTCTCTTACTCATCATTCCATAACTACTCAAACAACGTCGAATCCTTAAGTGTGTCTCCCACGATTCGTGAATTATGCGTACATGATCGAGACACTTCTCGAACAATAACCAATAGAGAATCTGAAATTCATATGGCTCCCAAATATTTCTCGATTACTTTGCGATCGAATGAACCACTTACATATGATACCAATTTCCCTTTTCTCACGATAGTTTACTTATCCGAGGTTATGATCGCTTGTATCTGCATACCTAGTTCAACCTCGTTCGATAAGTACTCTTTTCTCGCTCCCTTGATATGTGATCCCTTGTGAGCCGTCACATGCTTGCAAGCTAATTGGATGACATTCCATCGAGAGGGCCCAGAGTATATCTATCCGTCATATGGATGGAAAAATCCCACTCTTGATCCATGTGTCTCAACCAATACTTTCCGAACACTCAATGCCACCTTTATAGCCACCCAGTTACAGTGTGGTGTTTGATGTCATCAAAGCATCCTTCCGGTGAAGGTGATATGCATGATATCATGGTCGAAGGAATTAGGTTACTATGTATTAGAAAGCATATAGCAATTGAACTATTAAAATGACTTGATCTTTATGCTACGCTTATCTATAGGAGTATGTCCACCATATCATTCTCCTAACGATATGATCTTGTTGTTAATAACATCTCAATGTTCATGATAGGGAAACCACAATCATTTATTAACCAACAAGCTAGTATTATGAAGAGGCTTTACTAGGGACTCTATTTTAGTTTACAAAACACACAAGTATTAATGTTTCCTTGTTAATACTATTATAGCATGAATGTAAACATTTATCATAAACACAAAGATATAATAATAACTATATTTATTATTGCCTCTAGGGCATATCTCCAACATGTTGGTGGTTGTGTTGTTAGCTGGAAGGCTACATTGCAGGTTGTTGTTGCACATTCTACTACTGAAGCTGAATACATGGCTATTGCTGAAGCTTGCAAAGAATCTGTTTGGTTGAAAGGTTTGTTTGCTGAGCTTTGTGGAGATGATTCTTGCATTACTTTGTTTTGTGATAGTCGAAGTGCCATATACCTTACAAAAGATCAGATGTTTCATGAGAGAACTAAGCACATTGATGTCAAGTACTATTTTGTTAGAGACATTTTTGCTCAAGGTAAATAAAAGATATGCAAGATCGCACTCATGATAATCCTCGATATGATGATGACTAAACTCATTCTGTTAAACTTAGTTGGTTTAACTGATTAGCCCAAGTGGCTATTGGCGCCGAAAGTATTTGCTTTGTTTGTTCAGGGAGATGGTTGTTGTTGATGCTACAAGGAGGAATTTGTCTCAAGGTGGAGTTTGTTATATGTTGATCCAAATTCTACAAAGTATAGGCCAACTTCTGACGAGTGGAGCGAGGCCCGTCGCCGGAGGCTTGGGCCGAGTGTAGGGATGTGGGACGCCTGTGGGGGGTGTTGGGCGGCTGATATGGTACGGATCGTCGAAGACCTAGGTTTTCACCGATATATAAACCCCTTGTAAGCCACCGGTTAGGATGAGTTGCATCTGTAAAATCCCCGGAGTTTGTAAACACTCCTCGATATAGTGAAGTTTCGCTGGCTGGCGTCCGTGGTTTTTTCCTCTCTTTGTTAGAGAGGTTTTTCCACGTTAAATCTGTATCCCCTTGCTGTGTTTCTGTTTTTCGTTCTTCGTTATCTTCTTGTCGCAATTGTAACAATACACTCCCGCATGTGGATATTCAATGTTATTACGTACGGAATGTTACACATGTATGCATGCTCTGTCATTCCTTGGGCACCACTGGTTCACTCAGGAAATTCTAGAAAGATAATATTTTGTTTGATTTCAAGTTACTTTCAAAGAATAAAGAAAAGGTTCATGCTTTGCTCTGTCTTTTTATTGTGTGCGAAAATTGCAAGGAACAAAACAATCCTCGCTGCCGCATTCAAAGGTATGTACAATCATTGCATGGCCAGGTACATATTTTCTATTACGACATGGCCAAGTTGTCGGTCTAAGGATAACAATTTTATTTTACGGATATCCGTCCCGCTAGATAAGAATACGGAAGGTCTAGGTAAGAGTATTGAGGGTTGGTTAGACATATGGATTTCATGGGGCAGATATCCGCTAAATCATGAGTGGACACAGACAAAGATTTTACCAATGTATACCCGACTGACATGTAGAACCCATGTCGGTGGCATGAGATTTTTGACTATGCTGAGCTCCGTCATTGAGGCCCAACTCACTCAAAAGTCTCACTTAATGGCTATGTCTATATGGATATTCCTATCCTTATACCCTACCCTTAATCGACCTATCCACTAGCCATCCGCCTCGACTCCTCAACACCTCGATCAAACGAGAGATCAAGACCGACGCCTTACTGCATGCATTGGCACGCAGCGGCGGAACTAGCATGGCCGGCCATCCTCGCTACTCCTCCTTCATGCTCTCGCTATTAGCTATAGCTCTCACCCCGTCGCCCCTCCTCCTCCTCTAGAACCTAGAAGACGCGTCGACGGCTATCTCGTGGACCTGAACACCCATGTGATGCTATGCTAATGTAGATAGTGCGTAAACCAAGGACATCCATGGATACTAGGATATCTAGCGGATTGGATCTGGGCGATATCCATGCCCATGGATACCTTTGTGGGTGTGCTATAGCGAGGTTGGACATGCATTTGGATCTGGCATATCCGTCCAAACTCACTCCATTACCACCCTTACGCCAGCCATTGAACGGGTTACATCATCATGGTATTATGTCGTGTTGGTTCTTTTTGGCCGGTTTGGGCTAACTGCGTCTTAGGCCTTGTTCGGAAGAAGCGTTTTCTAGTGTGTAATGCCAAAAAGAGAATCTTTTGTTGATTTCAAGTACCTTTGAAACTATAATGAGAACGGTTATGCTTTAGTCTACATTTTTTCAAAACCTCCTAGATGATGTAACAATGATGGGCTGCAAGTTTCAGACGCACTATTTTTTCTTATCAGGGTACCTAAGGGGATTGGAAGGTTTTAATGAGGTGGCGTGCATGCTTAATATATGATGTTTTACCTTAAAAAAAGTGTTATGCTTTAGTCTATATATTTTGTTATGTGTGAAGTATGCAAGATATCCGAAGAAAAATGTCGAGATTATTGTCATTGACGTCATAGTTTACTGCCTCCATCTCAATTACCGCGTATCTCGAGGTCAAGAATAAATGGTTGGAGGTACAGACAGTAAGAGTTTTTTCATCAAACAAAAAAAAATCAAGCTGAATTATAAATCAATTAGAACATTACCCTCTCTGATCCAATGAATAAGACTTATAAATTTAGCTAAAAGTCAACGGATTCTAAGTTTGAACAATATTTTGAACCAAATTATAAAAAAATACAAGACTAAGTCAATGTTGATAGACACAAAATAATGTTTATAATATAATTATTTTATATCCTAGAGGTCGGTATTTTTTCTGTATGTTTTGTCAAATTTAGTAGGGTTTAATTTTTGACAAAATTTATAATCTTTATTCACTCAAACTGAGATAGTATGATTTTTTTGAGAGGAACCACATATTTCATTAATAGAAAATCAAGTTACATGAGTAAACAAACGTGAAAACTAAAAAACAGATATGCTATAAACTTCGCAAAGAACTATTATATGAGATAGTATGATATTGTGATACGTTAGTGCGAGTGAAACTATCAAAAAAAAAAAAATAGTACGTCGGCCGGTGGAAACGAATCAAGACGCTCGCTCCTACCGCCGGCCCGGGTTGTATGCCAGAGCAGACTAGCAGATCACTGATTCACTGTGCTTTAGAGGAAAATCACCAACAGGCTCGTCGATTGGCTCGATCAGCCTGTGATCAATCGAACTAATCACGGTTAAATACAAAGATGGTGCTCGTGACATGATCAACAAACTAATCACACGCATGGCTGTAGAGACGCCGCTCGTGAAAGGTCGACGATCTAACCCATCTATCTATCTAAGCTGGGCATGGCACGGGCCGCCTCGACGGGCGCGAGAGAGCGACATGGCGTCAGCTAGACTTATCACGGGGATACCTCGGGATTAGGCTTGCCAGCTCGATCAGTCGAGGATGATTATGAAGTAGTGCTAGTGGCGCGGCCGTCGGAACCTGATAACGACGCCACGACGTCACCAGCACACCGATCCAAACAAATTGACGAACCGTCGCTCGCGCGAGCCGATCTGATCGATCCGCACCGCGCGCAACAGAGCCCATGATCGTGTGTGCCATCATGAATTGTGGGGGCGAACCCAATGTCATGCTCGTTAATTTACACTTGTGCTGAGTGAAGGCAGAAAAAATTCATGGCATCGTGATTTGTCAAAATTTAAATAAAGGAGCATTCGGTCGATTTTTGTTTAGTGGAGTATACATGTCTAGATACTCCTACGTGGAGTTGCAATCAGTATATGATTTCCTTCTCTTTTTTCTTCCATCTTCATGGACAGCCAATCAAATGCCAATAATTGGACGCCAATGATTGGTCCAGCTGCAGCTATCTCTCTCTCCCTCTCGTTTTCATGGGTGATCAAACATTTTGGCACTTTGCCTCCCTGGATATCCTTTCCTCTGTTTTGTAGTGCCCACTTATCCACTAAACAATGCCCACACTATGCTTAAAAAAAGCGATATTTATATTTTGGGAGCGATGGAGTACAATTTTTTCTGCCATACTTGATTTGCTCTTATTTTCTGAAACCAGATTTCCTGTGATTTTGTATCCCTCCCATATATAATTGAGCTTATTGCCTCTGAAACTCAGGAGTAATCAGAGTTTAGGACTTCCCAAATTGTAGTCCACCACTTATAATTATCCCACTAATCATCACATCAAAAGGTGTACTATCATCACATGTGATCTCTAGTATCTCAGACTTTGCTTAAGATATGTGTCCCAACTACCAATACTACATCATACGTGTAGCCTAGGTAGCCTTTGCTTAGGAGATGTGTTCGAAAACTTCCAATATACCATGATATATCTCCGTAGTTTAGCGACGCTTTGCTTGAGAGATGATGCGATCAGAACTGCATGTTCACTAGTCAAGTCAACATAAAGCATCAGGGGCAGCTTTTAGCACTGCAAGTAAGAAAAACTACTTTAGTTTTGTTTAGGGAAAACTTGTTTGGTTAGCTAGATTGTTTTTTTTTTTAACGGGAGCTAGCTTGGTTTTAGAGGAAACAATATCCAACACTCGATTTGCTCGAAAATCACACAAAAAATCTTTAACGTGCGATCCAAAATATAGGTGCACGCACTGCAACTAGAATCATGTTGTGGATGTTCTACCAGGAGGTGTCAGAACAGTACTTGAAACTTGCATCAGTTGTTGCTTCACTTGGTCACTCCTCTTTCTTTCGCACTTACGTCAGCGCGTTAAGCGAAACCTTACGCCATGGCACGGAATGGAATTAAGACCAACTGCTGGAGCACCTACCTTACTCGCGGTACCTATTCATGGGCTGTTATTTCCAAATTGTCAAACAAGCGAGCATTAGCTTTTCCCTGTTCATTGATTAGTTGAGAAAGTACTTGACCCTTCTTGGTGGTCAGACAGTACTACTTAGTGCCCATCTAGGAGATCCCTGGACATTTTGACCAGAATGGATCATGGAACAATCATGGGAAAATCTAAGTACAAGTCCATGTAAGAATATTCTAGTTACCACTAGCATTAATCAATTAGTGTATTAGTCCTCCATGTAGCGGCATGTGCTGATCATGTATGCTATCTATCTATCATGGATCTGTTGTACATTACCAGATAACTGCATACGTGCAAATGGGACTCTCTTCCACTGTTTATCAGGTCTGCCTACTCTTTAACATTACTGACACACCATATTTGTTAACAGCTCAAACCGTACCATAAACTGTGGTTTCATGGGGACTAGTGACTGCATCACAAGAGCCCTTTTGCTGCAAGCAACCTACCAAGTTGGTACCTGGAACTGCTAAAATATTCCCCCAAACCATCAGCTCAAACATGATCTTCAGTTAGCTAGTATAGTACTTAAACTAGCTAGAAGCTGCTGCAGCATGGCCACCGATCCCATCTGCTCAGCTAGCTAGCTGCAGGTAAGTGCCCTGGAACTGTTGCTGCCTGCTGCAGGTATGTGTGGTGGGGGCAGCCGGGACCGGTGGGTGAGCGGATGACAATGACCTATTAGTTCTGGACAGCATGGATGGTGCTGATAATCCCCGTGACCTTCTGAACTAAGTAGTGGTTATGATACGCCATACTGTGTAGATACTAGCTGGGATTACTCGGATAGTAGTTCAAGTATGTTGCCATCAGCTCATTTGGGTTGCATCAACTGCAAATAATGTCTACAGGGTATGGTAATAATTTAGTGGTTTATTTGGTGGTTCTTGGTTCTTGGGGTGTTTTTTTTTGCGAGTGAGTCTGAGTTGTTATAATCGGTGTAATATAATATGGTGGTAGCTGTTTTTGGTTGATTGGTTTTGGATAGGTAGGATGACGGTTGAAACAACCAGGCAGCTTTCTCTGTTCCAGTACTTGGATTCTCATTCTCCTTTTAGCGGCCCTTTTTGGTCTCAAGATTTCATCCTTTTAGAACCCTTTTGGCCTCTGGATTTCTGTAACTGTCCAAAAGAGCAATCAAAGGTTCAGAATAACAATACAGCAAAAGGACATGCAAGTACTCACACTTGTCTTAGTCATTTTTTCTCCATCCATTTTCTCCTACATGTTCTAAAAAGAGTATTCTTTTAAAACCTCAATCGTCAATTGTGTTGGGATTATTCTTTAGCAGAGAATATCTAGCTAATACCTATCAAACCAAAAAAAGTAGATTCAATGGTTATGGTGTATTTAGCACAACAAGATTCCCTCCCTCATTCTTGTCGTCTCTGTGTATATCATTGCAGTATAAGTAGGTACCCTCAGGTTTTCTGAACACTAGCTACAACCGGTGTCCCCTCATCAGCCAGCATGGGTGATTGCTGGCGAGTCCATGGCATCACCTCGCCGCATCCTGAAGTAGCAGGGGAATTTGCCGGCGCTATAATCTAAACACAAGTAGGGCAAGTTGGGTCGGTACCCAACTGGCAGGGCACATGCAGGATGATACTAGCTAGATGCTCCGTTTTACATCGGTATGGCCTGTGGGATATCTTTTGGTTCTAGAATTTGAGTCAACGTGCCATTTCAGGCCTCGTTCGGTTTGCGGGTCTAGAAAACAAAGGAACACAAAACTTCAAAGGAATAGGGATAGGTAGCAGCTGTAAATGTAAACCGGAGGAATACAAAGCAAAGGAAAGGGTAGGCGCATGGGCACTGCATAGCGATGGAATTTTCTACTGTGCTTTAAAATATTATCTAATGTGCTTGATTGCTCTGTCGCTGCGCACTTGTAACAGAGGACCCCGCTCATTTAGTTCAATCGCAGAGTTTTGCCTCGGGCTTCAGCGAAAAAATGAGGTTCGGGTAGATGTTTTATTTCCTTGTAAAAAGTACAGGATACCGGAACTTTCCTCAGGAAACGGTGGTACTATTCCTTCAAAGCGAACGCAGCCAAGGGAAACATTTCCAAACAAATAGAAACCTGTAAAAATCCTTTGTTTCTCCCGTGAGCCGTGTTGGAAAACTGGGCTGGTAGCTACCAGGCTAGGGTTAGCCCATGTGAGTATCATATCTCCTTAGTCTATAAATAGAGGAGTAATAATTATACGTGACTTTACTGAGAAACAGATCAATAAAGCTTCTTCATGTTTCCTGTGTCATTTTTTTTGTGTAATCTTGTGTCATTTTTTTTGTGTAATCTTGTGTGTCTTTGAATCTAGTCTTTTTCCTCGGGTGTGGAGCGGCCTCGGGATCTACCAGCCGGCAGGGATTGTTCAACAAGCCTAACGGGGCCTCAATGTAACAACAAAAGTTAGTGGGACTACGGATTTTAGCCAGCATGCACCAACGACAGGCTTAACGAGCGAGGAAGATGCAAGCCGCGCCCGTACATGCATGCATTGTGCAACCGCAGAGCGGATAAGGACTAGCCAGCCAGCCCAAGCGAGGCGCCCGGGATCATCGTCGATCGTCGCCGTCGCCGTGACCCGACCGACGGCGACACCTACGGCCCGCCGGGGAAGCTAGCTAGCCTCCCTTGACCCGTTCAGTGCGCGTTAGTTCGCATGTCGCTGCGCTTTTTCTCGAGAATACGTGTCGCTGCGCTTTCGTTGCGTGCGCGGACCGCCGCTTTTTTACATATATATGGACGGTCTCGCGAAACTTTTACTCCAGAAGGAATCTTTATTTTAGAGAAAAATTCGGTTTTCGGTCAAAGGTGTGGCCTGTGACACACGTCTCAGTGACCGTGATCACATCAGGCCCCGAAAGCGAATGTTTTTCTCCGCTTCTTCTCGACGTTACAAAGCGAAATGAGCGATGCGTGTAATTGGACTCGTATCACTGTCATCTTGTCTGTTTCGTTACAGCTAGTATTTCTCTCAACAGAATTCATGAATGAATTCGGATGGACGCAAGGTCACAATGCATACTCCCTCCGTTTCAAAATATAAGATGTTTTAGATTTGTAAAAAAAAGAATCTAGACTTTTTTATGTGTAGATTCATTTTAAAATTGAATGAAACTACGTATTAAAACAAGTCTAAATTCATCCTTTTCACAAACCTAAAACATCTTATATTTTGAAACGGAGGGAGTACATATTAACATGGTACGGTATCTGTCGGTGGCGGGTCTTTTTTTTGCGAAAGGTGGCGGGTCTTGCCGTGCACCAATATGCAGAGGGGGAAATAATCTTACTACTCTATCCGGTTCATATTATTGTTGTAAACATTGTCTAAATATGAATGCAACTAGTCTAAATATACATATAAATCTAGACAAAATTGAGAATAATAATATATGGATCGGACGGAGTAGTGAATCGTGCTCTGAAATTCGAACAAGTGCACGCTTTGTCCACAGCTGTTTCTGATCTGGCCTATTTTCCCTATCCTTTGGGTTCCCTGGTCGATCGTCATCATCGGGATTGCTGTTTTCTCTGGCCGAGAACGAAGGATCGCCTTCTGGAAGGACGCCATAACAAAGAAGAATGGGTCTCTGATCATAAGACCCGGCCCGTTGCTTGCGCGCCACTCACTGGATAAGAATGGAAGGCGCGCTAGCCCTTGCGGGATGCCTGGCTGGCTCTTGGGCGATATATCGCTCGTGTTTTGCAGCTCATACCCAGCCCAGCCAGCTGCTCGTCTACGCTATCTCCGATCGCCACTCTCCTCACGCACGCACCAACGAACGGGCTGGAGTTTTCCGCGGTATTTTGAGTAATGGAAGAAATAGCTTGCGGGAATTACCACATCCACCCACGTACTCGGCGTCACCGAATGTTACAAATATATGCATATGCTCTCTGTCATTCCTTATGCACCAGTGGTTCACTCAGAAAATTCCACACAGGTAATCTTTTGTTTGATTTCAGACTACTTTCAAACAATAAAGACAAGGGTCATTCTTTACTCTGCATTTTTGTCGTGTGCGTGGAATTTGCATAGAACAAAACTCTCCTGGCTGGTTGCCAAATAGTCGACTGAGGTCCCTCCGCATTACAAGCAAGATTATGAGCCACAAAATTACTCTCTCTAGGACAATAAGCAAGTTGAACACTAGCAAAACCACAAGCTAAAAAGGAGCACTTCTCATAGATTGCCGCTGCAGCTCCCACTGAATTTCCACCATTCTGCATTGTCTCAATGACATCCATGCAGTCGCTGTTAATGATCAATTTGTTACAACCCACTTGAGCTGCAAGAATTAAGCCATCCCGGAGAGCCCTCGCTTCTGCACTTGCAGTATCACCGATATGGGGAATGCCGCAACATGAGCCCGCAAGAAAAATGCCATGGTCATCACGCAATACCTGTTGCTCCTGTAAAATTGTCAGCAGAAAAGCTCGCGTCCACGTTTAGTTTAACAAAACCTTCAGGTGGTTTCTCCCAACCATGTCTTCTGGTATTCGATGTCCTCTTGCATGATTTTGAATAGTTCAACGCCATCGTTGTTGGTTCTTTTTGGACGGTTCTGGCTAATTGCGCCTTAGGTCTTGTTGGGACGAAGCATTTTCTTATGCATAACGTAAGAAAGAAAAAACTTTTATCGATTTCAAGTAACTTTTAGAGTATAATGAGAAGGGTTATGTGTTAGTCTGCATTTGTGTGCCAAATATGTAGGAAAAATATTGAGAAGGGTTATGAGAAGGAGTTTCGTGACTTATTTGTGGTGTACGTGATTGGAGGACACGGCGTGGGATATTTTCTCCCGACATGGATGGCCGTGTGATTTGCGGATTGATGTGGCATAGCTCGGGTATGTTTTATCTTGATAGTCACATTTGTAATAGTATTTCTTTTCCTTTTTCTCTAATTGTGTGGTTTATGCGGCTATGTGCATCTTAGTTATACAGTCATTACTCAAAATAATAAAACGCTCATTTCCAAAAAAAATACAGGAAAAATAACTCTCTCTCGAAATAGGCTTCCGTCCCACTTTATAATTAAAGCAAACCAGTGAGACCGCTGTTGGGCCAGACAGCACATCGCCCAAAGAAACCGGAACACACACGAGACCACTGCTGGGGCAGACAGCACAACAAAGCCCAAAAGGAAAAAACAAGAGAAATAAAAGAGAAAAGAATGCCGACAACGCCGGATCGACGAAAGCGCTGGTGGCTCGTGACCGTTGTGCCCTCCGGAGAATTCCCACCACACCCCTCTGCCTTCGAACTGCCATGTACCAAGCAGCACCTTCAAGAAGGGATGCGACGACGACGCTGCTACCCGGACTGGTCCTAGGATTTCTCCCGGTACACGGAAGGGAATAGGAGGGGGTACACCCGACACCCTGCACAAGGAAGGTGGCGCCCACAGGCGTCACCGAGTCAGTGCCGACACCGCCAGCAAGGATTTCTCCCGACCCCCAGAACCTATCACCCGGACAGACCGAAGTGCCCCCCTCCCAAGCTTGACGCCCACGAACATGCACCACTATGGTCTTGAGGATACCATCGCCGTCTCTCCATGGCAAGCTAAGCGAGGCCGACTGAACCGAATAACCGTAGACGAGGAGGAGCAGAGCCGCCGCCCGTGGGAGGAACAACCTCCGCCATAGGCGATAGCCGGCCCAGACGGCGAGATCCCACAGCCCCACAGGAGCCGAAGGACGGCAGCGGCAAAGCCAGCTGGAGGGCATCCTCCACCGCTAAAAGTGGGTGTCGGCCGGACGCAGCAGCAAGGACAAACTAGGACGGGGCCCGGCCGGACCCAAGAAGGGTCCGTGAAGTCCTTGCCGCCACGCTGCAGCACGTAGGCATGTCGCCGCTACCCAACAGCCCCCTAGGCCCGGCCGGGCGTGCCCGTGAGGCTCTCGCCGCCTTGCTACAGCAGACGTGGCACCAGCGCCGCCCCCTCGCAACGGTTCCTACCTAGCTCCAACCAGAACCGGCGCAGCCGGGCCCAACCCGGCCCGAGCTAGGAACGCCGCCGCCACGCTGCGCCGCGCTGGCGAGCCTGCCGCCACCCTCCACGCCGGAGCGCCGCTGCCTAGGACGTCGGGGCTCTACCCACGAGGCGTGGCGGCGCAGCGCCCGACCACGCACAAACCTCCGCGCCACCGTATGTCGATCGCCGCGCCCGCTGGCTGCCGCAAAGCGCCACACGCCCGCCGCGCCCGTGCGAGCCTTGTGCGCCGCTCGCTGCGCCAGCGCCGCGGCCGAAGCGAGGAAGGAAGCCCAGCCGCCACCGACACCGGCGGCCGCGCGGCCAGCCGGTGGCGAGAGGAGGTGAGGAGGAGGGAGGAAGCGGCTTCGCCGCGAGGATTGGGTTTTTTTCCGTATTGGCGTTACTTGAAAAAATAACTCTCCTCAACTCTCTCTTTATTTGACATGTACTATTCCATTGCGACATGGCCAAGTCGCCAACCAATGAAGAGGTTACATCATCATGTAATCATCAAGGCCTTCTAATTGATTAACGTAGAAGGCCCATCTAGTATTTTCTCCTCTACTCCAGAACCCTAGGACATCGAATCAGAGGGCTATAGGGGCGGAATCTTCGGAGCGACGACAAGAATGATTAGGGGGGCAACCAATGATAGCCTTGCAACCCTCCCTCTTTATACATCCGGTGCGTGCCCATTCTCCATTTATCAAATTAATCAACTTCCCCCTAAAAGGCAACATATGTCGTACTACATGATTTCTCGAAGGACAGTGCTAGGCGTCTCCCAGGGATTAATTCCCCCGATCCCCCGGGTGGAGAGGCCGACACGTGTCTCATAAGTGGTCAACGACGGAAGAGCCTCCGTACGTATCTGTCCTTTCTTTTCTCCCAAAAGAAAATACATACATTTTTCTCAGAGACTTAGAGTAGAACGAAATTGCCTTCTTAACATGTCCCGCACCTCTCTTCGCCATGGTCCCAACCGTTGTCGGAGAGGCGCCATCGCCCGGCTTCACCGGAGAATCCGTCGTTGCAGCAGTAGCAACACCAGCCACCTCTTGTAGCATAGCCTCCGGCCGCCGGTAGCATAGAATCATACTGCTTGTAGCAAAGGTGTCACACAAGAAGACGTTATTGCCGGAGAATAAGACGTCATCGGAGAGGCCACTCACCCGTTGTAGCAAAGACGGCCGCGCCGCAAATATATATAGCAGGGCGGCCCGCCAGTAGCGGCGGCCGTGCCTTGCTAGGGCGGCTCTATGCACATGTAGCGAGGCCACCACCATTATAGCGGCGGTCGGCCGCCTCGGTAGCCGGCACCTACAACCGATGTAGCAGGGTCGGCCGCCCTCGGTAGCAGCAGCCTGCAACCGATGTAGCAGGGTCGGCCGCCCTCTGTAGCAGCAGCCTGCAGCCGCGCCTCTGTAGCAGCGGCTCTATGCCTATGTAGCAGGTCCGCCGTGCCTCTGTAGCAGGGCCGCAGGGGTACCATAGCAGGGAGGGCATAGGAAGCCCGTTGCTCGCTACATGCTCCATGCTCGCAGCTACCCTTTCCATGGCCATGGCAGAACGTGCGAGCGAAGATGCGGACCCGGAGCATCGCCGGCAGTGCATCAGCTCGGCACACCATGACCGCAAGTCCTTGCAGTGGCGACCGTCGGGCCAAGCCCTCGTGCTCATAATTTCACGGGTGTAGATAGAGCGGGAGCGGGAGGGGGAGCTATGGCGGCGACGCCTAGGGAAGCAACCCCTAAAAGGAGGGTGGAGGTTTGGGGCGATGGTGCGTGTTAGGATGCCAATGGCGCTATGGCGGCAGGAGCTTCTCAGGAAAAATTCTGGACCACATGATAGGATAAGCTAGGAAGGAGAGGAAAGAAAGGGGGTTAGGAAAAGAAAGCGTGGGCGGTGATTTTGGTGAGGCCCACTACTATGAGGTGCGTGGTGGTTGTGTTGCCACGTACACGCACGAGGAGGCAGGGGATCGCAATGACGCGATCGTCCGGAGAATATGTATCCTTTTCCTTTCTCGAACGGTCTTTCCCCCAAACATGTAATTTTTTTGGGTCTGCATGTTCCCCATGCCGTCATGAAAAATCTTATCAATATTTGGCCAAAGATCGAAAAAATGGCGAGGTTATAACAACAATGACTCTGTCATTGTCACCATAGTTCAGTGCCTCTGTATAGGTCACTGCAGATGACTCGAGGTGAAGATCGAATGGTTAGCGCTACAGATATTCAGAATGTTATCTTTGGACAAACGAAAAAATAATCTAAATCATGCTGATTTACAAACCAATTGGAACATTATAAGGTTGGGATCGAACGATCAGTTACTTACTGCGGGTGGAAACGAATTGACATACTCGTTCCTACCGCAGTCGCTGTGTGGTCAGATGATGTCTGTATAAGATAAGAGCATGCTTTCTTGTAAATTCACCAACAAGCCCGTGGATTGGCTCCATTGGCATGTGATAGATCAGAACTAATCGTGGTTAAATGCAAAAGACAGTGCAAACCAACATGTGGTTGAATGGCTAGAAGGGTGGTTGTACCCCCAGTCCACCAGAGTTTAAACCCTAGGTTTAACACTGTGTGTTGTATAAAAGGTATACTATTTTTTTAGTGGGAGACGACGTCCCATCGACAGCGAAATGTCTCGTCAATCACAAAACACGATCCGCGGACACAGTGTTTATAGGATAGGATGTGCGTGTGTGCGTTTATATGGATAGGGGATTGTATTGTGTTTTAAAAAATGCAGAGACACTGCTCGTGACCTTGAGGTTTATTATCAAACAAATTAATCATGCGTGGCTGTAGAGAGTAGAGACGCCGGTCTTGCTAGGTCGACGAACCCATCCATCCATCCAAAAGTTTTAGCTGGGCATGCCACGGGCCGCCTCGATGGGCGCGAGAATGACATGGCAGCCTTATCAGGGGGATATGTACATACTTGGCGATTAGGCCGGCCATCTCGATCGATCGAGGATGATTATCAACTGGCTAGCTATGACATGATAAGGACGCGACGACTTCACGCGTAGTCGCCTAGGTCGCTTGCGACCCGATCGATCGGCACCGCGCGCAACAGAGCCCATGATCGCACAAGAAAAGAAAAGGAGTATTCGGTGGGATTTGTTTAGTTAGTGGAGTATATATATGTGCAGATACTCCTACTGGAGTTGCTATCAGTGTAATATGATTTCCTTCTCCTTTCTTCCATCTTCATGGGCAGCCAATCGTATGCCAATAATTGGGTTACTATGATTGGCCCAGCTCTCTCTCTCCCTCTCTCGTTTTCATGGGTGACCAAACATTTTGGCACTTTGCCTTTCTGGATATCCTTTTTCTAGTGCCCACTTATCCACTAACTAATGCCCACACTTCATATATGTTATAAGTATATCATGAGGAATACTTGATTTTCTCTTATTTTCTTCAGTATAATTTTTTTGGGGGGCATACTTGATTTGCTCCTATGTTTTCTGAAAGTAGATTTACTCTGATTTTTTATACTCCATAACTGAAGTTATTTCCTGTAAGATTCAGAGGAGTGTCAATATTTAAGGCTAACCAAATTAGAGTCCAGTCATGATCCCTCCCACTAATCATTACATCAAAAGTTGCACTGATATACCATCATATGTGTACCTCGGACTTTGCATAAGATATGTGCCCAAACTACCAATGTTACATCATACGTGTAGCCTAGGTAACCTTCGTTTAGACCATAGGAGATGTGCTCCAAAACTTCCAGTACCATCATAGGAGATGCCCTTTGCTTGAGAGATGAGATGAGAGTATATACATGCGATCGAACTGTGGAATAATTCAGAGAAGCATCAAAATTTAGGACTTCTCAGTTTTCAGAATCCACTTACGATTCTTCCACTAATCATAACATCAAAAGTTGTAACACAATTATATGTGATCTGTACCTCAGGCTTTACTTAATTGGGAGATGTGTCCCAAAGCTCCTGTGCCATGACATCTGTAGTTTTTAGCTTCGCTTTGCTTGAAAGATGAATACTACATGCGATCGAACTGAATGTTGCTTAGTCAAGTCAAATAGGCAGCTTTTAGCACTGCAAGTTAGCAAAACTACTTTAGTTGTACAGCTTGTACTATCTAGCTTGGTTTCACAGGAAACGATATCCAGCACTCGATTTGCCTGGAAAGTCACAAACAAATCATAAAAACGCAGTATTAATTAACGATCCAAAGCAGAGGTTCATGCACTGCAACTAGCTCTGTACGTGCTGAATCAGTATGTTCTATAAGAAGGCAGCAGAACAGTTCTTGGAACTTGCATCACTTGTTGTTTCACTTGGTCACTCCATGATCATCTCATCTCTCTATCTAATTGATCAACCAACCTTTAGATGGCACTTACGTTACCGCGTTGAGCGAAACCTTAAGCACGGAATGGAATTAAGACTAACTACTGGAGCACGTACCTTACTCGCAGTACCTATTCGTTAGGCCAATCTGTTCATGGGCTGTTATTTCCAAATTGTCAAACAAGCCACTCTGTAGCATTAGCTTTTCGCTGTTCATTGATTAGTTGAGAAAGTACTTGACCTTCTTGGTGGTCAGAGAGTACTTCGTAGTACTCATCTAGGAGATCCCTATAGATATTTTGACCAGAACGGATTGGAACAATCATGGGGAAATCTAAGTACAAGTTCATGTAAGAAAACTATATGGTTACCACTAGCATTAATAAACTATTGTATTGTTACAATAAGTATTCCTCCATATGTAGCGGCATGTGCTGATCATGTGTGCCACATATTCATCATCGATCTGCTGTACATTATCAGGTAATTGCGTATATGCAGATGGGACTCTTCCAATGTTTATCCTGTCTGCCTACTCTTTAACATTACTGACACACCATGTTTGTTAACAGGTCAAATGGTACCATAACCTGTGGTTGCATGGAGATCCAGGACTACTGACCTGCACCCCAAGAGCCCTGTTGCTTCAAAGCAACTTAGCTAGCAAGTTGGCACTGGAACTGCTAAAATATTCTCCCAAACCATCAGCTCAGACATGATCTTCAGTTAGTGAGTATAGTACTAGAAGCTGCTGCAGCATGGCCACCGATCACATCTGCTCAGCTAGCTAGCTGCAGCTAAGTGCCCAAGTACTGCCTGCTGCAGGTATGTGTGGTAGGGCAGCCAGGACCGGTAGTTGAGCTGATGACATAACATAGTAGTGCTTGACAGCTTGGATGGAGCTACTAATCCCCTGTAACCGTCCTGATTAATAGTGGTGATGACACGTACTGTGTAGATACTAGCTGGGATTAATCAGTTAGTAGTTCACGGATTTGGATGGCCTAGCTAATGATACCTAATTAGGTAAAGCCAGCCGACCTAATGTTGCCATCAGCTGGACATGTACACATGACATGGAATGGATTGGGTTGGCATCAGTTGCAAATAATGTATGCTGGACTGCTGGGTATGGGAAGTACTTAGTGGTTTATTATTCGGTGGTTCTTGCTTCTCGGGCTGCTTAAATTGTTATTTTTTGTGGGTGAGTTTAAGTTGTTATTACTACCTCCATTTCAAGGCTTAAGGCGCACACGCTTTTCAAAGCAAAGACCAAAAAAATTGAGCAACAAAATTTTGATTATATTATACATAATTAGTATCGTTGGATTCATATTGAAAAATAATTTCCAATAATACTAGTTTTATACCAAAACTTTTTATGTATTTAGAGTAATTCCTGGTCAAAGAAAAAACACGCAAAACGAGGACGCCTTAGGCCCTGAAACGGAGGGAGTATATAATAGAGTGGTAGCGGTAGCTGTTTTTGGTTGGTAAGTTTTGGATCGGTAGGATGACGGTTGAAACTACCAAGCCGCTTTCTCTGTTCCAGTGGGGTGGGGGGCAGTACATAGATTCTCATTCCCCCTTTCAGCAGCCCTTTTGGTGTCCAGATTTCTCCCTTTTAGCAGCCTTTCTAGCATCTGGATCTCTGCAACTGTCCAACAGAGCAATCGAAGGTTCAGGAACAAGGATGCTGATACAACAAAATACAGCCAAGTATTATTTTCTACATTAAATTTAGTCACACTTGTATTTATTTTTAGGGAAACACACACTTGTATCAGTTGTTTTCCTCTCTTTAAGAATAGTACTATCCTAAAACCCCAAACCTCCACTACTGGGATGATTTTTTAGCAGAGAATATCTAGTCTAGCTGACATCTATAAAAATATCAAACGGAAAAAATAGAATATACGACCTAGTACTATATATTCAGCCGAATATCTAGCACAACAAGATTCCCTCTCTAATTCCTGTGTTTTCATACCACCGTCTGCATCATTGCAGTACAGGTATCCATCCGCAGGTTTTCTGTTGCCGCAGCGAACAGAAAACCGGTGTCCCCTCATCAGGCACACCGGCTTGCATAAGTGATGGCCGGCGAGTCCATGGGCATCACCTCACCGCATCCTCATGTGGCCGGGGAATTTTCCGGCGCCATTAATCTAAAGACAAGTGCATGATTAGATAATCCAGGCTGCATGCAGGGAGGCAGCAGAATGCCAGGTTAAGTAGCAAGTTGGGTCGGTACCAAACTGGCAGGGCACATGCAGTAGAGGCAGGGTGAGATGATGATCCTAGATGGGCGGTGCTAAGCTCTGTTTGGCATCTCTCTGGTTTCTTTTTGTTGTAGAAATTTAGTCAACGTACGTTGGTGGTTTTTCTAATACACAATCTACTGAGATTTTTGCCAAATGACAATGTAGCATTGGACTTTCCACATAAAATGGTCATAATTCTATAATTTCTCTAAATATTTACTAAGCTACTAAGGGCATGTTTAACAAGGCCGTTTGTGAGACGCTAGGATTTATTCCCTGGTAAATTAGCAGTTACACCACCAAATCCTAGTGCCAAGAGTAGCGTCGACGCAAAAACAAGCAGCGGTCGCTTGGCCCTTTTTTTCCGTGACTGCGGGCACCAGAAGCAAAGATGGTTTAACCTGAGATTTTAGCGTCCAGCGTTGTGGGGAAGGACGCTTAGGTGATATTTTAGTTTCCAATCTTTATTTTGTTTTCCATAAGCACCCACATAAACGCCTACCATTAAACATGCCCTAATACTAGTAAGGATATAACTATGAATCATGGTATCTGACAATCTGGTAACACAATTCACAAAAAAAAGACTATCTTTTTTGACAGGAAAAAAAAAAGACTATCCGAGAACACACAAAGCAATTGATCCACGTTGCCGCGTCAGGTGTGCAACTGAACAACATAGCTTTCATCGGAGGTGTTAGGCCTTTGAACCGTAAGCAGGCACGCCGACCGAAAGTTCGGAATGTCATGTGCGATACGCGTCAGCGAATCAAACGTTGGTGTAACACTGAAAGTCCAATGGCTGGCTTAAATCAAGATGCTTGTTAATGGACAGGCAGAAAGGCCCAGGTATGTTACAGGTTCGCTTTTTCATTCCTTAAACTGGACTAAACTCCAGAGGAGAAACTCAGTTGGCGTCTGCAAACCAGAGTTTTGTCCTTCCCTTTTGAATTTCTCCAAATGGCGCATGGACCGGTGCAGCTTGTGGATTTGCATGGACCAAAGTTCATCGGTGTAAACCTTGTCAGTGTTGCAGGGGAATCACTACTTCATGATACATGTATCCGTAAAGAAACAAGTTATTAAATTTAGGTCATCAAGCCAAGAAGGATCAAGTTAGAATGATCACAGTTTCAAGGTTACACATGGACAGGGATATACTCCTTTCCATTTTACTTTGTCAAAAGAATCACAAGGTTTTTTCTGTTATCTCCTGCAGAACAGACTCAACACAAGGGTCAGAGGAAACATTTTTATCTTCCCTTGCATCATGTGTGTGCAACAGTTTTTAGAAACCAGGGACCACTTTGTTCTTCTCCTATCAGTTTGCTGCCATTTTCTAGACATAACTTGCTGCACCATTGGATTTCCAGAACATGGCTGTTCTAGATGTGTAATCCTGGGCTTCAAGCATCAATTCTAGTAGGCTTTCTTCATAGAAGTTATGGTTCTTGTTGCCTGGTTCATATGGACTAACAGAAATGACAACATCTTCAAAGGCATCAGAGGAAGTCTGATTAGATGCAAGATCAAATTTAAAGAGGAGCTGGATATGGTTATCCATAGATTCAGAAAAAGGAAATTTAAGTCTTCGCTTAGATTTGTATATACTAGATAGTTGTGTACATTACAATACAACAAATTTATAAAAAACAGCAGAAAATTGTTGTTTCCTCCAAAAAAAATACTTTATCAAAATGGTCCACGTGTATGTCTTGGAACGAAGAAACTATGATGTGTACTAATTGCCAAGTCATATTTTAATTTTAGTTTTATCTACCCTTAGTCACATTTGAGAAGAACAGTTCTAGTTATCCAGTGGTGAGCTTTGCCTATTATTCTTGAGATGGATTGTCTTGTGCCAATCTCGGAAATCACTTCAGACACCCGTTGTTGGTTGAGGTGTGCAAACAATATAAATGATGTGCATAGATCACTGATCAATGACATTGAGACTCGGCATATAAAGATTGGTAGAACTCAAAACATGTTTAGTCATGAACTAGTTGTTTACGGTAGATGTCATAATCGTACCATGGTTTGGTTGGGATCTTGTACATCTGAACTAAAGCTAACCCATGTGGTTGTAGTATTTGTGAAATGAGTACTAAATCTCTCTATGAAACTGCAAAACTTGATTGCATCTAAAGAATCTGAATTGGTTATTTGCGGATTGAATAATAACTTGGATAAATTTACACTTCGCGGGTAAAAAGTTATGAGAACACATAATAGTAACACTTGCGTGTCATGTGGATGTGTATTTGAAATTTATGGATTGATTGATTGTGGACAGAAGATACGTTCTATGATGTGATTACTTGTACATAGATTCAAAAAGTATTGAGATTTGGTTATAAATTCATGTTTATGATATTATGTAATAGTTATTATCTAAATTTTAATTATCTTAACAATTACAACTTTTATCTATGTGTTGTGAATGTACGGTCTCAAAATTATGTGTAAGTATGTTTGATATCTATGCAAAAAAATCCATCTGTTTCAAAAGTATTGAATTTAGAGTGTAGATACACTTCATCTACCACTAGATTTTTTTCATGCGATAATGTGATATTTTTTGGTCTACGCTTCAGCTTTTTCCTAGAACAAGTAGGTTCGGAGCCCCTTTGAGCTGGTGTTAAACATACTAGTTTTGGCTAAAAACTAAACTTACCCAAACTTCTCACTACCTATAGTCTATATACAGATTTATCAATATTGTCTTAACAATATGTAGCCTTTTCTATGTCCTTTTTCGGTTACACTTAGCAAAATTAACTACATCAAAAACATTTTCAATATTAAGGTATTTTTGGTTTATTTCCACCTATAACATCTATTGTTCGAACAATGGATCTAGCATTATAGGTGTAGGGGCATATTGTGTCTTGGGGTTAGCTGACTAATACATTTTTTATAAGTCGACAATGATTCAGTGCTCATCAATAAAGCATAAATTGAGGCTATAGTGGAATAAAACCGAACCCATTATTTGAGTCCTAGGAAAATGTAATGAGTTGTTTTGCTCTCCCATATTTATTCCTTTATTAGAGTCGTTTTCCTCTCCTAGATCCTATAAAAACACAAAGAACAAGACCAAAGTACATGCCACCACATAGTAACTTGTTTCATCAATTACTTGCAATGCACATATGTTTTGCACCCATTTTAGCCTTAAATATCTTAGTAGAGATCCCTAAAGCTAGGTTCTAATAAATATCTAGATATAAATTTTCGTATTATGATTGTCTACCTCGAATGTAGGTAAATGAAAGATATTTACTCATTATGTCTCACAATATAAGACGTTCGTTTTATATTGTGGGGCGGGGGAGTAGTGTATAAGTTGTGTACACGTGTTTATTTTTCACTCGAAGCATTGATATAACTTTGCGCTCAAATATGTTTTTACATTCTTCACCGTGGGTTCTACAACCTCATGTATTTCGTGCTTATTATTGAAATAGCATCTCATGTAAGAGTTGATCTAGAAAATCTAAAAAAGTAAATTATGATGTAGTATTGTGTATGAGGTTTTACACGTGGTTTAATATCTAGTCCGGAGTCTGTATAAAATCGTGCATTTAAATTAGAGACGAGTTGTATGAGAGCATCTCTAACCGAAGGCCAAAAGGCCTTTAGAGGATAAAATTTCAGGGGCTAACGGCCGGAGACACCTCAAGTCGGTCCCTGAAAACTATTAGAGGACTAAATTTGAGATACCGGCCCCTAAAACCGACACCCCTCCCCCCCCCCTCTCCCATATTTGCTCGGTCGCGAGGTCGATAACTATAATTTTGCTCCCTCTAGCTGTGCCGGTCCACCGCTGCCGGAGCGCCCAAAATGGGCCCTTGCATCCTCCCCCTGTCACCGGCTGCCCTCCCCGGCGACCAGCACTAGCACCGCCTACTCCCCTGTCGAAGTCTGCGTCGGCGGAGGGCTAGAATCGCTCTTGCTGCTGTGTGCCATGGCGGGGATCGACCTTAACATGGTGGAGGAGGACGACGAGGAGTTCTCGACGGCGGAGGTGGTGACGGGCAATTTCAAATGCATACAAGGTGTTTGTTTGAGTGGGCACATAAAAATCAAAATTTTAGGGCTTAGATTTTAGGGATCGGTTCTGTCCGCCACCGTTATAGGACTAAATTTTTTCTCATCTATTTTTGTCTGCCTTTTTGTTCTCTAAATTTTTGTCCTTCGGTCAGAGATGCTTTGAGAGCCCAATTGACCATGGTAAGGCACGCCAAACCGACCTAGATGCGTTGACACCTCCTTGCCGTTAAGAAGCTCGTGGGTGGATCACGAGGTGAAGGTTTCTCGATTCTTTTGCAAATATACACAATTATCCAACGCAATAGCTTAAAATATCCATCTACGAACGCTAATCCCAAAAATACCCGATGGAATGTTAGCCAAATGAAGCTGGCACTGTACATAACTTATAGCGAGTGGTATCATGGACTAGCTCGTAGAGCCTCCCTGTATTGATTGGCCATTTACGTTTTTTTCTCATTTTACTTTTTGTTATTTTTTGCTTTCGTTATACGTTTTTTTTGAATCTTTCTCTTTTTTGGGGGGGTAATATGTTAATACTTTTTCCTTTTTTTCTCATTTCGGAATACATGAATACCCTTCTCCTATAAAATGTGAATAGTTTTTTTTAAATCTTGTGAACGGTATTTTCAATCCCGTGAACACACTTCAAGAAAAGAAAACATTTTTTTTCCTAAAACAGAACATCTTTTTTTCGAGGTGTGAACATTTGCAAATGCAAGAACTTTTCTTAATTACAAATATATTTTCTTCAAAATGCATGAACAATTTTTTGTTATAGGTGAAATTTTTTTAAGAGATTTCTATTTCCGTGCCCCTGATTCTTTAGGTGTACTCATTTTCTCCAACCGCTTAATTTTTTCTTACTTTTGCCCATCTCCTGTTATGAACCTCTCACACGGTATGAAACTCGTTGCCCATTAGCCTTGCTGTTACATGCTTTCAAGTGGGACCGCGTTCAGTCAGGTCACGTAGTGGACCCTCTCCGTTACGTGGTGACAAGTCGTTACGTGCTGACAAGTGGGACCACGAGAGGCTGGTTTGTTAGAAACGCGTTATACTAACGTGTGGGACCATGCCATGTTGGACTGCGTGGGCCGGTTTGTTGGGAACGCGTTATGGGGGACGTGGTGTGTGACCATGTGGGGCGCGTTTTGTGGTTATGTGCGCCATGTCACCTAAATTGGATGTTTTCTATTTTGTTATTTTTATGATTAACCTTTTTAAGAGCGCTTTTTCCTCCTCTATCTCGCTAACACTTGTGTTTTTTCAAAAAAGGTAGCGAATCTAGAGCAGCTTCTATTTTCACTCATTGTTCCTTTTGGCCCTTGTTTTTCCTAATTTGGTAGCAAATCTAACCAGCACCATAAATACATTTAGTACACAGAGCAGATGTAGATAAAGCAGCTAATATAGGATATATATATATATATACAGTACGGTATTTAACGAGGTTCGACAATTAGACTGATCAGCAGCAGCGGACAGGATCAACACAGACAATACAAAAGAAGTTGCTTTACAGCAGCAGCACAAGATCAGTAGCCCCTTATGGCCTCCGCCAGGAGGGCCTCCGCCTCCTCTCTCTGGCGCTTCCTCCACTTTTTGTTGCCTAGTCCCTTGACCTTGGGCGCCTTGGGCTTGATCGGGGCATGCGACTCACCTTGATGGCCGCCTTCTGGAGGTTGCAGAGGTGAAAAACGAGCGCCTGGTGCTTGGCTCTGAAGACGTGGACATTCACGGACAGGCTGCATGTCTTCACGTCCTCGGCATGCTTCACGAGGGAGTTGAAGTCGGTGGCGAGGCTCCTGGTGCAAAAGGGGCACCTGTAGATGTCGCTGGCGAAGAATTTGTCGTACTGGCCGAACTTCAGCCTCCTCGGTAGCTGACGAGTCTTGGTGTTCATGGACTCGTCGTCGCTGCAGACGTCGCTGCTATCCACCTGTTGGAAAAAACAGTAGAGTGCAATAAGGAAATGATTGATATACCTTGATTATCGGGATTGATTACTTGCATAAAGTTAACTGATTGAGATCCTCTGATTATTCCCCAATTCTCAAATTCCAAACCAGATCGAATATTGATCCCAACTACAGATTGGCGCTAGTACTAACTAGGGAGTCACTTAACTGCAACTCGGAGTACAAACAAAATAGGATTGAAATATGAACAAGGGCATTCACCGAAATACGAGATCTAACACAAGAGGATCAGCTTCTGTAAATATACCTAGCATCCAACGATTGAAAACATTCGAACCCTAATAACATACGATCTAGCATCCAACGATGAGAATGGGGGAAGAACAAGGGAAGCGGAGAAAAACCTAGTTATCTCCGACCATGGATCGGCCATGCTGGTGTCGTAGGGGTTTTCTGGCCTGATGTAATCCTACACCTCATAGGGGTCACAGCCGAGCAGGATCTGCCCGAGACCGGCAGGGGCCTCCTCGCCGGTGGATATGGCGGAAGCGGGGACGGGGGTCTGGACGGGGACGGCGGCTGCCTTCGATGCCTCGACGGGGATGGGGGCCTCCTCGCCGGCGGCCTTGGAGGCGACAATGGCCACCACGCCGTTCTTCTGCATCGCCGGCGTGGTTGGGGTTTTCTTTGGGGTTTGTAGAAGGTGATGGGACAGTGGAGACGGTTGCGTGAGTGAGTATGTCGAGTGAGAGTGAGGAGGCCTCTATAAAGGCGAAGGGAGGACACGTTTTGTTGCACCACTGTGCACCAGGTAACTGTGTACGCTACTGCACCGTTCACGGCAACACGCGTCCTCTACCGCCCCGTGCACCGCGACACACGTATCGTGCGTCATGTTTTTTCCTCGTGTCTAACTCTGGCGACTTAGTTGTGCTCAGTTATACCCTCGAGTGTAACACTGGTATTTTGGTTGTAATCAGTTTTGCCCTCTAGTACTAACACTACCGTGTGCAATATACTCACTTTTACCCTCTGATGGTTGGTTAACAGAGAGTCGACGAATGAGTGTTAGCTAGCTAATTGAGTCATTTTATGCACAATAAATTTAAAAAGATCAAAACATAGTGGCATCTACCCAGAGAGTCTTATTATGTGACCTGCCACCATAAGAAATGTATATAAATCAAGTTTTAACCTAAATCGCCACTTCTCAAATCACCTACTATATATGAAGGTTCATGGCTTTCTACTCAAGCCCCTTCCCAAAACATCCCTCACCAAAATATAGTTTGTCTAGATGAAGCAATAATTATCAAACCGATGTATATTTGAATTGAAAATAGTTTGATGTATGCCAAGATATATTTTTTGTATAAAATAAGCATTTTTCATTTTTTTAATCTCTTTCTATTTTCTATTTGAATCCATTTGTTAGTTTTGCCCTTGGTTTTTAAGTTCTACTCAGTTTTGTCCTTGGTTTTAAGTTCTACTCAGTTTTGCCCTTGGGTTTTAAGTTCTACTCAGTTTTCCCCTCCCTCTTAATCACAAACTCTCACAAATATGCTCATCTTGGCTGCTATGCTCTGATTGGTCGCGGATCGTGCCCACCAACCATTTATCCATTGTGATCTAGCCGACAGGATAACCCATATATCTGTCGGGGGGCACTGATACCTTCGATCCGGATTACGATGTAGTATAGCTCTGATACGTCGTAAACGTATATATAATTTTTGATGTTCCATGCTTGTTTAGTATCTACTTTGCTTTGCTTTTTCTACACTTTGAAGTATTTTTATATATTTTCTGGGACTAATCTATTAACAAGATGACATAGTGTCAGTTGCTTGTTTTCTGTTATTTTTTGTTCCAGAAAAGTCAAAAAATGAATAATCTCGGAATTGGACGGGACAAAAGCCAAAGTCAATATTTTATCGTGGGAAACACAGAGCCAGAAGACGAGACGGTGAAGGGCCTCGAGGGGGGCACACCCCTGGCCCCACGGCCAGGCCTGGCCCACTCCTGGGGGTGCGTCCGCCTCGGGCACCCCCTCAGCCTCCCTCTTCGCCTATAAGAAGTCCCCGATACCTAAACCATAAGTACCCGATCAATCATCCACGAAACAGCCCGTAGCCGCCGCCACCATCGTCCCTAGATCGGGGGGTCTGAAGCTCTTCCCGGCACCCTGCCTGAGGGGAGAGATCATCCCGGAGGCCTCCTTCTGTAGGGGTTCGTAGCATGGAAAACAAAAATTTTCTATCGCATACAAACAAACAAGCCAAGATCTATCTATTAGATTGTAGCAACGAGTCGATGGAATAACTTACCCTCGAAGATTCCAAAGCGGTTAACGAGAGCAGATTCTCGTGGGTGATGTAGTCGACTCTTCTCGATCTCAAGATCGTAGACGATCCTTCCGCCATGCTCCAGCGCTCCCGCAGTCGGTCACACGTTCGGTACTCGATGAAGACCTTCCTCTCCCTTGTTCCAGCAGGCAGCGGAGGTTGTAGCACTCTCCTCGTGATTCCGGCAGCACAACGGCGTGGTACCAATAGTAGAGGGGAGATCCCGCAGGGCTTCGCCTTAAGCCGGAGCGAGTATGGTGGAGTATGAGAGAGGGCTATTAGTGGTCTAGGGATTAGACACACCAATTATAAGGCTCTAAACCACAGGCTAGAGCAATTAGAAGCTCTAAACCAAAACGGCTCTAAACCGGAGATTAGAGGATAGGAACTTGTGTGTAGAGGAGGAGGCCCTGCCCCTCCTTTTATAGGTGGAGGGCAAGCGCCAGGAAGGGGAGGAGTCCTCCCCAACTCGGCCTAGGCTGGCCACGCTTGGAGGAGAGGGACCTCCTCCAAGTTGGTTTCAACCTCCTCTTGCTTGTTTTCCACAGTTTCTCGCTTCCCAGTTTCTCGTTTTAGCCGCTTGACTTTCAAACCGCGTTTGACTTTTCAGTTTTGGAACAGAAGAACACTTAGTACATGATGCAATCATTCAATGACACATTCATGTACCCCCGAGTGCCGGACAATCCGAACCTTCCAACATTCCGATGAAAACACCGAATCATTCCCGAACTCAAACGGAACTTTCCTTATATGAATCTTATTCTCCGCACCATTCCGGATCACCTCGTGATATCCCGGATCCCATCCGAGACCAACAACATTCGGTCTCTTTCTCATAATACCATAACTACTCAAACAACGTCCGAATCCTTAAGTGTGTCTCCCTACGGTTCGTGAATTATGCGGACATGATCGAGACACTTCTCCGAACAATAACCAATAGAGGAATCGAAATTCATATGGCTCCACATATTTCTACGATTACTTTGCGATCGAATGAACCACTTACATACGATACCAATTTCCTTTGTCTCACGATAGTTTACTTATCCGAGGTTATGATCGCTTGGATCTCTCGCATACCTAGTTCAACCTCGTTCGATAAGTACTCTTTTCTCGCTCCCGTGATATGTGATCCCTTGTGCCAGTCACATGCTTGCAAGCTAATTGGATGACATTCCACCGAGAGGGCCCACAGTATATCTATCCGTCATATGGATGGACAAATCCCATTCTTGATCCATGTGTTTCAACCAATACTTTCCGAACACTCAATGCCACCTTTATAGCCACCCGATACGGTGTGGTGTTTGATGTCATCAAAGCATCCATCCGGTAAAGGTGATATGCATGATCTCATGGTCGAAGGAATTAGGTTACTATGTATCAGAAAGCATATAGCAATTGAACTATTGAAATGACTTGATCTTTATGCTACGCTTATCTATAGGAGTATGTCCATCACATCATTCTCCTAATGATATGATCCTGTTGTTAATAAAATCTCTATGTTCATGATCAGGAAACCATGATCATATATTAACCAACAAGCTAGTTTAACAAGAGGCTTTACTAGGGACTCTTATTTTAGTTTACAAATCACACATGTATTAATGTTTCCGGTTAATATAATTATAGCATGGTATGTAAACATTTATCATAAGTGTGAAGATATGATAATAACCATTTTATTATTGCCTCTTGGGCATATCTCCAACAGTCTCCCACTTGCACTAGAGTCAATAATCTAGTTTCAAACCTTTGTGTATTCAACACCTATGGCTTTACGGTGTTGTATGTACACGATTGCTAGTGGTCAACTGATCTCCGGATCTGACACTTCCAGGTCCGTGTGTAATTGCATGTCTTTGCGTCTCTACGCATCACGCATCACTCATTCTCTAATGAGATGGCTTTGTATAAATTTGGTCTTTCGGTGTGACCTTTAGTTCTTTGGGGTTAAAACATGTTGATAATATTGTCGCACAATATATCTTCATAGTATTATCCCTCTGTGAACTACACCTAGTTTGATAACAAACTACTTGACACAATGTCTTTTGTCGCTAAAATATAGCATATATACTTAGCCTTTGTTGTAGTATCTGTCACAATGTCTTAACTTTGGAACTCATCCAAATCCATTATGGAACTCACTTTCCATTATATTGTGCCACCCTTAGTTTAGATTGAGATAAACTTAATTTGTACTTTGTGACAAAGCTAGTATCAATGTAGTACTTTTACAATGAACTAACCATCTATTTGTCACTTCTACAAATAATATACTTTTAGTTCTTTCAAAGATCATAAGAATATCCTTACTATTGTCCAATGATCATCTTACGAATCATTCCGTATATGCTCACAACATTTAGAGCATAGGACATATCTGGATTTGTACATATCACAGTATGATTGATATAAATACTCTTTGTGATTTCATACATCAAGTATCAATCTATACTTGATTATTTGTTTCACTTTACCAAATGTCAATACACTTGAATATATCATCAACATTGAACTCATTCAATCCTTTCTGTGCGACAAGAACCTCTCTTGTAGTTTCTATATTGAACTCATTCAATATCTTGTCTATGTACTTCTGGCACAACCATATTAGCGTCTATTGATGCCAAATATTTGGGTTTTGCCTAAGTTTGTCATCGGGATGAAATTCTTAATATGTGTTAATAAAGGATACATCTTTTCTAATCAACAATATGTCCTCCACATAATGTATTAGAAATATGTCTTAGCGCTCCCACTTAATTTCTTGCAAACGCAAGCATCTTCATTGTCTCTGATGAAATTAAACTCTTTTAACAGTTTCATCATAGTGAAGATTCCAACTCCGCGATGCTCACTTCTACCATTGAAGTTTGCATATGTTTTTAGCATCCTTTGAATTAACAAAACCCTATGGACCGTGTCATGCACACGTCCTAGGTAAAGATTCTATTAGAAGAACTTGTTTTGTTTATTCAACTACCATATAACAAATTATATGTAGTGGTTGCTACATTAATCTGTCTAGACTAAATATCGCTATGAAAGATCAGATCTTGTCATAGTCAACCTTTGAACATTGTTGTGAACTTTTTCCCAACATGTCGACTATTTCATAGATATGCAACATCCATGTCTATTTATTTATAGATCTAAACACAACTGTAAGGTCTTACACCTTTCTCGGGGGTCCTTCAAGTTCAAAACTTGATTTCTCATGTATGGAACTATCACGGATTTTATGGCTTCAAGCCATTTGACGGAGTCAGGGCCCATCATCACTTCTTTGCATGTAGTCCGTTCATTATTCTCAAATAATGATTCAACCCTCAAATCTTGGTATTTGATTGTTTACTTGACCTACTTGTTTCAATAGGAACTTAGATCTCCGTGACCACAACCCTTGAAGCACGTGAGCCATGAGCATTGTTGCCGCCTCCAAACACTTTTCGGCGCCAAGCAACTCGCACATATAGCTAAGGTTCTTTAACCTTATCAAAGTTATATTGTCCTCCCACTTAACTTTTCACGAAAAATTCCTTCTCAAAGAAACTTGACGCTCTAAGCAACAAACACTTTTGTCTCCTGTTTATGGAGGAATACTTAACAGTTTATACAAAGACAGGTTCATCCGACTTTGGTTGCACACATCTTTCTTATGCATAGCATACCAATGTTTAAGAAAGGACAACTTGGGTTTTATCCCAAACCATAACCTTATATGGTGTCATTTCAACGGATTATGATGAAGCTCTTTTCAAAGGAAAACGGTAATCTCTAAAGCTTTTAATCTTTAAAATATAATGGCAGTTTTATGAATTATACCTTTGATCTTACCATGTCAAACAAGGTTTAATTACATATCTCGAAAGCTCCATACTCTTATGGTGTTTCGGGAAATGCAAATCCACGGAACAATTCCTTAAATCTTAGATATTATGCTAAACTTGTAACTCAAATATCTTCCTTTATGATCTTATCATAAACTATTTATATTCTTGTTACAATGATTTTGCACTTCATCTTGAAAGTCTTTGAACTTTTCAAATGTTTCACACTTCATCCTTATTAAGTAAATATTCATATATTCACTCAAATTTTCGGAGAAAGCACATGAAGTTGAAATCCATCGCTCTTGACTATACATAATGGACTTCATACAACAATATGTACAAGTTCCAATAAGCTAGTCTATCGTTCCCTTTTGGCCTATGAACGAAGTTTTAATTATCTCTAGGAAAGTTTCACAAGCGTCATTTGATCAAAATCAAATAGACTCCAAAATTCCATCCATATGGATTTTCTTCATGTTTTCTTTCCAATATAATTTAAACGGCGATGTCACTTCCTAAGTGATCTTTCAATCAATTTGTCTTTCGACATTTTTAGCACTAGTTTTATGGATGTGATTTCTCCAACGAGATTTGTGAATCATCCATCATTTATGGATTACGGCAATTATTTGAACAACCCTTTTGTTCTTATAATACCTGATAAAACAAATCTTGAAGGCAAACTTTGATGTTTAATGAGCAACACAATAACCCTTTATTTGTTCTCGATGAACATCATCACATATTCTTTTGCTAATTACTTAGGCCACTGTAGTTCATGAATTCTGTTGTTTCGTATGACGATTCATACCAACAAATTCAGTATCAAATACTTAAGAACCACATTGTTTAATAAGCAAAGAATATAGCCATAACATGTATATCATCTATATACTTAAACTAAACAATTCTAGTCCTTTCTCTTCTGCCATATATTTATGAGATTCTCTTTCAGTATTTCCTTTTCTGTTTGAAAGAATATATCAACATCAATAGTGGAGTCATACATATGACACATAGTCCAAAGCGTGTATAGTTAAATACCAATGTCTTTGGACTTGCACTTTGAAGTAGATCACCTTTATCAAGTGTTTGGTGTTCTTTCAAATTCCTTTCTTTAGTAATCTCTTGGTGTGGTAAACATTTTACCTACATCAAATATTCACCCTTTTCATGGAATCGTCCATGATCAAGCTACTTTTAGCTTATAACAATGAATCGTGAGTATAATGTTGCTCTTCCAAAACTTTCGGAGGTTTAGGACAACTAGTGTCTCCAACCTTTTGCAAATTCTCATAAAATATGAGAACATGACTTTAGCCATATTATACTCTATCATGTTGCAACCAAAACTTCGTTTCAGATATCACAATATCTTCCACAAATCATGGTTTCTGAAACAACTCTTTCAGATCCTTAGATAACCTTGATATTAGGAGAATCCTTTGAATATCAAGAATCATGGAGACAAACATGATACTTATATACTAACACTTGGAATTGTTACTCTTGATTTAATACTAATTATTAAACTTCATGGAGTAACCGGAACTTACTGAAAGTTTGCAATAGGACTTTTAAACTTTAGATTAACACTTCAAAACAATACGATACCAGTTCGTAAAGTAACTAACCAGAATTCTATAGTTCTGTTATCTCAATTATAACTAAGCGCAAGGTGGTAAACGGATGCCAATGACTACAACAACTATGCAAATTCACTTTGATTTAGTTTATGATAAATTGAGTTCTAATTAATAATTAAATTAATCTAGGTGAACTCCCACTCAAAACAATATCCCTCACATTGTTTTAGTGATCACACGAACCAAATCCACCACATCAAAACCGATCATCACGAGAGTTGATATAGCTACAATGGCGAACAATCAACATATTCATCATATCTACTATATGACTCATGCTCTACCTTTCGGTAATCCGTGTTCCTGAGGCCATGTCTGTACATGCTAGGCTCGTCAAGATCAAACCTTAGTTTCCGCATGAGCAACTGGCTTGCTCACGTTGTATACACTTGTAGAATCTAACACACCGATCATCACATGGTGCTTGAAACAACAAGCTTTAGCAACGGTGCTAACTAAGGGTGAACACTTTATGACTTGAAATTCATGTGCATGAGGGATCATCTTATAATGCTACCGCCTACTAAGCAATACAAGATGCATAAAGGATTAACATCACATGCAATTCATAATCGGTGATATGATATGGCCTTTCTTCTTTGTGCTTCCGATCTCCATCTTCAAGCACGAACATGATCTCCATCATCACCAGATTGCATCAAGGTCAATGACGTTGCTCCATGGTTGTCGCCCACCAGCTTCAACTATTACAACTACTTTGAATAGACACGGGTCTTAACATAATTTAAAGACAACCATATGGCTCACCATTCTTGCCGACTTACAATAAGGAACATTGCATACATCATATATAATCACAATCATGGCCATATCACATCACAAGACACCCCGCAAAACAAAGTTAGACGCCTCTACTTTCTTTGCATATTTTACGTGGTTTGGGGCTTTCAATAAGTGTCGTTCTAACTTACGAACAAGAACCATAACATTGATACTAGTATTGTCAATCACCCGTTGTAAATTGGATCTTAACTATGCTAGGAGAAACAGCACCATAAAGCCACTTATGCAATACAAGTTGCATGTCAAGCGTGGAGCAAGTCTCATGAACGATGTCATGTAAGGTTAGCCCGGGCCGCTTCATCCCAACATACCGCAAGATTCAAAGTACACAAGAAGCAATCGACAATAAAAGCATCAACGCCCACAATGACCATTGTGTTCTACTCGTGCAACAGATCTACATATAGACACGGCTCTGATACCACTGTAGGGGTTCGTAGCATGGAAAAAAAAATTTCTATCGCATACAAACAAACAAGCCAAGATCTATCTACTAGATTGTAGCAACGAGTCGATGGAATAACTTACCCTCGAAGATTCCAAAGCGGTTAACGAGAGCAGATTCTCGTGGGTGATGTAGTCGTACTCTTTCCGATCTGAAGATCGGGTAGACGATCCTTCCGGCGCTGCTCAGCGCTCCCTTGATCGGTCACACGTTCGTACTGACGAAGACCTTCCTCTCCTTGTTCCAAAGAAAGCGGAGGTTGTAGCACTCTCCTCGTGATTCCGCAGACAACGGCGTGGTACCGAAGTAGAGGGAGATCCCAGGCTTCGCCTTAAGCCGAGCGAGTATGGTGGAGTATGAGAGAGGGGTATTAGTGGTCTAGGATTAGACACACCAATTAGAAGGCTCTAAACCATGGCTAGAGCAATTAGAAGCTCTAAACCAAAACGGCTCTAAACCGGAGATTAGAGGATAGGAACTTGTGTGTAGAGGAGGAGGCCCCGCCTCCTTTTATAGGTGGAGGGCTGGCCAGGAGGGAGGTAGTCCCTCCCAACTCGGCCTAGGCTGGCCGCCGGCTTGGAGGAGAGGACTCATCCTCCAAGTTGGTTTCAACCTCCTCTTGCTTGTTTCCCACAGCTTCCTGCTTCCCAGTTTCTGCTTTTCCGCTTCCTTTAGCCGTTTGACTTTCAAACCGGCTGTTTGACTTTTCAGTTTTGGAACAGCAAGAACACTTAGTACATGATGCAATCATTCAATGACACATTCATGTACCCCCAAGTCGGACAATCCGTAACCTTCGAACATTCCCGATGAAAACACCGAATCATTCCCGAACTCAAACGGACTTTCCTTATATGAATCTTATTCTCGACCATTCCGGATCACCTCGTGATATCCCGGATCCCATCCGAGACTCCGAACAACATTCAGTCTCTTTCTCATAATACCATAACTACTCAAACAACGTCGAATCCTTAAGTGTGTCTCCCTACGGTTCGTGAATTATGCGGACATGATCGAGACACTTCTCCCAACAATAACCAATAGAGGAATCTGGAACTTCATATGGCTACAAAATATTTCTAAGATTACTTTGCGATCGAATGAACCACTTACATACGATACCAATTTCCCTTTGTCTCACGATAGTTTACTTATCCGAGGTTATGATCGTCGGTATCTCTGCATACCTAGTTCAACCTCGTTACCGATAAGTACTCTTTTCTCGTTCCCGTGATATGTGATCCCTTGTGACCTAGTCACATGCTTGCAAGCTAATTGGATGACATTCCACCGAGAGGGCCCAGAGTATATCTATCCATCATATGGATGGACAAATCCCATTCTTGATCCATGTGTTTCAACCAATACTTTCAACACTCAATGCCACCTTTATAGCCACCCGATTCACGGTGGTGTTTGATGTCATCAAAGCATCCATCCGAAAGGTGATATGCATGATCTCATGGTCGAAGGAATTAGGTTACTATGTATCAGAAAGCATATAGCAATTGAACTATTGAAATGACTTGATCTTTATGCTACGCTTATCTATAGGAGTATGTCCATCACATCATTCTCCTAATGATATGATCCTGTTGTTAATAACATCTCTATGTTCATGATCAGGAAACCATGATCATATATTAACCAACAAGCTAGTTTAACAAGAGGCTTTACTAGGGACTCTTATTTTAGTTTACAAATCACACAAGTATTAATGTTTCCGGTTAATACAATTATAGCATGGTATGTAAACATTTATCACAAGTGTGAAGATATGATAATAACCATTTTATTATTGCCTCTTGGGCATATCTCCAACACCTTCATCACCATGTCGGCCTTCGGTATGATGCGTGAGTAGTTTCACCTTGGACTATGGGTCCATGTAGTAGCTAGATGGTTGTTTCTCCTCCTTTGTGCTACCATGTTTAGATCTTGTGAGCTTCGTTCATGATCAAGATCATCTATTTGTAATCATGCATGTTGTGTTTGCGGGGATCCGATGGATATTAAAATTACTATGTCAGATTGGTTAATGAGTCTATCTTATTGATTCTATCATGTCTGTGTTGTTTGAGATCTTGCATGCTCTCCATTTCTAGTAGCTATCTTGGCCAAGTAGATGCTAGTGACTCAAAGAGGGAGTATATATGCTTGATAGTGGGTTCATGCCTCTATTTAATCTAGGGAAGTGATAGAAATGTCTAAGGTTGTAGATGTGATGTTGCTACTAGGGATAAAACAACAATCTCTTGTTCATGGAACAATTGTATTGTTTTCTTTACACACATTGCTTAAAGCAGTTATCCGTTGCTCGCAACTTAATAGTGGAGGGGGTTCGGATGATAACCTGAAGGTGGATTACTAGTCATATATGCAGTTGGATGGCGGTCTATGTATATTGTTGTAATGCCTAATCAAATCCCATAGGATCATGAATGTCTAGTATTGCATTGTTATGTCTTGCTCTGTCATGTCAATTGCCCTACTATAATTTGTTTACCCAGCATGTTATGTTGTTTATCTTAAGGAGAACACCTCTAGTGAACTATGGACCCCAGTCCAATCTTTACCATTGATATATCTTCCACTGTTACTGTTTACTTTATGCAAACCACTATTACCTTCCACACCATATAGTTAATCATTTGTTTATAGCAAACCAGTGAGATTGAAAACCTCACTGTTCGTTGGGGCAAAGTCTTGAGTTTGTGTTGTGGAGGTTTCCAAGTTTCTAGCAACACCTTTGGGTCGTTTCCTTCCTCCTACTGTTTCGATAACCTTGGTTTATTTCTCCGGGAAAACTTGCTTCTGTGCTCATCATACCTTCCTCTTGGGGTTTCTGAACGAAGCTCTATAGTGATCTGAGCCGCATCAAGCTCTTTTTCCCTAGTAGACCTAGGTTTATCAAATCCTCGGGAAGCAGAATGCAAAGTGAGATTACTTAAACAGACCTTTGAAAGTTTTAGAATTCCTATTGCGTTTTCACCGGACCAAGAGTTTACGATCTTGTTGTTGTTGACGATGGAGAGAGAGGGCCTAGGGTCTTCGGTTTTCACCAGTAGTTGTGCAAAAATATCTGATGGAAATAATAGATAATAATAAAGTACTCATGTAATTGTTAGAGCAAGATAATTATATGTGGGCAGTGCATCCATAAATGTTATCGCCTCCGCAACCGCTCATGGCAATAACATACTATTCTCATCCATAGAAGAAAGAGAACTAATCATATGCATAGTGATGTCACCATTGATCCCAAGTAAGTTCCTCACATACAGTCGTACTACCCTTTCTGTCACTAGGGTTTCCATCCTGCAGATCAGTCGTTACTTACACTCTCTTTACCTAGATCAATCCTTGGGGTCTTGGGTACCTGACAAGTCCTTAGAATGAGGCAAGAGAGGGTACTACAATCATCATGTCATACAAACTAATACATGATCCCATTTATGATAAATAACATGCAAAAAAACTACATGGCTAGGCCGAAGCCCTTAGCCCAAAGAGAATTACTCACACATAGAGATGAAATCGACAATCATAAACATTGTAATAGAGATCATAGAGTTGATAATAAATAGTATTACAATGTCGCCAATTGGAGATGAGATATACTATTACAAGTGGTGTAAGATGGCTATGGTGGTGGAGAAGGGTTTAGAGGTTTAGATCTAGATCTATTCCTCCGGCGTGGCGGCAGGGAGAGTTGGGGATGAAAGAAGCGATGTTGTGGATTCGGGGGCCTGTATCTCGTCGACTGAAGCCTCTTTATATAGGGGTCCCTTCACAAAAGTTGTTCTGTTTGAACTAAGAAGGTCGGTGCAAACTATACGGCGGCGGGTCGTATAGTTGGTCGTTAAACTTGCAGTTGCCTCCTCACGGCTCCTGGTTTCTTTGGCATGTTGGAAATCTCATATCTTTGGCATTTATGTAGTGATTACCATCATAATACATCATTATCTGCGTAGGAAAAAATAGCAAGAAAGGATTGCATACCCCTTTGATCATTAGGCATTAGTGGCAGGAAATAGGGAGATATTTCATCAAATATATGAATAATATCTAGTTTAAATGCAGACGTGGATGGCTATATTTCACAGCCATCAACCTCCCCAAGCTTAAACTTGATCATCCTCGAGCAAGAAAACCAAAATCAAAAGGGAACTCAGCATTTAAACTGAAATAATGAGATGATGATCTTACTCATTATTGGTAGTCTTATGTTTACTCCACTTTATCAATCTGAAAAACTTTAGCATAGATAGAGTAATGGCAAGCATATCATATGGGTTTCATGAATCCTTATAGCGCAGCAAAATTATTGTAAGCATGGATGATTCAAATGAGTAAACTTTATTCCATGTCATGTAATTAACTCATAAACTTGCCTTTGAACAATAAAGTGTAATCATGTAGAATTAAGAGTGTGAGAGTTTGTCATGAAAAAACATATATACTGGAGTGTCTCAATTCTCCCACATCAATAAATCAAGACTTTTCAAGCACTACTTTTCTATTCATTGTCCTTCAAGATTTTTTAGTTTTTAAGTAATTGAGAGCATGCCAAACAAAATCGTTGTTTATCGGGCTGAGATGGACACTCGTGGCATCACTAAGGTTTTTGTTCCTTTTGCATAATGATTACTCATATCAGACAGAGGAGTGATTCCATCATGTTACAGCTACCCGGGAGTGCCAAGAATCTTACCCATTATAGCATTGCTGCTACAAATGTTTAATCAACTCATAGCCAAAATCTAGGAGTTTCCTCCATAAAGATCGTTTGTAGGCCAGCGGAGTTGTTGGCATCCCATGAAGTTTGACACGCATAAAGCTATATCATTCTTATGATTTACAAGTCAAACTTTGGCATGCTCACAAAAACCGCTAAACATTAATTCAATTGAACAAATCTTTTCAAAGAGAGCTATCAAGTCAATCATTATTTTCTGTGGTGTTGAGTGTCTTTAGGAATCCGCTTTCAAGACTAAAACACTACAACAACCAAGTCTTTAATTGTAAGACTTTTTCTTATTTTAATTGTTTAGCAAATTTTTAGAAAATACTTGGTTAACTACAAGAGCTGGAACAAAACGTACCCAATTAAATACCCATGCAAACAAAATGTTACTACTGAAAGGATACGGATGTCGCCTAGAGGGGGGGGGTGAATAGGCGATTAAAACTTTTCCTAGAGTGGCTCAACAAAGGCGGAATAAAACTAGTGTTTACTTTGTTAAGCACAACCTAGAACAATTAAGGTTCACCTATGTGCACCAACAACTTATGCTAAGCAATACAAGCAACAAAGTGATAGCAAGATATATAATACTTCAAGCACGAAGGCTATCACAATGTAAAGTGCATAAGTAAAGAGATCGGGTATAGAGATAACCGAGGCACGCGGGGACACCCATATTTTACCGAGTTCCTCCCAACATGGAGTACGTCTCGTTTGGAGAGGGGGTGGTATCAAACCACCAACGCCACAAAAGGCCTCCCTTATTCTCCGGTGAATCTCACCGCAACGGGATCGATCCACGCTTCCACTATCGGTGCACTTGTCGGTGGCAACCGGAACCTCTCACAAGGTTGGGGCATAACTCCACAACTTAATTGGAGACTCCCAACAAACGCCACAAAAGGCCTCAACAAATGCCACCAAGGCCACAATGCCACCAAGGCCACAAAACCGTCTAGGGTTCCAAGAACCCAAGAGGGACAAGCTCCAATGAGCAATTCGAACCAAATCCTCTGAGGAGAACTGAAACCGATGCACCAAATGCAAATGGCAAGAACACCACAAAGATGCTCAAATCCCTCACTCTCAATTCCAACAAAGCTACTAAATCTATTGGGGGAACAAGAGAGGAGGAATCAAAGAGAGACACAAAATCCCCCAAAATCTAGATCCCCAAAGATACACTCACAAAGAGATGTTTTGGTTTGGTCAAAACGTAGATCTAGATCTCCTCCAACTACCCCTCAAATATATGCAAGAATCAATGGAGGGGTGAGTAGAAATCAAGCTCAAGGAGTAAGGCAAATAGGGGCAAATCTTAGACAGAAGGAGGAGGAAGAAGCAACCCTAAACAAAAATGGACAAAATACATATATAGGGTTAGACAAAATATGGCCGTTGGAGCACATTTTCGGTCTCGGCCGGTACTACCAGATTTAACCGGTAGTACCGCCCGATGCCAGAAATCAGGTCGCTAGCCAAACGAGCGGCGAAGATCGCAAGGCGAGGTGGGACTGCTTGCGGCCAGTCAACGACGCAGCACGGGCGTCAAGATGCGCTTGTGAGCAGAGGTAGCTAGTCCCGTGCGCCATGAGGCGGCGAAGCGCTGCTGAGGCAGGATCTGGTCAACGCGGCCAAGACGCTGCTGTAGAGAAGCGGGCTAGGCGCATGCATGTGGGGTGGGCATTCGGTTTTTTAGGTTAATTCGGTTTTTTCAATAATTCAGTTTCTACAAAATAGGCACCGAAATTATTTCGGTTTTCTAATTAATCGATAGTTCGGTTAGTGGACAATTCGGTTCGGTGTTCGATTTTTAACCGAACTTCTGGAAATAATAACATTGTGCCATAATTTATGTCAGATCCATACGAGCTAAACCACTCATCGACCTTATCGAAGCAACCTTCGTGTCATGAGTACAAGCAATACATTGCTAGCTGATGTCTTGAACGCATGTGTAGAAAAAGAACATAATAAGCATGATGTCTATCTTGCTTGTTCAAAAAATGATGTCTATATTCTAAGCCGTATACATTCAACAAATTCTATGTGTTGATTAGCTAAAATACATGATTATATCCGAAACACGAAAACAATTGAAAGGCTTCCAACAAAATTCATAGACACAATTGACAGTTAAACCACGAACATATACGTGCATGTGGCTGAAGACATACGTACATACATGGGCTGTCTGACAGCTTTTGCATGCTTGTCTTTTTGTGGCATGAGCTAGTATCTACGTACAGTAATGAACGCCTAGGGCAGATTCACAAATATATTTAGCTCTGTCACGTATAATTTTCGGTTTGTACGGTTATTTCGGTTAACAGAGAGTCAAAACCGAATTAATATTTATAAATTCGGTTAATCATATTTACTAACCGAAATTAGTTTCGGCTAATTCGGGTTCGGTGTATTCGGTTTCTGTTCCGGTTAATTCGGTTTCGGTGTTCAGTTTCGGTTTTTTATGCCCACCCCTAAGTGTGGGCTGCAAGGCGTGGCGAAAGGGATCTAGGCGCAGCGTGAGGCCAAGAGAGCGCCAGCAGCAGCGCAACGAGAGAGAAGCGCGAGGTCAGGGCGAGTGGGCTGACGGACAGAAAATGGGCTGGTAGTCTGTGGGTCTAAGATTACTACTGGCCAGAGCCGCTGGGCCGTAGTACCGCCAGACTACCGGCATTCCAGGTTGAGTTACGCTGCCAAAGCGACAAGATGGGCCGTAGTACCGGTCGGCCTAGACAGAATTCTTTCCTTTTTCATTTTCAAATCGAATAGGCAAATATTCAAACCGTGATAACTTTTGATTGGTAGCTCCGATTGACCCGATTCAAATATTGATTATCACCAAGTGAGAGAGTATCAAGTAGAATAATGTGATATACCTCACTTGATGAGAAACCGAAAAGCCGCATAAATCAAAATCGCAACAAGATACAAATGGGAGATCCGATTTAGATGAACAAGATCTTGTTATGGAGATTACCACAAGCTCTATATCCTCACATGGATAAGACCAAATAACAATCAAATACGATGATGCAAGTATGCAAAGGTTTGAGCTCTCTCTGAACGATGTGACCAAATTACTCATACGAGAGCCCCTCTTGATAGTACGGTTATCTATCCTAAACCCGGTCTCACACACACAACATGAGACCGGCAAAAGGGAAAACCTATCAAGAATATACCTTTGCCTTGGGCATTCCACTTAAGCTTGATGTAGACGGTCTTGCCCTTCTCAAGATGGAATGCCTTTCTTAATTCCTCATCATCGACCTCGCATATTGAGCTTGCACAACATATCTTCTTTGTATTTCATCGACCTTGAAGCTAACACATGATCCAAGCGATGCCAATGGACAAATCCTATAAGTATAACTTAATACACACATTAGTCCATAAAGATTGTCATTAATTACCAAAACCACACATGGGGGCCCAACATGTTCTTTCAACTACAGTATAGAGACTCACTCCACCGATATAACATCTCAATCATTACTACTAACTAGCATGGGTTTCTCAAACTTCAAAAGTGGGGAGTCATAAGGAATACCTCTCATGTTTCGTTCCACTTCTATCTTCCCTTAATATTTGCTTCTTGGAAACTCAAAGTCAATCACTCTCCTGCAAATCAACGAGAACTTCGAGGCGGAAAGAAAAAGAGAGACGAAGAATAAAGATAAACGGAGAAATCTTTTTTTAGTTTTTGAGAAGGGGGATTAAAGAATAGAAAATTGGCGAGAAAGCTCGGCTTGAAAATCTCAAACAAAATAAAATAACTAAGATAAAGTGTTGACAAAACCAACACGAGTGCTTATAAACTCAAATAAAAGCATAACCTCGAAAATAATATAAAGCAAATTAAAACCAAAATAAAATAGATAGAAAACCTCCCCAAGCTTAGGCTTTTGCAAGCCCTTCAAATCACTGTGGTGGGGGGGGGGAGTTGTAACTCCAGTCCAAAAATTGAGTTGAAAGGTTAATTTTTGTTTCTCGGAGGTTCAGGGAGAGATTGTGCATTCCCTCCACAGTTCCTCCAAGTTCTTGGAAATCTTGATATTTAGCAAACCGGTTTGGTGGCTGCTGCTCCTGATGAGGGACTTCTTGATCCTCCTCTTGGTCCTCATCCTCCTTCGGAATCTCCTCCTCGCGTTGGTGTTGCTTAACCTGCAAGTCATAAAGCACACGTCCTTCCTCGATAGAAAAAATATAATTAGGCAAAGGAGCGGGGTAGAGAAGCCCAACTCCAGCAATATGCAGATAATAAACACCACTTCTCCTAGTAAGCATTCCACAAGCCCTCAAAGTAGAGAAACTAACACGTCGCTCACCTAGTACCGGTTGTAACTCACCTAGGTCGATGCCCAATACATTGGCAAGCACGGTGATGACACCTCCACAAGTGGTTGGTACTTGGCTTTGGTGGGATTGGTACTCCAGGTAGCGCACAAGTATGGCGCCCAAGTGAAGTGACAAGTTGTCATAGTTGAAAGCAGCTTTTGCGAGCACTAAGATATCCTCCTCATTGAGTCTTGTAAACTCATTGCGCGCCTGCAAGGTGTTCTCAATAACATTGAACAAATAGTGAATAGAAGGATATTGGATATTGTTCCCCCTACTAACTCTAGAGGTGAAGCTCATTCTATTATAGAAGAGTTCAGTGGAAGGTTCCATGTTGGTAAAAGTTGCACGCAGAGCATTAGGATCATTGTTGGTTAAACCAAAACAATTGCACCATTCATATTGTGTTAGAGAATCATTTTTGTTCATGAGTCGGAAAGAAATCTTATCCTCCTCATGCCATGCCTTAATGGTGCTTTGCAAAGAGATAATAAATTCAATGGTTAACTGGCGATAGGTTGGCGCATCATGGAATACAAAGGTTTGCAAGCCAACTCTATTGCAAAGTAAATTAAAGTCATCAGTAATACTGAGTTGGTTCAAAGTGACGGGACAAGCCCACTTGGTAGCCTTGACTTCTCGGTTTTTGATCCTGTCGAAACGATCACGGTGGGCTTCATTCTTGAATCAAATCCCCATGCGTTCCTGAGCTGCAGCCCGAGAAGAACTAGCTTCGGCAAAAGCACGTGTCTGGATCCTCGTGTTCATCTTCTAAAAATAATAAAACAGACAAATATAAAACTTTTTATCCAACAGTAATAGTAATAGCATAATCCTCATCATGGCACAATAAAGAATCTCCTCAACATATTAATCTAGGCAAGATAATCATGGCAATAGTTCAAATATAAGTCTCACCTTAGATTGACGATGACAATAGATCAGAGATGAATTTGCAAAAAGTAATTGGAGGATCGGAGGATAAACATACCGTAGATCACTTGTGTGCGAGGAATTCGAATGATATTGAGCAGGGGTGAAGATCCCTTGAGGTTTTGAGAGAGTTTGGAGGTAGAGGATAGAAAAAGGATTGTGTTTTTGATGTTTTGGGTACCTCCCGGAGCATTTAAGTGGTCGGACGCAACTTTACGACGGCAACTATATGGCGGGCACAGGGTGTTTGAGCCGTATAATTGGTCCGACGACAAAATTTTAGGGTTTCCTAGGGCTTCTGTCTGGCGGATGTAACTATACGGCCGAAACTTTTTTTCTCGCTGTATAGTTGGTCGTCAAACCTTCTGTACTCTAGGATGAAAAATTGTCGATGGGCGGCCTCAACTATACAGCGGGAATTTTTATTTCCGTCGTATAGTTGGTCGTTAACCTTTCTGTACACATCAAAAAAAAATTTCTTCAAGAATTACTTTTTAGGCTGAAACTTAGCGAAACACCTTGTTTTGACAGAAAAATGATAGACTAAAATTTTGACCAACTATGGCATATATAAAACAGGAATTTTTAGTACCGATGGATCTCTTCCTCTCACTAGAGTTTTGTAGCACTCTTTATTTATAAAAATTAAACTAAAACTTAAAAACTTAACTCAAACCTTAATTTCTCATGGGTTGCCTCCCATGCAGCGCTCTTTTATGGTCAATATCTTGACCTTGATATTTCTCACTTAGGCCATATAAGTGGAACACCCACTCCAAAGTAATTGGCGTTCAAAGTGATGGCCTCCTTATCATCTTGCTTGGCTTTCTTTTTCCTAGAGAAATGAATAATAAAAGGATCTCGCGAAGGCAATTGAAGATTCACGCTCCCTTCATGCAAATTGATTAAAGCCTTAATAGTTCTTAAGAAATGACGGTCTAATATAATAGGGGCAGTAGCATCTTCGGGCATGTCAATAATAACAAAATCAATAAGAGCAGGACAACCTTTAATGTAAATAAAGTATTTTCCTTTATGCCTACTACTTGTTTATAAGTAGAGTCTGCTAGATGTAATTTTATTTCGGTAATTTCAAAAGAACCAAGATTCATTTTGTTAAAAAGACTCTTTGGAATTGTTGAAACACTTGCACCTAGATCACAAAGTGCAGATATTTCATTAGTCCCAATTCTAATCTTAATAGTGGGCTCAAATATATATCTAGCTTAACAGGCATTTTTTCAGCAATTTTCTTATATTCTTCTTCAAGCTCAAGTACCTTTATTGCTACCTGATTAATGAAGTGTTGATACATGGCTTCTTCATTTCCTTCACTTACGGAATCTTGACATCGATCCTTTTTACAAGATCGTCAACAGTGTAGTTTGGTGAAGGAGCATTGTTATAATCAAGTTCTTTGGGATCCTCCCTTTGGATTCTTATCATCTTGAGCTTTTCAACTAGATTGGGCTCAGCTTTACCTGCAAATTTTGCTAGAATGAGAGTTGTGCCTCAACGGTCCTTGTTCTTTCTTGGAGGGTCTGCAAATCATTTCTCAAACTAATAGCTTAGTTAGATAATTTACCAAGCATAGCATCATAATTCTTCATAATTTTGACTAGAATATTATTTTGCTCATTTTGTGAGTCCATAAAAGCTTTAAGAGTTTCTTGGATACTAGTATTGATTGATGCCATATTATTATTAGAGCTACCTGCTGGACTAGAGTAATGTTTTTGAAAGTTTGGATTATAATTCTTCTTTCAAGCAGGGTTATAATCATTATGAGCTATGAAGTCTACTTCTTCAATAGTTGGTTTGGGAGTAGTTCTTACCGGGGTTTCCTTACCTTCAACGGCAATATAAGCTCATCCAACTTAGCATTGAGTTCTTCATTCTCTTGAGGTGTGACGAAGTTCACCTTCTTCGTGTTTGATCTTTCCACATGCCATTGGGCATGGTTGTCTTGCATATTGTCTAGTAGCTGCTTTGCTTCGGTAATGTTCTTACTAATAAATGTTCCTCCAGCTGCAGTATCTAGCATAGACTTAGAAACAGGGTTAAGAGCATTGTAAAATAAATGGAGAATTAACCAATCTTCCATCCCATGGCTGGGAAAGTTTCTCATGCATTCTTTCATTCTTACCCATGCAAGCGCTAGTGGCTCACGCTCTTCCTGTCTAAAACCAGTAATATTAGATTTGAGTTGTATAGTCTTTGCAGGTGGAAAGAATTTAGTAATAAATAAAGAAGTACATTCCACCCATGATGCAATAGTATTTATAGGCAAAGATAGCAACCATTCTTTTGCTCTTCCTCTAAGAGAGAAAGGAAATAAGTGCAACTTGACCGCATTGGGGTCAACGTCTTTAATGCGCATCATATCACATATTTCAGTGGAAGTATTTAAGTGTATAGTTGCATCTTCTACATCAGAGCCTCCAAATTGATTCTGTTGAACCAGACTTAAATAGTGGGGTTTAATTTCATAATCTTCAGCAGCAATTGTTGGCTGAGTAATAGGAGTACACAAATAATCATTGTTAGAAGTTGCAAACTCGCCAAGCTTGTTTTCAGCCATACTTCCTGTGTTTTTGTATTTTCTTAAACAAGTACTAATGATGATAAAGCAAGAATTAAAAAGACTAAGTAATTTTTTTGGTTTTTCAAATAAAAACTGAAAGCAAGCTAATAAAATTAAAAACAAGAATTAAAACTAGCAAGGTTCCTACTAACCTCACCAGGGTAGCTATTGCTTCCCCGGCAACAGCGCCAGAAAAAAGGTTGATACCTTCGATATGAATTACGGATGTAGTATAGCTCTTTTTCTCTAGTAGACCTAGGTTTATCGAATCCCTGGGAAGCACAAAGCAAAGTGAGATTACTTAAATGGACCTTCAAGAGTTTTAGAATTCCTATTGCATTTTCACCGAACCAAGAGTTTTCGATCTTGTTGTTGTTGTTGACGATGGAGAGAGAGAGGGCCTAGGGTCTTCGATTTTCACCAGTAGTTGTGCAAAAAGATCTGATGGAAATAATAGATAATAATAAAGTACTCATGTAATTGTTAGAGCAAGATAATTATATGTGGGCAGTGCATCCATAAATGTTATCGCCTCCGCAACCGCTCATGGCAATAACCTACTATTCTCATCCATAGAAGAAAGAGAACTAATGATATCATAGTGATGTCACCGTTGATCCCAAGTAAGATCCTCATGTATAACCGTACTACCCTTTCTGTCACTAGGGTTCCTATCCTGCAGATCAGTCGTTACTCACACTCCCTTTACCTGGATCAATCCTTAGGGTCTTGGTTACCTGACAAGTCCTTAGATAGAGGCGAGAGAGGGTACTAAAATCATCATGTCATACAAACTAATACATGATCCCATCTATGATAAATAACATGCATAAAATCTACATGGCTAGGCCGAAGCCCTTAGCCCAAAGAGAATTACTCACACATAGATATGAAATCAACAATCATAAACATTGTAATATATATCATAGAGATGATAATAAATAGTATTAAAATGTCGCCAGTTGGAGATGAGATCTACTATTACAAGTGGTGGAAGATGGCTATGATGTTGGAGAAAGGGTTTAGAGGTTTAGATCTAGATCTATTCCTCCGGCGTGGCGGCAGGGAGAGTTGGGGATGAAAGAAGTGATGTTGTGGAGTCGGGGGCCTATTTCTCGTCGCCTGAAGTCTCTTTATATAGGGGTCCCTTCACGAAAGTTGTTCAGTTTGACCTAAGAAGGTCGGTGCAAACTATACGGTGGTAGGCCATATAGTTGGTCGTTAAACTTGCAGTTGCCTCCTCACGTCTCCTGGTTTCTTTGGCGTGTTGGAAATCTCATATCTTTGGCATTTATATAGTGATTCCTGTCATTATACGGCATTGTCTGCGCAGGCAAAAATAGCAAGAAAGGATTGCATACCCTTTGATCATTAGGCATTAGTGGCAGGAAATAGAGAGATATTTCATCAAATGTATGAACAATATCTAGTTTAAATGTGGACGTGGATGGGTATATTTCATAGCCATCAGACACCCCATTATCCATGCAAAATAACGAGTTTGCCACTAGTACTTTAACTCTATAAACAAATGATTTCGAATATAATTTGCAAGGAAAGTGTTATATGCAAGTTTATGCATTATGTATCACTCCATAAAATGATAAATGATCAGGATTTTATTATCACAACATTATCATGTCCTAAGTGCGATTTCAAAGAGTTCAAAGGTGTATAATTTTCGTATATGCAAGTTTATGCATTAAATTATATAAAAATGATAATTTATCAAGATTTTCTTAGCATAGCATTATCATGTCCTAAGTGCGATTTCACAGTGTTAGACGGTGTATAATTTTCGTATATGGAAGTTTATGCATTATATTTCACTCTATGAAAATGGGGAGAAAATGATAATCTCTCAAAATTTTGTTAGCGCATCATTATCACGTATTAAGTGTGATTTTAGAGTGTTCAAAGGTTTATAATTTTTGTATACGCAAGTTTATGCATTATATTTTAGTCCATGAAAATGATAAATGATCAAGATTTTATTAGCACAACATTATCATGTCCTAAGTGCAATTTCAAAGAGTTCAAAGCTATAATTTTCATATATGCAAGTTTATGCATTACATTCTATGAAAATGATAAATTCTCAAGATTTTCATAGCATAATATTATCATGTCCTAAGTGTGATTTCACAGTGTTCGAAGGTGTATAATTTTTGTTTATGCACGAGGCATAAAGATTTATTTTAGGGATCATTTTTCATGTTCTAAAAATGGTAAACTCTTGAGATTTTCTTAGGACAACATTATCATGTCGAAATTGTAATTTGAAACTGTTCAAGAATGTTCAAGAGTTGTGTCAATTATAAACACTCTTTTACATTAAGAGTTGTATAACTTTTTTTATTCGAAAGTGTTCAAGAGTTGTGTCAATTATAAACACTCTTTTATATTAAGAGTTGTGTCATTTTCTTATTTCTTATACATCCATCTCCCTAAATCTCAAAGTTTGACTTTCACCTCATAGATTCACTTGATTGCAGCCTAGACATTAACTCGATAAACCAAATAAATCATCGGAACGGCTCGCCGGCCGCATTCTCCACAACAAGTGCACGCCCGATTGAGCTCCCGAGTTGCGCCAATTGATTGTCCACAGCAAGCTCCCTCATCTAATCAAAACATTTTTATACGATATCTAACCTTATTTGTGCATGATTGCCATTATCATCCTTTATATAGGTCAATGGGACGGCACAATACTGCGGCCAGGACGAACGGGAGGCCGAAGTGAAGCTAGACAAAGGGTTGCTGTCACTTGAGAAGAAGAAAAAGGGGAGGCAACGGCACAGGCGCGGGCGCGGGGCTGGCTCGAGGTCCCATCTTGCAACGCCAACCTGGGTAAGTTGTGGGTTTGACGCTCACATTGATAAGCTGTGGGTCCCATGCTGATCTAGATAAGTGGAGAGAGGTGTATACTACGGGAACCAACTGAACGGAGCCCCACTTATCATCATGTAACATCAAGGGTCTAATACGGGACTTGACAGAACGTGACCCCACTTGTCAGCACGTAACGGCGAGGGTCCACTACGGGACCCGACTGAACGTGGCCCCACTTGTCAGTACAATATCGACAAGGCTGATGCCTACGCACTTCTATTCTTGTAGACAGTTGTTGGGCCTCCAAGTGTAGAGGTTTGTAGAACAGCAACAAGTTTCTCTTAAGTGGATTACCCAAGGTTTATCGAACTCAGGGAGGAAGTGGTCAAAGGTATTCCCTCTCAAGCAACCCTGCAATCAAGATACAAGAAGTCTCTTGTGTCCCCAACACACCCAATATAGGTGCACTAGTTCGGCAAAGAGATAGTGAAATACAAGTGGTAATGGTGCCAGAAAATAGCTTGACGGTGAGGCAAAGACTAAAGGCAACAATAAGGAAGCAAGCAAAAAATGCAACAGATCTAGTAGCGAATGGTGTTTCAATGCTTAGAAACAAGGCCTAGGGATCATACTTTCACTAGTGAACACTCTCTCATATAAATATCCTCTCTTCATGATACTACTCTTAACTACTCTCCGGTTGGACACTCTAATCCAAGGTAAGGCTATAACAACACACCTCAAAGTCCGTCTTCCCCAATCTAGATAACCCCACACTGTCACCTTGAGCACTAGATGGTTCCAACAAACACCACAATTTCATAGAGACATCCAACTCCAAATATAACACGTAACAAATATTCAATCTAGCCAAAGTGCCACACGCGGTATGCCCGTTGCCACTTTCACACACGTGGGGAAAAGCATAGATCTATTAAAGCACAAAGAGTATTTATGTAGACTCAAGCCTAAGTGCCACCATGGCATGCACGCTGTCACTTTCACACACATGGGGAGAGCAGAGATCTAATGAAGCACTTGAGTAGCAGGGTAGATATACTTGATTACAAAGCTCATGACACAACAAGGTCATGCATAGAGAGAGAGAGATGAACACATAGCTATCGGTAGAGCCCTTAGCCCTGAGGAAGAACTACTCCCTCCTCATCATGGGAATCAGCAATGGTGATGAAGATGGCGATGGAGATCAATGGAGATGGCTCCGGGGGCACTTCCCCGTCCCGGCAAGGTGCCTAACAGACTTTGTCCTCGAATCTCTCTTCATGGGCGCCACAGAGGTTTTCGTGGATTTTCCGGATGCCCTAGGGTTTTTGGGTGAGGCTTATAGGCGCAGAATCAAGGTCGGTGGGGATCTAGGGGCCCACCCCTAGGGCTTTCCGCGCTTAGGGGTGCCACCACTGTGGCCCTCCGGCTTTGCTTCGTGGTTCCGTGTTGCTCTGGGAAAAATAATGACTTTGGCTTTTGTCCCGTCCAATTCCGAGAATATTGATTTTCTGCCTTTCTGGAACCAAAAATAGAAGAAAACAGGCAACTCGCAGTTTGGAAACTTATTAATAGGTTAGTTCCAGAAAAGATATAAAAACACCTCAAAGTGTAGACAAAGCAAAGCAAAGTAGATACTAAACAAGCATGGAGCATCAAAAATTATAGATACGTTTCCGACGTATCAAGCATTCTCAAGCTTAACTCCTGCTCATTCTCGAGTAGGTAAGTGATAAAAAGAATAATTTTTGAGGTGACATGCACCATCAAAACCAAGATCAAACCATTTGCAAGCATTGAAAGCTGGGATCAAAGAACTCTAAACATGTGCATGAAAGATGGAGTTCTAACAATAGGACATAGTAACTATGCATGCAACATGAAAGGCTACAAACAAAGATCATGAATAACATTCATTGAAAAACATTTGTTTGTTTTACATACAGAAAACACAGCATAGTGGCAATCAGCTTGTCCCTCATAGAGTAGCAAATAGATGCATATGACACCTTCAAAGTTCACAAGGGTGACTAGAAATAAATACCACAAGAACAAGTAATATCACAATAATCAATAAGCTTTGGAACACTGCACACAGAATGACAACAATGCTCTATTAATGGTGCCTAAAGGTAGAAGGTAGAGACTCAATAATGGTGGAAGAAAGGCCTTTTTGTAAAGGAAGCAGGGATTACAAGTTTCAAAAAGAGCTTCCGAAAATTATGGTACTTGTTAGTTAGCTTTCAGCCCTCATTGCCCCTATCATAAGCATCTTGAAGTAAGGTTAAAGTGGCAAAGATGGAGTATATGCTTGACGAAGTATAAGTTGGCAATCTCAAGTTCCTTGAATACAAGGGCCACACCTCATGCATACTCAACTTTGGGTCCAGGTAAGCTCTTGTCATTGTAAGTATTTGCATATCATTGAGAACCGCCAACGGGGTACCCCTTGCACATGGTACAGGATATTTCCCACAACCAAAATGACAAGGCAATCAGACAATTAGCATCTCAGCGATCTTTTTATTTACCATATGCATAGCTTTTTATTGAGGATGCTTCATAGATAGCTCACTATGGTGATGCTGCAAGTTTCCACCATGATTAGGCATGACTTAGGCTAGCAGCCCAGGCGTTTCTCTAACACAGAATACAAACTCCATGGACTTACAAGTTCCCTCTTTATTTCACACCAGTGATATCCATAGACAAAAGAGCATGATATCAACTGAGTACAAAGTACAAGTGCAATGTTGAAAATGTTCCCTCCCCGTGACAAGATTTCTCGCTAATTCCAACGTATAAGTGCAAGCATATACAACATAGATGACACAATGGTTCAATTTTATTAGGGGAAAATAATATAAAGTGTGCCATCAAGTTTGTGAGAGCTTTAATCAATAAGTTTTCACATAACAAAATAGTTTTTAATTGGAAGATAACTGAAAACAAGAATATACTTGGAATGGTGTAACACACCATGCATATGAGTTTATAGTGGACACTTTGGAATAACTTGGTTTCTTGTGAGTTGGAAGCATGAGTAGAGCTTACTCATACAAGTGGAGGTTAGCAAAAGACTGGGAGCAACCAACTAAGAGAGCATAATGGCCATAATCATGCAAAGCAACAAAGCATTACTAATCAAAGCATAGAGTGGTACTACAAGTCAAGGACTAAATGATCATAGAGGCTAATGGTGACTTGTCATAGTCATAACATGGTGTGAGCATGTGCCAAGTGAACCCAAGCAAAGCATCAAAGGAGAATACCACAATACTATGCTTTTGTATGCTAAAACAACGCATGATTCCTTCAAGGCACATTAAGCAATCCTAATTGTTTGGAACAAGTCATGCTACAGCAATAATCACTAAGCATAAGGTCAAACAAACACCTAGCATGACATGATAAAGTCTAAGCCACAGTCAGAACAAACTCCCTTTGTACCACTTAAGCATGAAGCTTCCTACTCTTTTCCAACACCAGACAACTTGTTTGAAACAACTCACAAAGATAATAATCAATAAAGATTAGTGAGCATGTCTAACAAATCCACAAAGAAGAACTAAAAAGTTCTAAGCTAAAAGCACAAGAAAACTAAGGTTGAACGCAGTGCTAGCAAAAGTGAACACTCACAAAACAATAAGAGTGAAACTAGAGTGTTCTAGGCAATGGAAACAGAGTGTGTCTCTCTCCAAAAGAAGTGTGGTGTAACCAACCAACTTACTCAAGCAAACTAATAAAACTAAAACCAAAAATGAAAACTAAGACGCTCCAAGAACAACACAACAATGCATGAAACAATAAAAACGAAGTGTCTAGAAAGACCTAAGATTTTTATTGATGAAGAAGGGGATGCCTTGGGCATCCCCAAGCTTTGACGCTTGTACCTCTTGGATATTTCTTGGGGTGACACCGGGGTGGCATCCTCAAGCTTGAGCTTTGTCCATTATTTATCTCATTACATCATTCTCTCTCTATACCTGAAATTTTTCCTTCATACAAAACTTCACACAATCTTCATTAGCAACATTACTATATTCAAAAGATATTAGACCCTTAGGAAAAGCTTTGGAACAGCAAAACTTTTCACTAAAAGCACAAGCTACTATAGCAACTCCTTCAAAAATCTCAAATCCCCAAAATAGAACTCAAAAAGGAATCAATAAGAAGCAAATGCAAATAATGACAGAAATCTGTCAAAACAGACCAGCAGGTAGAAACCGATTTTTTCGAAGACCTTCTGTTGCTCAAATCAAAAAGTTTTGAACTAACGAAAGTTATATACATACTGGGGGATTCATTTGTAAATTTTGATCTCAATCCGACTTACAGAGACTCTTCACGAATGTTTATGGTGGAGGACAGAAATCTGTTTCGGGACAACAACTCCCCAAATCTTAGTTCCCTCTCATTAGAGGTCATTCTTGGCATAAAAAGCAAACAAAAAGGATAAGGAGAGGTCATTACTGAAATAATAACTTCCAAGAATCAAGAAAACTCTTGGGTTATCTCCCAATAAGTACTTTTCTTTAATGCCTTTAAGTTAGGCCTGATAGCTTGAGAAGATGCTCACATAATAAATATGAATTGAAGTAAAAGAGAGCATCAAGAAGCAAATTCAAAACACATTTAAGTCTAACCCACTTCCTATGCATAGGAATCTTGTAAAGAAACAAGTCATGAAAGCACAAAGCAACAATCATAGGAAAGCAAAACAAGTGCAACTTCAAGACTTTCAACATAAAGAGGGGAAACTTAATATTATTGAGATGCATAAGACCATGTTTCCCTCTCTCATAATAACTTTCAGTAGCAACATGAACAAAATTAACAATATAACTATTACATAAAACATTCTTATCATGAGACAAATGCATAAAATGGTTATTACTCTCCACATAAGAATTTCCACTCTTATTAATTGTAGTGGGAGCAAGTTCAACAAAATAGCTATCTTCCCAAGTGTGTTCATTTGGAAACATAACATCATTGGAAGGAACATGGATAGCACTAATAACACAACAATTATTAATATTATCATTTTCACAATTGGTGCCAAAGAGATTTTTAATATCAAAAGTAGTGTGCTTTTCCCAATATAGGTAACAAGCATAGGAACATCATCTAGTTCAGACTCATCAGCAAAAACTATGATAGGAGCAATATGCTTAGGGGAAGATACCGTTTCCTCTCTCCTTCTACTCCTCTTCTTCTTCTCCTCTTTAGGAGGGAGAGGCTTGAAAGGAAGCTTCTCCACATACCTGTTTATTGTTAGAGATAATAGAACAAACTTTGGAGGATTCCTCCTTTTCATTAATAAGAACAAAACTCATATCAGTCCTGTCATATTTTGGTAAAATATCATATTTTATAAGATTTTGTATGTAAGTATTCGTGTGGCAATTATCAACACAATAGAGATGACACCCATGCAGGACACAGTTCATACCAAAAGCACTCATGTCTACCAAAGAAGTTTTTCTTGATAACTCTTCACACCCCAAAAACAAAGTAAGCTCATCATGTTGATTATAAGTGATCGCGTTATCACAATACAAGCATGCGGTACTCATTGGATTAGAAAGGTCATTAGTATGGCCTGAGCATTGAAAATTAAAATGACCCACTTTATAGCAGAGTTCATAAATAAAAAGATAGAGGGCACAAATTTTTTTACCAATATCATTTAGAGATTTATACCACGTTCTGGTTTTTTCATTCCAGCGTGTGATACAATATTCTTCTTCTATTTTATTCTTCTCACAAGGTCTATGCATACCACAAAAATTAACATGCTTAAAAGAAATAGTACTTTCAGAAGTTTGAGCATGTTTATTGTAATCATTAATAACATTTTCATTTTCCATGCAAGTGTCTTTAAAAGTTTCATGATACATGTCCCACTTTTCTTTAGGAGCATTAATATGGAAGCAAAGGCTCTATAATATTTAACAAGAATTTGAGGATCAATACCATATCTAGCACTAAGCTCTTGAAAATTAGTAGTTTCAGCGAAAGACTTAATGCAATCATACTCATAGATTATACCTGGTTTTTTACCTTTGTCGTTATCCCAACCTTCGGTATTGCTTTGAATTGTTTCAAGAAGATCCCACTTAGCCTTGACCTCCTTACTTGTGAAGGATCCCTCTAAACAGGTATCCAGATAGTCCTTGTAATGTCCTGAAAGCCTTGCATAAAATTATTGATAACAACATTATTGGGGAGCTCATGAATGGGAAATTTGACCATTAGTGTCTTCAATCTCCCCCAAGCTTGGGCAATACTTTATCCCTCATGAGGATGAAAATTATAAATATAATTCCTATCTTTATGAATTTCATGAGGAGGATAAAATTTAGAATAAAAGAGAGATTCAAGTTCCTTTCACTCCAAATGATGAGGATCATCTAGTAGCTCATACCACTCCCTTGCTTTGTCCCTAAGTGAGAAAGGGAATAGCTTCCTCTTAACTTGATCCACTGAAATACATGCACACTTGAACAACTCGCATAATTCATGTATAAAGAGTAAATGATCACTAGGATGGACAGTTCCATCTCCAAAATAGCAGTTATTCATAACACGTTCAACAATTTCAATAGGTATTTTAAAAGGGACACTTTCAGTATGTGGATTTAAAATATCACAAGTATCATTAGAATTGCCACATATGGGAGATAAAGTATCACAAGAGCAAATTTTCTTACCTAAATCTAGGGAACTAAAAAGATTTTTTTTCATAAAAACTAGCTTCCCCAAGCTTAGACGTTTCCATACCATTAGTAACAATGGTGTTCAAAAAAATCATACTAATAACATTTCTATTAGCATGCAAATGAAGTTCCATAGGTTTTTTAATTTTCTCTTCAAACACTTCATGTCCTAACTCAAGATAAACACTATAAAGCTCTCTAATTTCTTTTTGTTTTCCATTAAGCCTAACTAGTGAAAATAAGAAACAAAAAGACACAATTACAGAATCTAAAGGAAATAACTTCGAGCACTCACACCGGAGGATGTGAGTACCTTTTACCTTACCTCCCCGGCAACGACGACAGAAAAGAGCTTGATGTCTACGCACTTCTATTCTTGTAGACAGTTGTTGGGCCTCCAAGTGCAGAGATTTGTAGAACAGCAGCAAGTTTCCCTTAAGTGGATTACCCAAGGTTTATCGAACTCAGGGAGGAAGTGGTCAAAGGTATTCCCTCTCAAGAAACCCTGCAATCAAGATACAGGAAGTCTCCTGTGTCCCCAACACACCCAATATAGGTGCACTAGTTCGGCGAAGAGATGGTGAAATACAAGTGGTAATGGTGCGACAAAATAGCTTGACGGTGAGGCAAAGACTAAAGGCAACAAGAAGGAAGCAAGAAAACATGCAACAGATCTAGTAGCAAACGGTGTTTCAATGCTTAGAAACAAAGCCTAGGGATCATACTTTCACTAGTGAACACTCTCTTATATAGATTGAAGGGTTTCGCAGCATAGTAAATCAAAAAAATTCTACGGATGCGAACGGGAAATCCAAGATCTAATCTAGGAGATGCAAACAACGAGGGGAAATAGATGAGATCTTCATACCCTTGAAGATTCAAGACAATGAACGCTCAACAACGTGGTTGATGTAGTCGTACTAGCTTCTCATCCTCGCGATCCGATCCGATCCAACACCGCAAGTGGCGATGCCTCCGAGAGATGCACACGTACGGCACCTCGACGTCTCCTTCCTTGGTCCAGCAAGTGGGGTGGAGAGATAGGTTGGATCTACAACACGACGGCGTGGTGCAAACGGTGGAGAGTTTTTGCGGCAGGGCTTCGCCTACGCGCAGTCGGGAGAGAGAGAGAGAGAGAGAGAGAGAGAGAGAGAGAGAGAGAGAGAGAGAGAGAGAGAGAGAGAGAGAGAGAGAGAGAGAGAGAGAGAGAGAGAGAGAGAGGAGGGCAGCAACTTGGCTGCTAGGGCTTAAGGAGTTGTGGAGGAGGGATGCGCCCTACCCTCTATATATAGGGGGCTGGCCGGACCCCTTGGACCCTCCTCCAAGCCCTAGGGCGGCGGCCCCAAGGGTTGGAGTGCGGGGCAAGTTTTCCCCCTCCTTCTAGAAGGTTTCCCTAGGGTTTGGCCGGCTGGGCCTATGGGGCCTTGTGCCCTGGCCCAATGCGCCAGGCACTCGTAGTCCCACTCCTCCCGACAAGTGGGGCCACATTGGTCCCACTCGAAGGTTCTAGAAGCTTAGATAATACCGAACATTCAAATCCAAAACTGCTTTCCTTATATGAATCTTATTCTCCACCATTCGAACCTCGTGACGTCCCGGATCTCATCCAAGACTTGAACAAAACTCATAAACCAATTATCCATTCTATCCTAGCGTCGAGACACGTTAAGTGTGTGACCCTACGGGTTCGAGAATATGCAGACATGATCTTCTATCAATAATCAACAGCGGGGTCTGGAAACCCATATTGACTCCCACACATTCATCGATGATAATATCGGATGAACCACGATGCCAGGATTCAATTAATCCCATATATATTCCCTTCGTCACGCGATATTTTACTTGCCAGAGATTCGATCGTCGGTATCGGCATACCTAGTTCAATCTCGTTCACAGCAAGTACTTTACTCATTCCGTAATCCGATATCACTTTGTGATTAACTCCTTAGCCACGTGCTTGCAAGTGGTGTTGATATAAATTACCGAGTGGGCCCGAAGTATATCTCTCCGACTTGGGAGGGACAAATCCCATCTCGATAAATACAACCCAACAAGTACTTTCCGATCACCTGAGAGACACCTTTATGATCACCCTCTCATAGATGACGTTTGCTGACCTCAAAGCTTTCTTCCGATACTAGGGAGTTGCATTATCTCATGGTCTAAGGAATACAATATTTGACATAAGAAAAAGCTTCGCAAAGATGAACACGATGACACGATCTAATTACTCTGCTTGATTTGGGTCTGTCCAACATATCATTCTCCCAATGACATGATCTCATTATTAATTGACAACTCATGTCCATGGTTAGGAAACCTTAACCATCATTAATCAATGAGCTAGTCCATAGAGGCATACTAGGGACACGGTGTTGTTCATAAACCACACAAGTATCAAAGTTTCCGCTTAATACAATTTTAGCATGGAATACAAACTTTATCATGAACAAGAATTATAATAATAACATCTTTATTATTGCCTCTAGGGCATAATTCCAACAGTCTCCCACTTGCACTAGAGTCAATAATCTAGTTTACTCTCGCAATAATCTAACACCCATGGCACTAAGGTGCTGATCATGTTTCGCTCATGGAAGAGGTTTAGTCAACGGATCTGCGACATTCAGATCTGTATGTACTTTGCTAATCTTCAGATCTCCATCTGTTATATAATCTCGAATTATATGAAACTTGCGATTGATATGCTTGGTATTTGGATGATATCTTGGTTCCTTAGCCAGTGCTATGGAACCAGTGTTGTCACACAATATCTCCAGTGGGTCCAAGGCACTTGGAACCACACCAAGCTCAGTATGAAGTTCTTGATCCAAACTCCTTCACTTGACGCTTCTGCAGCAACCATGTATTCCGCTTCTACTATAGATCCTGCGATCACTCTTTGCTTGCAGCTTCTCCAGCTCACAGCTCATCCATTCAAAATATAAACGTATCATGTCTGAGATTTAGAATCATCCTTGTCGGTGTCGAAACTAGCGTCGACGTAACCTTTTACAACGAGCTGTTCATCACCTCCATAGACTAAGAACATTTCTTTAGTTCTATTTAAATACTTTAGGATGTTCTTCACTGCTATCCAGTGTTCAACTCCTGATCACTTTGGTATCTGCTCGTCAAACTAAGAGCATTGGACACATCCGGTCTAGTACATAGCATGGCATACATGATAGATCCTATGGCCGAGGCATAAGGCACTTTGCTCATAGATTCTCTATCGTTTACCGTAGCTGGACACTGAGCCCTGCTCAATATCTTACCTGACAACATAGGCACTGAACCTTTCTTTGCCTTATCCATTCTAAACCTTTTCAGAACTTTGTATAGGTATGTACTTTGGCTTAAAGCTATCAGGCGTCTTTGTCTATCTCTATAGATTTTGATGCCCAATATATAAGCAGCTTCCCCTAGGTCTTTCATTGAAAAACATTTGTTCAAATAACTCTTCACATCGTTAAGCATGTCAATGTCATTTCCAATAATCAATATGTCATCCACATACAGTACCAAAAATGTCACCGAGCTCCCACTCACTTTCTTGTAGATACAAGCTTCATAGCAATTTGGAACAAATCCAAAGCTCTTGATCACTTGATCAAAATGAAGGTTCCAACTCCGAGATGCTTGCTTCAGTCCATAAATGGAACGCTGAAGTTTGCACACCTTATCAGCATCCTTAGGATCGACAAAACCTTCGGGTTGCATCATATACAACTCGTCATCAATGTTGCCATTGAGGAACGCAGTCTTGACATCCATCTGACATATTTCATAATCATGAAATGCAACAATTCCTAATAAAATCCGAATGGACTTAAACATCGCTACGAGAGAGAAAGTCTCGTCGTAGTCAACCAAAGTCCATACTTGGTTTTCGCTCATGGATCCCAATTCGGATTTCATGGCCTCTAGCCATTTCTCAGAGTCTGGGCTCATCATTGCTTCCTCATAGTTCGCAGGTTCACTGTTGTCTACTAACAAGACAGTTAAGACAGGGTTGCCGTACCACTCAGGAGGGGCACGTGACCTTGTCGACCTGCGACGTTCAGTAGTAGCATCGCCCGAAGCTTCATGATCCTTGTCATTAGCTTCCTCTATTGTTGGTGCAGACGACACTGGAACAATTTCAGGTGCTGCGCTATTCTCCAACTCAAGAGAAGGTTCAATAATCTCGTCTAACTCAAATTTCCTCCCACTCACTTCTTTTGAGAGAAACTCCTTCTCAAGAAAGGATCCGTTCTTTGCGACAAACACTTTGCCTTCGGATCTGTGATAGAAGGTATACCCAATAGTTTCCTTAGGGTATCCTATGAAGACGCATTTCTCTGCTTTGGGTTCGAGCTTGTCCGGCATCAACTTCTTGACGTAAGCTTCGCATCCCCAAACTTTAAGAAACGGCAACTTAGATTTAGCACCAAACCACAGTTCATACGGTGTCGTCTCAACGGATTTAGATGGTGCCCTATTTAAAGTGAATGCAGCGGTTTCTAATGCATAACCCCAAAATGATAACGGCAAATCTGTAAGAGACATCATCGATCGCACCATATCCAATAAAGTTTGATTCCGACGTTCAGACACACCATTGCACTGTGGTGTTCCGGGTGGCGTGAGTTGCGAAACGATTCCGCTTGCCTTAAGATGCGTGAGAAAATCATAACTCAAATATTCACCTCCACGATCGGATCGTAGAAATTTAATTTTCCTGTTACGATGGTTTTCCACTTCGTTCTGAAATTCTTTGAACTTTTCAAACGTTTCAGATTTATGTTTCATTAAATAGATATACCCATATCTACTTAAGTCATCAGTAAAAGTGAGAAAATAGCGATAACCACCGCGCGTCGAGACACTCATTGGTTCGCATACATCGGTATGTATGATTTCCAACAAGTCCGTTGCTCGCTCCATTATTCCGGAGAACGGGGTTTTGATCATCTTGCCCATGAGGCATGGCTCGCACGTGTCAAATGATTCAAAATCAAGAGACTCCAAAAGTCCATCAGAATGGAGTTTCTTCATGCTTTACACCAATATGACCTAGACGACACGTTACAAATAAGTAGAATTATCACTATCTACTTTGCATCTCTTAGCCTTAATGTTATGGATGTGTGTTTCATTGTTTTCAGATTCGTAAGAAATAAACCATTCATAGGTGCATGACCATAAAATATGTTACTCATATAAATAGAACAACCATTATTCTCGATTTAAATGAATAACCGTCTTGCAATAAACATGATCCAGATATGATGTTCATGCTCAACGCAGCACATAATAACATTTATTGAGGTTTAAAACTAATCCAAGGTAAAACTAAGGAGAGCGTGCCGATGGCCATCACATCAACTCTTGATCCGCTGCCAACGCCAGATCGTCACCTCATCCTCGCTAGACGCCTTCTATTCCGTAGCTCTGCTTCGAGTTACAAATATTAGCAACAACCAGTATCAAATACCCAGGCACTACAACGAGGACTAGAAAGGAAAACATCAATAACATGTATATCAAATATACCTTTGATGGTGCCAGCCTTCTTGTCCGCTAAGTACTTCGGACAGTTGTGCTTCCAGTGACCCTTGTCATTGTAATAGAAGCGCCAAAGGTCCGCTTAGGTCCGCACTTGAGCTTCTCTCATAGGGCAACGCTTGTCACGCCCTTCTTGCAGGGCTTCTTTGCACCCTTACCTTTCTTAAAGTTGGGGGGCTTGTTGACCATCAACACATTATTATCTTTCTTGATGTCCACCTCCGCAGCTTTCAGCTTAGCGAAGAGCTCAAAGATGATCGATCAAGGAACCAATCTGATTATGAGTAACTACAAAACCTTTGTAGCTAGGAGGAGTGATTGCAGACTGTCAATCTTGAGCTCCTCCGAATCTTCCAAGCTGTTTTCATGCGTTGAGTGTAGCCCGACATCTTAATGGCGTGCTCACTAACGGAACTCCTTCCTCCATCATGCGCTTAAAGAATTTCTCAGATATCTCATATCTCGAACGGCCTGAGTCTCAAACATAGTTTTCGGTTCCTCAAGAATCTCAAAGGGCCCGGAACTCCTCAAAACGATTTTGAAGGTCCGATTCCATAGCAAACAACATGGTGCTCTTAATCACACCATAATCATCCTTGCGACCGATAAACAGCTTTCTCATCACCGCGCATCTATAGTAGCGCCACCTAGCGCTTTCAAGGACATAGTCCTTTGTCCGCCAGAGAATGATTCTCATTATTGCGGAACCAGTTGGTGAAGTTAGACCCATTGTTCTTAAGCTTTTATTTCAAAGAAAACGTTGAAGTTGAAGTTGGACTTAGCCATTTGATCTACAAAATTTGCAAGTACAATTTAGACTATGTTCATGATAACTAGTTCAACTTAATCAAATTA